>JANAVB010023800.1:9161447-9603947 GCA_029216955.1 Iris pallida
TCAAAAGTCATCAAACTATATGTCAATAAGTCCGGTTTTTCAATACGAACCCAACCATATGTCCAAAATTGGATTTCGACGGGCCGTGCACAAAATCTCCTGTTGAATCGGATCGTGGGGCCCGTGAAACGGCGATACGATCAACTGTCTCAGAATAGGACCAAACTTGGAATACATGACCAAAAAAATGATACGGTACTATTGGCGCAAGTTTCGTCTCGATCTAATAAACGTGCACAAAGTAATTGAAAATTTTCGAAAAGGCCGATACGGGGGTTTTTTACGGATACGGATCAAATTTGTCGTGCACACGCGACCAGTTTGAATTCCGTCAAAGTCCACACATCCGCAATATCTGTACGCATCTTTCGATGCTTACGGAGCGCGACCACGTTGCCCAGATTGGCGGGACGCAGGTCGTATCGAAGGTTTTCGTGTTTTCGGAAAACAATTTTAAACCTATTTTTCTTAAACTTTGAAAACTGATTTCTTTGCACACAGTTGATAAAATTCAAAACTAAAAATTAGGTTATGAAGCCCTACATGTTGTCTTCAAGTGTGCCTAATTAGATTTTTGATACTGTCGATGAATCGACCAAAAATGATCTCCCAACTGAGGTACATGAACTGTCTGAAACTATTTTTGAAATAGTTTTTCCCTCGATGTTTGCATCGATCTTCTGGATCGATGACTCATCCCCGTTGGATTCTGTTTATGGGGACTTCTAGAGGGTCATATGGGCTACACGTAGGAATTTACGGATTCGAAATCGGTTGACTATTCGAGAAGAAAATCCACAGCAAAGCGGCGTACCTGACTCGAGTTGCTACTGTTCTGTCCTATTTGGGCTCGGCTATTGTCGCGCGCGCGACGGCGGTCGGCCGTGCCACTGTGGCATGCAGAGTCGGGGAGGGGTCACTAGCGCTTGAGGAGGAGATAGCGTGGCTTAGGGCTAGGGTTTTGTATCGAATCCTCCTCCTATCGATCGATTTTCTTATGTATATATCGAAGGAGCTGTCGGGTTGAGACTCTTCCGCTCGGGCTGGGGAAGCTTGGGTGGGCTCGGTCTGCTGTGGGTGAAAGAGTGGGTCGGGCTGTCTTTGGGTATACTGGGCTGGGATTGTATTGATTTGCTATGGGTGGGTTTCGGCTGAGCTGGATCAGCTGGGCTCGGCTGATTGGCATGTGGGCTATTTTTTATTTGTATATAATCTATATATATATATATATATATATATATATATATATATATATATATATTTTATATATATATATATATATAATATATATATATATATATATATATATATATATATATATATATATATATATATATATGTATATTTATATATATACATACACATATACGCCTATGTATATATATGTATATGTATACATACACATGTATACCTTTATATATAAAAATATATATATATATATATATATATATATATATATATATATATATATATATATATATATATATATATATATATATATATATATATATATATTTATATATATCATCACATATAAATATGTATTATTTATGTATAAATACACATATACACATACATATATACACATATATACATATACACATATACACATAATATATATATATATATATATATATATATATATATATATATATATATATATATATATATATATATATATATATATATATATATATATATATATATATATAAATTTTTTTTTTATATATATATTTTTTTTCTTTATATATATATATATATATATATATATATATATATATATATATATATATATATATATATATATATCTTTATATACTTATAACTGTACACCCATATATAATATATTTATCTATACATACACATATATATCTATACATATACACATCCATATACATATATAACTCATATATTTATATATCAATAAATACTCAATTAACCCATAATAATATCTAATAGCAATAAATATATTTATTTAATCACCACAAAAATAATAAATAATACTTAATTGGTGGTTGGTGAATCCATACTACTCACCTTTATCCGGGTCCAGAAAATTGTACAAATATGGTAAAACAATATTTAAGAATAAAAATACCATTTTTGTACAAATATTCAAATAATTTAAAATGTACATCAATATCCAAAATAATTCAGGAACTATTTGTACACACACGATATATGCCGACATGGTCGTCTTTGGTCTCACTACAAGATTACATGGGCTCGGTTTGATTCGGGTCATGTCCGGACCAGTTTGGTACAACCGGGTCACTTAAACGTCCAATAATATTAATAATAAATAATAAAACTATTTATAATGGTCATGTCATAACTTAGCCTGCTTTTCCTAGTTAGGACATCCCTATGGCTCGGCCTTCCCTACCAGCGCTAATACACTAGTCAAAGCACGTCACTGCACTATCCGTGCCACGATCTCTTGTCACCTTGTACTCCAATTCCTAACCATGACTAAAATCATTTACCGTAATAATTAACGAATTAATTATTCATAAAATCTAAAAACCATTATTCAAATCGATTAAATAAATAAAAAAGTATTTTCAAAAATTTTGGGAAGGGAGGCTACAAATCTACCCACCTTAAAAATAATTTCGTCCTCGAAATTCTAATTCATGACTATCCTTTAAAATTCAAAATCCTTAATCTCAAATTTAATTTCTCAAAAATATTTTATGACCTTCTCTAGTCAGTTTATAACTCCGAATACTTGAGGACTTCTACCCACCTTTGGTCATGCTATACCACAAAATACGGTCACTAACATCTTATAATCTTCTAACCAGTTGCTAACAATCATTCCATCAGATATCTAGGGCATATGGCATCTATAATCCCTAATATCTATAAACAACCAAACATTCAATAGTCAAGCAATATTAAACTATAATTTAAGAATTTCAGATAGATCCTAAACAGCACGATCGTTCGTCACCCCGAAATAGAAGGAGACGAAAATCAATGGTTTGGAAGTCAAGGAGGAAAAATTCGAGAACAAAAATGAAATTTCAAGGATGTAGAGGAATTTCTAAGAGAATTTTCAAGGCATAGTGGATTGAGATTTCTAAAGGTTTATTCATAGTTGCAGGCTCGTACCAGTACAGTTACGTAACCGGTACGATATGCTCTGACCTGCATGGGCCACCAAAAAAACTTGTCACGACCAGCACTCGCTTTTCGGACGCGAGCACGTGAGCAATCCAACTATGCATCAAGCGGGCTATAGCCACTCTCGAATACGTAAACGCTGTCAAGGCTTTGGTATACTGCCAAATCATGGCAGAACAAATCTATATCTCAATCCATAATAAGAATACGAAATATAAATGAATACTGTGGATCGTGGTCTGCAGCCCACTAGCATATATGTCCGATGAGACTCCAAAGAAAATAACAAGAGTCTCTAAACTGAATCAATAAATAGGATAACTCATGATAAGGAATGTAGAGCATGAAAGGATAACACACGTAATAATGATACCTGAATCCCACAAGAATCGTAATTCCTCCGTCATCCAGGACTACTAGCTAACTCCATGCAATCGTTAAACCTGAAGAGATCTTCAGGTCCTCAGAGGACATAGCAAGATACATAATATACATGCCTATTTAACAGTTTATCATGCGTAAGGAAATAAACAAGAAAAATAGGACAAAACAAATGACTACGAACACGAACACGAACACTAGAACAACTACGCGTAAATGAACTGTCGGATGAACGATAAACACGAGATCAATGGAAGAACCAAACCCTCATTCCGAGTGTGGACTCACGGGTTTGAACTAAACACTAACAGTCGTCCCGAGTATGGACTCTCTGGTTAGTACTAACCCTCGTCCCGAGTGTGGACTCTCTGGTTAGTTCACGGCAAGGCACCCTCGTCCCGATTGTGGACTCTCTGGTGCAAGTACTACATCCTTGTCCCGAGTGTGGACTCTCTGATGTAAACACCCTCTTCCCGAGTGTGGACTCTCTGGTGTAAGTTAAGTCAACACCCTCGTTCCGAGTGTGGACTCTCTGGTGCAAATAATCGACATCCTCGTCCCGAGTGTGGATTCACGGACGTAAACAGATCAAGGAAACACCCTCATCCCGAGTGTGGACTCTCTGGTGCAAAGGAAACAATATCAAGGATTTAGCAGTTCAATTACACGTACTCGTTATATGACACGACTCAAGCAAGGTACTGACGAGAGACTCCAAGTGTGAACCACAAGACCAAACATGAACACGGCTATATGCAATAAAACAACTCAAAAGAATATAATATGAAAAGCACATGTCCATAAACAACCAAACTGGGAAATAAAATACAATGCATGTAAATAAAACTGTAGAGGAAGGCAAGGTATACTTGCCTGGAGGTTGCACGCAGATCCCACAAAATATAGTCAACTGGTGAGCCGTAAAGTCCAAATCATCATAACTGTCCACGAAATTTGAAACAGACATTGCCAACATTCTCAGAATAGTCAAATTAGCTAGGATTGCCTGTCCTTAACTCTAATTTTGGACACAGAGGCAAAATGGTAATTTTGGACCAAAACGATGTCCGTCGTTGGACCCGCTTTGCACTGAAAAGCGTGCCAGAGTCAACGGTCTCTAAAGTCGTCAAGCTATATGTCAACAGGTTTGGTTTTTTGATACGAACCCAACCGTATGTCCAAAGTTGGATTCCGGCGGGCCGTGCACAAAATCACCCGTTGAATCAGATCGTGGGGCCCGCGAAACGGCGATCCGATCAACTGTCTCAGAATCGGACCAAACTTGGCATACAGGACCAGAAAAATGATACGGTCCTGTTGGCTCAAGTTTTATCTCGATCTCATAAACATGCACAAAGTAGTTGGAAAATTTTGAAAAAAAGCCGATTCAAGGATTTTCGACGGATATGCATCAAATTCGTCCCGTACACGCGACCAATTTGAATTCCGTCAAAGCCCACACATCCGCAATATCTGTACGCATCTTTTGATGCTTACGGTGCGCGACCACGTCGCCCAGATTGGCGGGACGCACGTCGTATCGAAGGTTTTCGTGTTTTGAAAAAACAGTTTTAAACCTATTTTTCTTAAACTTTGAAAACTGATTTCTTTGCACACAATTGATAAAATTCAAAACTACAAATTAGGTTATGATGACCTACATGTTGTCTTCAAGTGTGTCTAATTAGATTTTTGATACTGTCGATGAATCGACCATAAACGATCTCCCAACTGAGGTACTTGAACTGTCTGAAACTGTTTTTGAAATAGTTTTTTCCCTCTATGTTTGCATCGATCTTCTGGATCGATGGCTCGTCCCCACCGGATTTTGTTTATGGGGACTTCTAGAGGGTCATATGGGCTAAACGTAGGAATTTACGGATTCAAAATTGGTTGACTATTCGAGAAGAAAATCCACAGCGAAGTGGCGTACCTGACTCGAGTTGCTACTGTTCTGTCCTATTTGCGCTCGGCTATTGCCGCATGCGCGACGGTGGTCGGCCGTGCCACGGTGGCATGCGGGGTCGGGAAGGGGTCGCCAGCGCCTGAGGAGGAGATGGCGTGGCTTAGGGCTAGGGTTTTGTATCGAATCCTCCTCCTATCGATCGATTTTCTTATGTATATATCGAAGGAGCTGTCGGGTTGAGACTCTTCCGCTTGGGCTGGGGAAGCTCGGGTGGGCTCGGTCTGCTGTGGGTGAAAGAGTGGGCCGGGCTGTCTTTGGGTATACTGGGCTAGGATTTATATTGATTTGCTATGGGTGGGATTCGGTTGAGCTGGATCAGCTGGGCTCGGCTGATTGGCATTAGGGCTGTTTTTTATTTATATATAATCTATATATATCTATATACACACATATATTTATTTATGTATATTTATATATATACATACACATATACGCCTATGTATATATATGTATATGTATACATACACATGTACCCCTTTATATATATATTTATATATATCATCCCATATACATATGTATTATTTATATATAAATACACATATATAATATATAATATATATATATATATATATATATATATATATATATATATATATATATATATATATATATATATATATATATATATATATATATACATACACATACACACATATATATACATACACATACACACATATATCTTTATATACTTATAACCATACACCCATATATAATATATTTATCTATACATACTAGTAGTTGAAACATGTTTAGCAGTGTTATCTACCGGCACCTGGTGTGTAGATACATGAGCCACTAATCATGTCTGTAATACATTGCAGGGGTTCCAGGAAACCAGACGGCTCAGTGATGGAGAGATATGCTTGTTCATGGGTAATGCTACAAAAGTATCGGTCATTGCATTAGGAGATGTTATTTTATATTTTGGTAGTAATAAGTCTTTGACATTGAGAGATTGTCTTTATGCACCTTCACTTAGAAAGAATTTAGTTTCTGTTTCTATTTTAGTTAAGGATGGATATTCAGTTTATTTTAATGACAATATTGTTATTATAAAGAATAAACATTTTATCTGTTCTGGTGCATTGGTTGATAATCTGTATGTCATTAATCCTATTTCGCCCACAATGCAACTTATGAAAATGAATAATATGTCATCTAACTTAAATAAGAGAAAATAACCTTCTTGTGTGAACCAAACATAACTTTGGCACTTGCGATTAGGGCATATTAACCTAAGAAGGATTCAAAGACTGGTTGAAGATGGACCTTTGAGTTCATTGAAAGTGGAGGCACTATCAGTCTATGAATCCTTCTTGGAATGTAAAATGACCAAAAGGCCTTTTATGGCAAATGGGTATAGGGCCAAAGATGTATTAGAATTGGTTCATTCTGATTTGTGTGGACCCATGACTATCCAAGCTAGAGGTGGCTTTGAATATTTTGTCACATTTATTAACGATTATTCAAGTTATGGATACATTTATTTGATGCGCCGTAAGTCTGAGTGCTTTGAGAAATTCAAAGAGTGCAAAACTGAAACGGAGAAACGTCATAGAAAATGTATCAAGTCATTACGATCAGATCGTGGTGGCGAGTACCTCTTTAGAGAGTTTAGGGATTATTTATCAGAGGCTGAAATTGCATCCCAATTGACTGCACCTGGAATGCTCCAGCAGAATGGTGTAGCCGAAAGAATGAATAGAACTTTTATGGAGATGGTTAGATCAATGATGAGTTATTCGGATTTACCAGATTTGTTTTAGGGATATGCCTTAGAGACTGTAGCTTATATTTTGAACTTGGTTCCTTCTAAGTCAGTACCTCTTACTCCCACAGAGCTGTGGATTGGGCGTAAGCCTAGTCTGAAACATGTTCGCATTTGGAGAAGTCCAGCACATGTGCTGAATGGGAAAGCAGATAAGTTGGAATCTCGTACAGAAGTACGCTTGTTTGTAGGCTATCCAAGAGAAACAAAAGGAGGTTTATTTTATAGTCCTAAGGATCAGAAGGTCATTGTTAGCACCAATGCCCGATTCTTAGAGGAAGACTATGTGATTCTATCAGCTATCCGTTTGTTGGCGCTACGTGCGACTTCAGTTGACAAAAGCGAACAACATAGCGCTAGCGCCCACGGAGAACTTTCGTCCCTCACCCTATCGGTCGCCTCACCTCACCCTCACTTCGCTCGCCTTCTCAAAAAAAAGGCCTACTGACGGTGAATAGCCGGTTACTAAAAAAAGAATAAGACAAACCATAAACACACAAGTAGAGTTGTTCTAGAAGAACTGAGAGGTGAGACACCAAGTACTTTAGTACCAACAGTACAAGAGGATGAACCACAAATAACTGCACAACGTATCACAAATGTTACACAACAACCCATAGTGCCTAGTCGTAGTGGGAGGGTTGTGATACAACCTGATAGATATATGTTCTTGGGAGAGTCGTCAGACTTCGTCCCTGAGGAACAAGATTATGATCCCTGTACCTACAATGAAGCACTCTAAGATAAAGATACAGAGTCTTGGTAAAAAGCAATGATATCTGAAATCGAATCTATGGATTCTAATTAGGTCTTGGAGCTTGTAGAACCACCCGTTGGTGTAAAAGCTATTGGATGCAAATGGGTCTATAAGAGAAAAAGAGGATCAGACGGTAAGGTTGAAACCTTTAAAGCTCGGCTTGTGGCAAAAGGTTTTACTCAAAGAGAGGGTATCGATTATGAGGAAACCTTTTCTCCAGTAGCCATGTTTAAGTCTATCCGGATTCTTTTATCTATTGTAGCTTATCTCGATTATAAGATTTGGCAAATGGAAGTCAAGACAGCTTTCCTTAATGGAAGTCTTGAGGATAACATCTATATTATGTAACCAGACGGGTTCATTGAAAAGGACCAAGAGCATCTTGTTTGTAAGCTCAAGAAGTCCATTTATGGACTTAAGCAAGCTTCCAGATCTTGGAACATATGTTTTGATCAGGTGATAAAATCCTATGGATTTGATCAATGTCAGGATGAATCATGTGTATACAGAAAGTGTGACAAAAATGTGGTGGTGTTCCTAGTACTTTATGTGGATGACATCTTGCTCATTGGAAACAATGTGAAGGTTTTATCTGATGTAAGGGTATGGTTATCCAAACAATTTGATATGAAGGACTTGGGAGAAGTAGGTCACATCCTTGGGATCAAAGTTCTACGAGATTGCAAGAAAAGGATGTTGGGCTTATCCCAAGCTTCCTATATCGATACTGTACTAACTCGTTTTAGTATGCAAAATTCTAAGAAAGGTTTCTTACCTTTTAGACATAGAATTTCTCTATCAAAGGAGCAGTGCCCGAGGATACCTAAAGAGATAGAGAACATGAAGGCAGTTCCTTATGCTTCAGCGGTAGAAAGCATAATGTATGCAATGCTATGTACGAGACCAGACATCTGCTTTACCGTAGGCATGGTCAGCAGATATCAGTCTAACCGAGGACAAGGGCACTGGAATACCGTAAAGCATATTTTAAAGTACCTGAAAAAGTACCAGGCAGATAATTTAGTTCACTTGGGGTATACAGACTCAGATTTTCAGTCAGATAGGGATTCTAGGAAATCTACATCAAGTTATGTGTTTACTTTGGGAGGTGGAGCCATTGTGTGGAGGAGTATCAAGTAAAAATGTATTGCTGATTCCACCATGGAAGTCGAGTATGTGGAAGCCTCTGAGGCAGCCAAAGAAGCGGTTTGGCCCAGAAACTTTCTGTTGGACTTGGATGTGGTACCTAGTTTGCCTAAGTCTATTACACTTTATTGTGATAATAGTGGTGCAGTTGCAAACTCGAAGGAACCACGAGCCCATAAGACAGGTAAACACATTGAGTGCAAGTACCACCTGATACGAGATTTCGTAAAGAAAGAAAAAGTTGCTGTGATCAAGATAATATCAGCCAACAACCTAGCTGATCCCTTTACAAAGAGCTTACCAGCTAAGGCTTTTGATAGTCATATTGAGGTAACGGGAGTCAGATGTGTAGCAGTATGGCTTTAAGTATAAGTTGGAGATTTTTAACAGTATACTGAAAAGCAATAGTTTGAGTATAAGTGGAAGATTGTTAGGGTTATATACTAAAAGCATCACTTTTGTAGTAACCTTATTTCCTAAAATTTTGAATGAGAATCATATGGGCAAATGTTTGCATATTGTATTTGTTGCAAGTGTTAATACAAATGTATGATATTCTATATTGTAGATAATATGGTGTGTGGTGTCACACAGAAGATCATATTATCAGTTCCATATGGAGTATATAAAAGTTCACAACCTAGATGGACTTGGACAATCTATTGGAAAGGTTGTAGTGTAATCTGGTATTAGTCTATCTTGACTATAGGTTTACACTAGTGCACTTTGTGTGTTTTGAACAAGACCACTTGAGGTTGTTCTCTTTGTACTGACTACATAAGAGAACAAACACCTCTGTTATTATGGATGCTTATGCTTTTAATCCGGATATAATAACATACATGTATATGCAGTGTGCATTACTTTGTCTCATGAAAGAGAGAATCATTATGGATTAACAACCTCAATGAATTTGGTAATAACATTGTATGTATGATAGGCTGTTGTTTATAAATGGAATCTATGTCTCGATACATCGGGTTGATGATGTCCCCTTAAGGAGCTCATAAGGATTGTCATGTAAACCCTGCAGGTAGATTATATCCGATATGACAAATAAAGTTGAGCGGTACTACTTAAGGATAAAAGATGTCGAATCAATATAGTTGTCAGTAACTTAATTTGATCGACGGACATACGATATCTTAACATGGGGAGCCAAGCGAGCATATAATAAAAGGAGCCCACAAAGATAATTTAGGATTAGGGAGGTAGTGCAACAATAGCTCATTAGTGGACCGAGCTATTATTAATGGACCTGGATTGTGTGTTTGGGCTGAACACGGGATATCCAGATCCGTTAGGAGGCCTAACCCTAATTTCTCTTTATGGTCCCTGCCATAGCCTATATATATTCTTTATTCTCTGGTCGCCAGATAATTGATCAAAAATCTGAAGCTTTCTCTAAATTCGTGATTCACATAAGGAAAGAAAGAGAGAGCTGCCAAGGAGAAGAAAAGGTTGGGAGATCGTTGCCCACACGACGTCCAACTCGAGGAAGGAATACGTGCAGAAGATTTTGGGGTTGTCCGCTCAAGATTGCCAGGAATTACTTGTCTTCTTTCACCGCAGGTATAATTCGTGAACCCTAGTTTCCACCTATGAAGGGTTAGAACACATATTAAATCTGTTTAACTTTCTATCGATCAATACGCACACCAAAGTAAGGGTCCTGGGAATCCCCAGTTCCATCAATTGGTAAGGAAATAAGGTTCTACAAAAGTGATGCTTTTAGTATATAACCCTAATAATCTCCCACTTATACTCAAAGCATTGCTTTTCAGTATATTGTTACAGTACCAGTGGGTCAAGCTCCTCGACTGTAGGTACTTATAAGTATCGACCGTATCGATTGGTATTGGTCTTAGCGAATTGGTATCGTCCTATCCGATATGTATCGGCCGTATAGCTAGAATTCGTATTGGCCTTATCGATTCGGTATCGGCCATATCCGATAGGTATCGACGTATCGGATTAGTATTAGCAGTGTCAGATTAGTCTGGTGGAAGGTTTAGTAACAACTGTACTTAGATTTCTCTCTTCTCGAGCTAAATTACCATTGCAAGAGAGTCACGGGAGCGTAAACAATCTTCTAAATATTGATGTTTATGGGAGTGATTGGCCAGTCACTCTCTCGAGCTATGTTACTGTAACTGGGCAATCACTCTCGTAAACATCAATATTTAGACGATTTTTTACGCTCTCGTGACTCCCTTGCAATGGTATTCTAGCTCGAGAAGAGAGAAATCCAAGTACAGTTTTTACTAAACCTTCCATAATACTAATCCTATACGGTCGATACTAATCCGACAAGGCCGATACCTATCCGATACGTCTATTGCGAATCGATAAGGCCAATACGAATCCTAGCTATATGGCCGATACATGTACATATTGGATAGGACGATACAAATTTGCTAAGGCTGTAGTAGCATGGAAAATACTAAAGAAAAATACATGCGGCCAGGAAACTCCATGCGGCTCAGGAAGCCCATGCGGCTCACAGATTCATGCGGCACAAGGGACTATGCGCCTCAAGACATCCTATGCGGCTCAGAACAGAAGCCACGTAGCATACAAGCAACTCTTCCCTTACTGCATTAATTACTTGGACGGCTGACCACTCTGACGAAACGACAGCCCTGACACAAAAGAGGTAATTATGACTCTGTCATAATGACAGACCCCTAGGGAAGTGAAGGAGATCTCTGACACAATCCTCCGAGATCCAGAAAATGCCACGTAGCCCTGACACGTGGACAGTCATATGCGGCTCGAGCGAAGACTCCCCATGCGGTTCAGGATGAAGCTGCCTTATGCGGCTCAGGCAGAAACAGTCTCATGCGGCTTAAGCTGAGGCCCTCCCATGCGGCTCGCAAAAATCATCTCCATGTGGCTCATTACCCATTATGCGGCTTAAATTATCATATGGTTCGAAGGTTCGGGGGGCCACTCCCCAAGCAGACCCGACACGTGGCCAGTCTTATGCGGCTCCATCCTTATGCGGCTCAACCCTTATGCGGCTCAATCCTCCTCAGCGGCTCTCAGGACACGTGTCATAAAGCCAATTAATTTTCCAGATTTACTGCAATCAAAGATTGGGTCAAATCCCAATAATCTGGGACACGTGGCAGGAGAATGAATTAAATTTATTCATTCAGATTTGCAGACATCAGCAAATCATCATTACAGAGATTTATTCCAATCAACATTAATTACTGATAGGATTTGGTGCAATCTACACTAGATGGCCCAGATTTATCACACTCAAGATTAATGGCCCAGATTGATCGATCAACAGGCCGCCGCCACTTTAAGGGGCAATTATTGTGAACCCTAATGAGGTCCCTCCATTCTTATAAATAGCAGGGTGCCATTCCCTTGCGAGAGAGACATACGCACACATACATACAGAGAGGACTTTTCGAGATCAGAGAGAGCACCACAGACTTGGAGAGAAAAAGCAGAAAGAGAGAGAGAGAGAGAGAGAGCAAAGAGAGCATTTTCTTCAAGGCCGAGCAATCTTCTGGAGCCAAGGCTGCATACCGATCGTCCAAGGAGCAAGGCAGAGCGGCCGTCGCTTTCCCGAGCCTCTATCGCCACCCCCCAGAATCTAAAATAAACAATTGTACTTAGACTGCTGTACCTAGGCTTTCGTCCCTAGGCTTTCTTTGTACAAGCGAGTTTGTAACGTGAAGTAAAAGTCTAGTCCTCCGATAATTGTTCTGCTCTTTTATATTTCATGGCAAACACGATGGCGACTCTGTTGGGGACAAACTTCTCCACGGCTGAGGAGTTGGTGATGCAGTCGGATGCAGCCATGCTTGGCTCCATGTAACAGAAGATGGTCGTCTGTTTCGACCAACAGGCGTTTGAAGAGATGCTCTCTGAAGGAAGTGCCGGCCCGATCCAGAAGCAAACCCGCACAAAAAAAGCTCGCTGCGAGTGGAGGCCAAACACATTTGCTCTCCCACAAGCTCTGGACGGGGTACTCTCTGCTACCCAAGACGGCGAAGGCGACTCTCATACGGTTCCACTTCGAGCCATAGAGAACTCTGTTGTCCCCAAGTTCGGCAGAGGAAAACATTACGATGCTGGACTTGCAGGGACAAAGAGCGACTCTATGCGCCCCAAGAAGAAGTCGAGCACTCCTGTGGCCAAATCTGCCAACCACATGCAGGAGGCTCATGCGGGTGTATCTACCAGCCGCATGAAGAAAGTCTATGTGGCCGGATCATCCAGCCGCATGAAGAATACTCATGCGGCTGAGACTCCCAGCCGCGTGAAGAAAGCCTATGCGGCTACGTCTGCCAGCCGCATGAAGATTGTTGAGGACGACAGCATGACGCCTACCCCACGCGGCTCTGTCTTCGACCGCCTGTCTTATGGTCCTGATCTCTTGTGCTCCCAAGAAGATATGTCTCTCCAGTATCACTTAGACTCTTTCTACTATGTGCCCTTACGCACTAGAGCGAAGAAGTCTAAAGCAGCGCGAGCCTGGCGAGTCCGGTCCGCTGATCTAACTTCTGACCATCCGAGAGTTCTGCATACTGTTACGCAGGCCTCAGATTGGAAGTTGTACAGAACCACTAGAGTCCAGCCCCCGACGGCAGATGGACAGAGAGGTTCACAAAAGTCTTCCAAAATCCCGGAAGCAAACATGGTCGGTCCAGACCCAACTGACTTGCGTGAGGCCATCCTCCACAAATGCAAGAAAAGAGAAGATGCATCGGGGTGCAAAGAGTCCTCCCACGGACGTCACTACACCCAAATCATCGTCAACTGCTGCTGCAACAGCACGATGGTGCGAGAAGACCGGCAGTCTGTGTTTCAAAGACTACAACAGCCATCATCAGAAGACGAGGCACTTTCCGTCGTCTCCTGCAACTCTGCTCGGAAAGTCCCTGCTGATGGGAAGGGAAAGAAGACCAGCGCCCCTAGCCCAAAGATATCAACCACTATGAATAAAAGATTGTCGTCTAAGCGGTTGCCTGCCATCGGAGTTTTCCAAGGTACCCGTTCCAAGGCAAAATCTGCTACAGTGGGAGACTCATCGCCCATATCACTGGGGGTTGCTGGGGTTGGGGGTAGCGTTCCTCTGATCCACGACAATCCGATCTTCCAAGAAGACGAGCCAGAGGAAACAACTCTCCCATCAGATACAGCAAACCCTGACGTCTCCGAGGACGTCCGTAATTCCCAAGACGAGGCGAACTCAGAAACTGGGGGTATTGTTCCTTCTGAGTCCGAACCAGAGGAGAACATTCCCACATATCCTGATGACTTCTCACTACAGGGGTACGATTCGGAGAGCTCGTCCTCCACTGTTCCTTCCATCTCTTCTCATGTAAAGACAGTATTCATGACGGACAGCAACCAAGGTGGTTCCAGTGATCGCCAACGCATCGACACTCTAGAGGCTATACTGCATGCCTTGGTCAAGTCTGTAGACGAAATCAAAGCGGCCCTTCCAACTCTGCGAGGAGGGACGCCTGGCCAAACAAGCACGAGTCCCGCGGTCAATGCAGACTCAAATTCGGCGACACCAAACCCGGGCAACGATCCTCCTGAAACAACGGTCCCCACCGCCGTAGACGAGGCCCGCGAAGCGAGAATAGAGGTCCAGGAGCTCCGAGCCATGTTTTACGCTCGAGAAAACTCTCAAGACCTCAGAATACGGCAACCATACCCTGCTGCCTGGAGGGACGTTCCATTCCCACCAAGATATAAGCCGTTCAATATCAATCCTTATGACGGCAAGACCTCAGCAAGTCAGTATATCATTTACTTTGAGGTCACCATCGACCATCTGCCCCATGACGATGCTATTCTCACACGATTATTCATCGGGGCATTGGAAGGGGTCACCTTCGACTGGTACCGCAACCTGCTAGACAACTGCATCCACTCCTTCGTCGGCTTCAAGCGCATATTCTTGGAGAGGTTCTACGAAGTAGAGAAGGACATCACAATGTCCACCCTCATGGACGTCGTCCAAGGGGAGAAAGAGCTAACAAGAAACTATATCGAGCGGTTTCGCCAAACCGCAATAAAGCTGCCATATGGAAATCCGGATTCCTCCTTGATCGAAATTTGCCAAAAGAGATTGCTCCCAACAATCAGTCTCTGGATGGGCGAAAGTCAGTTCAAGGACTGGAAGACATTCATCATCAGTGCCACAAGCGCCGAGGAACGATTGAAGAAGGCTCGCCAATTGGGACTACACATCTCGGACGGAGAAAACAAGGGCAAGCGTCCTAACAACGACAATGGGGGTAGCCCCTCCAATAATCGGGACAGCAGGGGTAAGCAGGCTATGGTGGACGACACCGCGCAGAAACCTGAGCCAAAGTCAGCAGACAAATAATGGCCCCAAATTACTTACTCCTTCGAAGACGGTCACGTCAAGCCCATCTTGGACATGCTCATACAAGAAGACATAATTCAGCTTCCTCTACCAAGACGGGAACCGCGGCAGGCAGACATGGAGAACCCGAAGTACTGCCATTACCATCGTTACGTCCACCATGCCACACACGACTGCTACCAGCTAAAATGGTACATCCAAAACCTCATCGATTCGAACGCACTGGCCATCGATTACGACGAGGTGACAGTAGCAGCCAATATGGTGTCAGTACAATTCGGCAGCTTTCCTCCAACGAAAACTCAAGACGGTGTGGTCCCCATCCCTTTGGCGACAATGGAGATTGCTAATCTTCCACCTCCCCGAGATCAGGCTACTATTCTAGTGCCCCTCACCACATCACGAGGGGAGGTCATGTGGATCCATTCAGACTTGGTATCGAAAGTGACTCGGCCCACATCGTCTTCCATCTACGAGAAGAAGAGTGGAAAAGTCAGGACCTGCCGCACAATCTCGGCAGATATCGAAGAAGCTACAACCGTAGTCACGCGGTCCGGGGCACAATCTCAACCTGTGACTGACAACCCGGCTGAAGATCATCAGCCCGCTACAACTGATGCTCCGGGACTGGCTCAGCCTCTGACGACCGACAAGCCTAGGCCGAGGGAGGCTCGCTTTGACAAATCCCTCCGGAAAGAGGCATCACAAGGGCTGGAGAAGCCCTACAACTTCGATATCTTAGCGCAATTGGCCAACACACCGGCCAAGTTGTCATTATACGAGCTTCTGAGACTCTCCAAGGATGTTCGTGCGGCTTTGAGCGATGCACTCCAAAATGCTGACGCGTACCTCGCTCAGGTCAACCTCACAGGAGAGAACCCGTCTGCAGATCTCCAAGACAGCGCCTGCACGGGAGCAATGCCCAACATCGTCTTCACTCCGCAGGACATGCTCATCAAAACCAATCTGCACGATCGCCCACTATACTACACTGGATACATTGGCGACGTAAAGGTGGATCGGATGCAGATTGATCCTGGCTCTTCCATAAGTATTATCCCGAAGGGTCTGCTACATCATCTCCGCATCCCAATGCATCGCCTGACGCCTATAAGCACCGCCATCAGCGGTTTTAATTCGGGCAGGAGCTATCCAATTGGAAAGATTCGTCTAAAGTGTCAAATTGGCGATCTCCAATCAAAAGTCACCTGCTACGTCATAGATGTAGACACTTCTTACAACATCCTCTTGGGGCGCCCTTGGATACACGATTATATGATCGTGCCTTCCACGCTACACCAATGCTTCAAATATGTCGACAAACATCGCTTCGTAGGAACGGAGTTTGCTGATATCGATCCCTTCAAAGGGGTCGAATCCTACTTGTCACGACCAGCACCCTAGAGTAAGGGCACGAGAAGTGGGTACGTCCAGCCTACGCCGCAGTGTCGGTGGTAGAACGCTGTCCTAGGTCAATCATCTAACAATATAAAGGTACCTGTACAGTATATACTCTCCGAATGGAGGTGACATAACAATATATAGTCTCAATCACATCTAAGGTAGAAGAATAAAAGACAGATAGATAGATAGTAACTCAAAGAGAACAGTAGCATAGATGAAATAAGTCTAAGTGTCTAGGATACATAACATCCAGAATGTCAACCCAAAATACAAATAAGTCTAAGGGTCTATACATCTCAACATCTCAAAATACAACTCAAAATATGAGACAAAATAATAATATAGAAATAACTGTCTAGCTAAACTAGCCTAGACTACTGGGGCAACATCCTCAGCTGCAGGTGGATCCTGCTGAGGGTCCACAACATAAGTGTCATCTAGTCCTGCTCCATAATAGGTAGACACCAGGGCCTCATCCTCATCCTCTATAATATTTTCAACAGGTCCAGTCAGGACAGGAACGAGCACAATACATCTCACGCAGTGCATAGTATGATAGAAAATATAAAGCATACAATAGAGTAAAATACAGGAAATGCTGAAAGAAAATATATGCTGTAAAAGAGATAGCTGTAAAGGAAATATAACTGTATATAAAGAACTGTAAGTGTCTAGTGATGTAGAGTACAAGATAGGCATGTGAATGGCTAGAATTTATACATGATTACACTACTGAGTTTATACATGATTACACTACTTTGGAATTATTCACATGTCTACTTCTACTCCCCCGTTTCCCCAATCAATACACAAGGATCCATTCAAGTTATGTTAAGATTCGTGATAAGCCCATAAATGGATAATTCATGAGAGGCTCTGTGAACATAAAAGTACATAGGTCACAAGCGATTCGTGAATCTATGAAAGCATAGAGATACATGATGATTCGTGAAAAGCACAAACATGCTGTATCTGATGCTCCCGAGGGGGATAACATCTCATGAAAAGATCCATATAGTACCAATCCGTGATAAAAATCGTGTCAGCATCAAGTAAAGTAATCTAGAGCAAGAATATAAATCCTGGCAAGTATGAAACGGTCAGAGAATGTACTCGCCTGATGTATGAATGTCTGTAGAGAATATGCGGTCTGAGGAGAGGTGTCTGGCTCCTGATCAGAGCAACACAAGTCACAATGTAATCTAAATGGTGGAAATAAAGATTGTAATGCATTCTACATGATTTTAGGTCAATCTAGGTCAAGTCAAACTCGGTCAACTCTAACAGTCAGTCTAGGTCACAGGAAGTCATACTAGATCACAAGGAATCAAATTAAGTCAAATAAGGTCAAACAAGGTCAAACTAGTCTAATCTAGGTTAAAGTCAACTTTTGGTCAACATTCTAGCCAAACTAGTCAAGTTATCTATGGTTTAGTCAATCAATGGTCAGACTAGTCAATCACTAGTCAATATGGTCAAACTAGGTCAAGTCTAGGTCAAACTTAGACTAACTAAAGTTTTGGGTCAAACAAAGACTAGTCAACAAGGTAATTAGGTCAATGGTCAACTATCTAAGTCAATACTCCATAAGACTAACTCAAACCATGACACAACCTCTAAGTATTCCTCTTAACCCCATACATATCTTAATCTACATAGGGCTATCTATATAACCCATGTGGTCAAACTTAATCAACTAGTTAGGGTTTAGTCAAACCTAGTCAACTAGTCCTTTTAAGTCTATCTAAGTCAATTCCAGGTCAATTTGGTCAAGGTTGACCCATGGTTGACTTTGGTCAACAATGGTCAACAAGGGTCAACTTGCTAGTTAAACTAGATCTACTAGACCTATTGGTCAATCCTAACTTGCTACTAATTAACCATAGGCTAGAGTATCTAAGGCACTATATATAGGTGTCTATATCTATACATTATAGGCATACACTATGTATACCATAGGCGAATCTACTATATATATACCAATCAATATACATATATATATATATATATATATATATATATATATATATATATATATATATATATATATATATATGAACCTATTATATATACCAATATATACCCAACTATATAACCCATATAATACATATATATAATACCAAGGCCATATCACATGTATATATATATATATATATATATATATATATATATATATATATATATATATATATATATATATATATATATATATATATATATATATATATATAAAAAAATATATATATATATATATATATATATATACATATCTAATATATATTCCATATATATATATATATACATATATAATCATACATATATAATATTACATATAGACTTATATAGAGAGAGAATAATAGAGAGAGATGTGAGAGTGATAGAGAGTGAACAAGAGAGAGAGAGAGAGATGTGAGAGAGAGTGACTGTGACAGTGGGGGGGTGTGTTCTCAGAAAAACTGAGAACCAGACACACACACAAAACATACATATATATATATATATATATATATATATATACACACCCCTATATATACACATATATACACATACACATATACCCACACTCTCATATACATATATATACATATATACAATATATATATATACAAATATACATATATATATATACACATAAAAATCAAATTGAAATTGGATTACAAAATCTGGAAATACACTAAACTGGAAATACTGTACAGTGAAGGTAATTTGGGGGAAAACCCAAATTCAACACACAAAACCTAACTAATACCCAAACCTAAAGGTTGGTAATCGTGCCCCTAGGTATACTCGTGTCCCTCGTGTCTACCACGACGCGATACGACGTGTCCAGTGTCAAAAATACAGAATCGGGTAAGTTTCAGTGTCACAGCGTCGTGCAGAGATGCACACGCCTGTAGGACACGACACAAGTGTCTAGGAGTCTCGTGCTCGTGTCCCTAGGTTCGCCTAGGGTCAGGCTAGGTGTCTAGGTTCCTGCACGGTGTCCACGTGTCCTCACGTGTCGACACGAGACCCGTATCAGTCGAGTTTTCTCGACTGATACACACTATTTCAGACAGTTTCGTACGTGTGTTCTAGTATCTCGTGGATACGACACACGCCACGTGGGGCCACGTGGTCATGTCCATGTGTTGCCTATGTGTTAGGCTACACACTCGTGTCAACACGAGGTGTCCACGACTCATGTCCGTGCGACACGAGTCGCGTGTCAGTAAGGAAAACGTGCGCGTGCAGTGCAGTGCGTGTCCAGTGCGAGTGAGTCTTCTCACTCGACATGACACGAGAAGTCATGAGACTTTGGGGGCATGTTCGCAGACATTGCCCCCATGTCCATGTCAATTTTGACGTGTCCTAGTGCTCTGTGCAGTGAGTACGAACATCGTGGTAGCAGGACACGCGCGCGTGGCCTCGTGCTGCGAGTTTGTGTCTATTTTGGACACGGACACAGTACAGAAATGCGCTCAGAGTTGATGATTCATGATGGAGAAGTCTAGGGCTATCTAAACATGCAATTTGTTTCACAAAAACACAACATTAAAACCTAAGTGGCATTTCACCAAATACTGTTCTTCAAACATGGATACGTGTCCGATACGGACACCAAATCAAATCTATTTCCTACCAAACTTGGCCTACAGGTCCATGGTACATAGATGCATGCAACTATGAAGAGAAAACACAATATTAATGGGTTTTAGGGCATGTTACCTATAAATGCAAAATCCTCAATAATAGGCCTATTTGAATGAAAACCCCCTTCAACTCCCAATGTCCAAAGCTCCACAAATCCTTGCTAGCAAGCCATAACTGGTATCCATTTGTGTAGGGGAGTCCAATGCAAAAGTCTAGACCCAATTTGGAGTCAAAATGATTAAATGGTGAGGGTGTGAAGGTAGAAGGAAAACTAGGTTTTTTTGTATGTAAAAAAAAATGGCATGAATGAAGGGGGTGTTCATATAGGATGGGGGCATGGTGTGGCCTGCCATGGGGGGGGGGGGGGGGTAGGGCAGATATTTAGGGTTCCTACCACCTTGCAAACTTAGCCCCTAAGTCTTTGACTAAGGGAATAGATATTTCTAGGTTTCTAAAATATCTAAAAGTAACATATCTAGATATTTATCAAACTTAGATATTTCTAACATAAAGCTAACATCTAACATTAGCCTTATAGGTTAGTGGCTAACCTCTAGATTAGTGCTAAACTAGGTTAGGAGCTAACATGACACTAATCAACTAATTAAATAATAATAATCATATAAATCCAAATAATTCCAAATAAATTCTAATAAATTACCAAAATACCCTTTTAACTAAAAAGTGGTAATTTGATATTCTAAACACATGGTTAGGCTCACATAGTCATGGTTAGTCTCTAGTTTATGAAATCTCTAGGGTTTACACTAGGGTTATACTAGTAAAATCACAAGTCATAAGTCGTGACTTAGAAATAGTTTTAACTAACTAAAAATCACCAAAAATCATATCATGACTAAAATACCATTAATAAATAATAAAAATAATAAATTTTCAAAAATACCCCAATTTCAGAAAACTGGGTGTTACAAGTCAACCCTCTTTAAAATAATTTCGTCCTCGAAATTTAGATGGTCGTACTCCTCCTAGGTCAACCTCCAACAATCAGGGTCGAAGCTACTACCTAGCAACATACAAGGTCAACAAGTAAAATATGGATAGTAGACCTATACTGGATCATGTCCAAAATTGGCTGGCAGTTTTAGGCCATAAGGTGTCCTTAATTCAAATCGAAATCAAAAGTAACTCCATTGGGGTAAATCAGGATGGAGTCTCGGGTCAGGGAAAATCGTACTAAGCAAATAAAGCACACGATGGTATGCCTGAGTGGGACACTAAGGTCATGGGTGTAGAGTGTCATGTCTAGGTCATATATGTGAAGTTAGTTTTTGAGAAAACAACTAGTCTTGTGCTCCTAATTTAAAAGTCACGGTAATGTGCCTACGATGATCATAATTTAGAGTAGGAAAGGTCTATGGCCTAAATTGAACCGGAAATTGTGATGCAATAGTGGTACAAGGGGACAGGTTAAATGGGACAGTCTGTGGTCTCATCTAGGTGTACTAGTCATTCTAGATCAAAAATGTCCTATGGTATCAAAACGTACAAGAAATCTAGGATGTCCTAATTGGGAAGGTAAGGGAACAACAATCATCAAGGCTGTAGGGCCGTCTACCATCCTATATGAAAATTGGTCATTAACAAGTAACTGAAAAATCATTAAGAGGTTACTATTCCATAAAGTGGTAAAAAAATTGAAAATTTTGGCACAAACAATCACAAATAGATTTTAGCCTTGACACAATCTAAGTTGATCAATTTCAGGATAAATTAAGATTTGGGCAAGATGGAAAATCAATAAAATCAAGTATGAGCACGAGTATCCAATGATGAAGATCCAGGTCATGATTAGATTTAATTTAACCGGATATGCATACGAGGTTCATAGGCAATAAAAATAATTCCAAGAAGAATTGTCAAGGCTGTTGCGGATAAGATTCTAGGGCAAGTTTAACTATGTCTCTATCCACGTAGATTAATATATGAAAAGCGAACAAAAATGCAATAGGTTGATCAGACCATCATGCGCCGGTTCTGATTAGAAAATATGTTAGTGGGTGTGCACCCAATAAAATATGTCATGATCAAGCTCGAAAAGGATAAGCTTGTAAAACTAAGGATAAATTTGTAGCATAAGATATAACTAAGGGTGAAAATGATGAAAGAAGATACATAGTCCAAGATCCTTAACCAATCGGGTCAAGCATTCAAGATAAGGTACAAGATTAAGCATTTAAGGATTCAAGCCAAATACCATCACATGCCAGGTCGAAAGAATTGAGCCAAGGTGGATCTCTAATTGAAATAAGAATTAATTTAGTATCATGGTAGAGGTTATAGTTTAGCCATTTGACCAGAAAATTATATCAAGAAAATAGAGTACAAGGAGACGGGTTTTAGTAGGACATGGAATACCTACATGAAGGTAGGCCAGTCTAGGTCTTACATGTGAAATTTGTTGGAAGGTAACAGCTAGTATTACACTCCGAATATCCAAGTCACGGTAAAGGACGTCCAATGATCTAGAATAGAAAGTGGGAGTTCAAGACGTGACAATTGATGCAAAAATTAAAGAAGATCAAA
The DNA here is from genome assembly GCA_029216955.1 of Iris pallida. NCBI lineage: Eukaryota > Viridiplantae > Streptophyta > Magnoliopsida > Asparagales > Iridaceae > Iris > Iris pallida. The sequence goes on from JANAVB010023800.1 coordinate 9,184,546, forward strand.
TTAACGCATGGAATAAAATTAATTAGGAATCCAGTAAATAATTTAGAAACACAGTCCTAGGGATAGATAGGCTACTAGATGAATATAGTTAAGGTTCGATCAAACCAAAGGTCAAAGGTTAGAAGGTCTCAATAAAGTCTTGATTTGAGGAAATGTCGAGTAAGTCAGGTTTGGGTTACAATCACATAGTTTGGTAGAAAGAGTTTAAGCAAGATGCAAAAATAGAGGGAACAGTTTATTTCAAGGGAAAGCAATTAGCAAGAGAATTAGATGGCAAGAAACAGATGAGAGTTTTCTCATAAATTTGATTGAGTACCTTAAAATAAAAGATATTAATCTAATACAAAGAAATTAAAATCAACAACTACAAAAATTTCAAAATCATCAACTAACACCAGGATTCAAAGTTCTACAGTGAATACTCCAAAAATCAAATTCAATCAAGGGAAAAAGGTGAATCAAAACAAGGGAAAAGGAGTTTAAATCGTAATTAAAAATGAGATACTCAAGGGTCATCCCAGGAATCTCTCAAGGTATCCTAACAGTGGTTGAGTATCCTCTCTCACTAAGCCTATTCCTCAAATCCTATCACAGACTGTAGTGATACTCTAGTTCGAATACCACTACATAAACTCGACCTGTATGAGCCACCACTCTACTACTCAGACGCCTGCCTATACGAAAAGTCGAAGAGGCACCTTGGTGAAGAAGATGTGCAAGCTCGTACCGAGACAGCCACAGGATCAGAAGAACCTCTGACGATCCACCTCCAAGCTCGCAAACCTGGCAAGTCTGCATCCCTTATCGCCACTCTGCGTAAGGACACAATCAGCTTCTCGGCACAAGAAGAGCAGATGATAATCCGGCTGCCAAGGTCTGGCCAAGTACCAAGACCCACAACGGAGCTACTGACAATCAGGCTGCCGAGAGTCGGCCAGTCTCAAATGGAGAAGCTCAATCCCTCCGACAAGCCAATGACGATACGCCTTCCCAAGAAGGGTCGTCACCCCGATACAAGGCCTGGAACTTCTAGAGAACCAACCACTTCCCGCCCAGCATCGAGTACCAAGCTGGGGGTCGCTAGTTTGCCAACAACTCCACGCTCTGCTCCACCAGCCGAACCGCTAACAATCAAGCTGCCCAGGTCATCCTCTCAGTCTTCGTTTATACAGGGGGTAGCCGAAGAGGAACCGAAGTTAGCCAAGTATGTGGCTGCCCATACTGATGTTCCCTCCACAGATGATGTAATCTCCCTAGAAAAGATACCTTATTTCATCAATAAAGGGCTATCTTTGAACTACCTCGAGCTTAATAAGCTCTGTACAATGTATGCTATGGAACACGGTATAAGCACTCACCTACACACACAGGTGACAAATGTGCACACCGCAATCCAGCTTAATCCAGCAGAAGACGCTTACCGCATAATCGAGGGAGGGGACCATCCGATCATCTTCGGCCGGAAGGACGATCAGCATCCCTTCACCGTAGAAGAAGTCGACCTTGGATCAGATGCCGGAAGACTGCCTCTGTATCTTTATAGCCCCTAATCTAAATATCTTATACAAAAATAGGGGTACGATATGGAGATAACGCCAGGCTTGAACTACGATACTGGACGACGATTACCTTTCAAGCCACCGGTCCCGGTAGCAAACCACGGGACTACTATAGCAAGACTCGATATGGATTAGGGTATGTCACACCCACGACGACCCCTGAGAGTTCAGATGAAGAATGTGATTGGCATTCACATTCGACCAGGTCACCAACTTCTGACTCAGATACCAGCATCGGAGATGTATTCAGACAAGTCCTATCAGTCAACATGGCATTCGTCGACGCTTATGAAGAAGATGGAGACATCCCTGAGATCCTCGAGCTAGAGCTGTGGGCGCAGCAGCTGGATGCACAATGGGAAAAGCGGTTCGAACAGAGAGAACCTCTCCACTGAAGATGAGGTCATACAAGTATATCTCGGCAGTGAATCTTCTCCAAAACCAATCTTCGTCAGTAAAAGTCTAACAGACGAAGAGCGAGAATCGCTGCTGAAACTTATCAAAGAATATATCAATGTGTTCGCTTGGAGCTATGAAGACATGCCGGGGTTAAATCCCGATATTGCTCTTCATAAACTCAACATCCGACCGGATGTAAAGCCAGTCAAGCAACAACAGCGACGCTTCCGTCCAGCCATCATAGACGTAATCGAAGCCGAAGTCAACAAACTGATAGCCAGCGGCTTCATTCGTGAAGAGCAACATCCTGACTGGGTCGCCAATATAGTGTTGTCCTCAAGAAGAATGGAAAGATTCGAATCTGTATCGACTACCGCAATCTGAACGAGGCATGTCCCAAAGACGAATTCCCCCTCCCTATCACAGACATCATGATTGACAACACCTGCGGCTTTGAACACATGTCATTTATGGATGGATTCTCGAGGTACAACCAAATCAAGATGTCTCCTGACGACGAAAAGCACACATCATTTCGAATACCAATCGGCACATACTGCTACACAGTCATGCCTTTCGGTTTGAAGAATGCCGGCGCTACATATCAAAGAGCCATGAGTATCATCTTCAGAGACCACTTACGCAAGACGGTGGAGTGCTACGTTGATGACATCGCCGTCAAGAGTCGCCGTAAGGGAGACCATCTGCAGGATCTAAGGACGGTATTCGACCTGATGCGAGCGCACAATTTGAAGATGAACCCTACGAAGTCCTTCCTGGGCGTATCCAGCGGGAAGTTCTTGGGTTTCATCATCACCGCCCAGGGTATCCATGTAGACCCCAAGAAGATAAAGGCAATTATGGAGATGGGTCCTCCGAGAAATCTTCGCGAACTCAAAGGCCTTCAAGGGAGGCTAGCTTACATCAGGAGGTTCATTTCTAACCTCTCTGGGCGATGTCGACCATTCACCCACCTCATGGAGAAAGGCGTCTCATTTGTGTGGGACGAAGAATGTCAGCAGGCCTTCGACAGCATAAAAGAATATTTGTCGAACCCTCCAGTTCTGGTGGCTCCGGTTGCTGGAAAACCATTCCTGCTCTACGTACGAGCAATGGAACATTCCCTCGGGGCTCTGCTGGCACAAAACAACGATGCAGGCCATGAGCAAGCCATATATTACCTCAGTCGAATGATGATTGGGCCAGCGCACCGATACACCGCTGTTGAGAAGGAATGCCTTGCCCGGGTGTTCGCTATTCAGAAGACACGGCACTATGTCACGGGACAAACAATACATGTGATCTCACGAGTCAACCCTCTCAGGGTCCTCATGACTAAACCAGGGACACTCAGCTCTCGCCTCACTACATGGGCAATATTGTTGTCTCCTTATTATATAATCTTCGTCCCGTAAAAGGCTATCAAAGGTCAAGTCCTGGCGGACTTTTTGGCAGCCCACCTGGGTTCAGAGTCATCCAGAATATATGAAGAGATCCCAGATGAGGTTGCCGACTCGCATACAACCTCTCACGACGATATATGGCGAATGTTCTTCGATGGTGCTTCAAAAACGGGACCCAAGGGCAACATCGTCGTCGGGGTCGGGGTGGTGCTAGTGTCATCTTCCGGATTGGTGATCAACCGCGCTTACTCCCGCACGGAACCCTGCTCTAACAATATAGCCGAGTACAACGCTCTGGTCATTGGCCTCTAACTTACAAGAGAGCTGGGGGTAGAATATCTTGAAGCATACGGCGATTCCCAGTTAATCGTCAATCAGATCCGGAGCTCATACGAAGTTCACCACGAAGACATGATCCCCAACCACCAAATAGCAATCGACATCATCTCATCGTTCGAGGGGTTCTTCATCGAGCACGTCCCCAGACTCCAAAATATCGAAGATGATGCCTTAGCAGGCCTGGCCGCTTCCCTAGCAGTGTCGAATCATACCCATCAATCGGTAGATGTGATAGGCCACGAGCTGGTCTTCCCCAAGAACAACGTTCAATTCGTGGCAAGTTATTCCGCTCAGGCGATTGATGATGCCCCGGACTGGAGACAACCATTCATCAACTTCGCCGTCTACGACATCCTGCCCGAGAACCAAAGGAGGCTACCTCCATTAGACGGCGTTCCTTCAGATTCTTTTACGATACAGAGACAAAAATGCTGTATCGTCGATCCTACGACGGATTATTGCTTCGGTGTCAGTCAAATGCAGAGGCCAAAGAAGCCGTACGAGAAGCTCACGACGGTATCTGTGGGGCCCATCAGCCTGGCCCTAAATTATAAGATCGTCTCCATCGGATGGGCTATTACTGGCCCACGATGGTAGCGGATGCGATAGACTATACAAGAAGGTGCAAATCCTGCCAAGTCCACGCAGACTTCATTCACCAGCTATCCAAATTTCTACATCTGACAGTGGCATCCTGGCCCTTCGAAGCATGGAGAATGGACATCATCGGTCCAATTACTCCACCTTCCTCCCGTGGACATCGCTTCATACTTGCGATCACGGATTACTTCTCCAAATGGGCAGAAGCTGTCCCGCTTGCAGAAGTCAAAACCTCAAACGTGATCAGCTTTCTTAAGCATCACGTCATCTATCGCTTTAGACTACCCCGGAGGATCATCCACGATAATGGTCCGCAGTTTGCAAGCCACGCCTTCTATCGATTCTGCGACAAGCATCGCATCCAGAATATTGCTTCGACACCGTACAACCTAGCAGCAAACGGGTTGGCAGAGGCATTCAACAAAACCGTCATCAAGTTACTCAAGAAGTTCGTATCATCCAACAAATGCGACTGGAACGAAAAGCTCGGTAAATGTTTATGGGCGTACCGTACTACAGTCCGAACAGCTACCGGTAACACACCATTCTCTTTGGTGTAGAGAAGTGAGGCAGTTCTCCCTTTAGAGACTCAAATACCCTCACTCCGTGTCGCCCTCACTTATCAATTGACGACGGATGATAACTACCGACACCGACTACAATAGTTGGAGGCCTTAGATGAAAAGTGCCTCCTAGCTCAGCAAAGGATCGAACTATACCAAGCCTGCATCTCTGGCGCCTTCAACAAGAAGGTTAAAATCAGAACATTCCAGGTGGGCGATCTCGTTCTGGCAGTCCGAAGACCGATGGTCATGACTCACAAGACCACCGACAAGTTCCAGCCAAAATGGGAAGGCCCATTCATCATCGAGGCTGTATTCTCCAACGGTGCTTACCGCCTCACAAAACAGAATAGGGATTTGCTCATGTTGCCCATCAACGGCAAATTCTTGAAGAAATATTATGTCTAAACGACATTCTCCAGATCATTGAGTCATGTGCCCGCTGGTACCGCTGAACTCACCCTCACAATTTTCCAGATTTTTGAGTCACGTACCCGCTGGTACCGCTGAACTCACACTCACCATTCTCCAGATTCTTGAGTCATGTACCCTCTTGTGCTACTGAACTCACATCCACAACAACCAAGATTATCGAGTCATGTGCCCGCTGGTGCCACTGAACTCACGCTCTCACAATACCGAGTCATGTACCCGCTGGTGCCTCTGAACTCACACCCCGGTCACTCTTTCAGATAGTAAGTCATGTATGATCATACCTCTGAACTTTCTTCCTGGAAAAGATCCTCCCTCATGATCCAATACCCGTACTTCCAGTACACAAAAAGGGTAAGCGAGCCATGTCCTCATTACCTCTGAGTCGTTTCACTTCCGCCAAAAACAAATCACCCCCTACATAGAACTTCCATGTCCTCATTACCTCTGAGTCGTTCTATGTACCCCCTCTTCATTGAGCCCACTCCTACTATGTCCTCATTACCTCTGAGTGGGAAGGCTCCGTAGAAGAAACCTTCATACTTGTCATGTCCTCATTACCTCTGAGTAAGTATGTCGATTCCCTTTCAACCTATTATCTGTACCCACAACCGGAGTACGACAAGGATAATAGGTCCACAAACGTCCTCTATTGACCACAAATATCCTTCGTGAATTCATTCCTGCCATGTCCTCAATACCTCTGAGTAGGAAGATTCTACGATGAAACCCTCATACTTGCCATGTCCTCATTACCTCTGAGCGAATATGTTGGTTCCCTTTCATCCTATTATCTGTATCCTAAACTAGGGTACGCCAAGGATAATAGGCCCACAAATATCCTCTGCTAAGTTTCTCAGCACAAGCCCACCATCTCATCATGCCCCGAGAGCCCAGCTGCTCTACGGCATTCTTTTTCCTGATACCGAGAGCACCCATGACCACTTTGCCATAGCTGTTCCAGGTATCCTAACCAAACTTGTTATCCGTACCTAAAGCCAAGGTATGCCATGGATGACGAGTCCACAAACAAGTCCCCCGCACGGGGCAAACACCATAATCATATCACAGGTACAACAAGCAATACAAATGATGGGTAGAATGGAAAGTACTCTTTATTTGAAAGAAGAAAAAAGCATTACATCTTTTGGGACCACGTCCCTCTCAAAAAGAAAACAGGAACAAAACAAAAGAGGAAAAGGCCGACTATGGTTCGGTATTACACAACTCCAAGAGACAGTTTCTCACCAAGGCAGTCCCCCGCTCAAGCCTCTATTTAGCTCGGCGCTCGGCCTCTTGGGACAACTGCTCTGCGTCATTCAAATACATATACGCCTGCCAGTTGTTCTCTATATTCTTTAGGGCAAGTTCTAGATTGGCAGAGGCCCAACTAAGCTTGTCAGCCTCCTGAATGGCAATCCCTTTCTCAGTACGAGAAGCTTCGAGCTCAGATTCCAGGAAGGCCAGCTTTCTTTGGAGCTCTAGGATCTGTTCTCGGGTGTCGGTTACCCCGCAGGAGGCATCCGCTTCTCGAGTCGTACAGTCTTCAGTTCGATGGCTCCATTGATCATATAACCGAGTCAGATCCTGGCGGTCCTTTAATATAGCCGGCTTGAGCGACTCTCGGGCAATCATCACCTTTTCTACCGCGGTAACAAGGAAATTGAGCTCTTGGTTTATTGTCGTGGGTAAATCAGCTTGCTGCAGCCTGCGAAACTGGGCCACGAGACGATCAGCCTCTAACAATTTAGGCTCCAGAAGCGCAGCCAGTTCCCCTCCACCAGGGAGTGTCTCAAGGATATTGATTTGGCCACCGGCGCATTGACGGGCCAGAGTAAAAGGAGTTCCCCTTTCCACAGCTGCCTCGATCCCCCTCTTCAGGTGACGGTAGAAATTGTCGACTACATCCCGGGACACTTTATCCAAAACCTCTGTAGAGGACGACGTCAAAGGGAGTGTGGCAGGCAGTACCGAAGAAGTAGCCTCAGAAGTTGCCGCCCCCGCCACCAAGGAAGCAAATTCTGTACGGAACGACGCTTGAACAGAGGCTAGCTCCTCTTCTGCCGCCCGAAGAGCCTGGATGCTCGGCAGGGCGGAAAGGTCAACCTCCGAAACTATATTCATAGAAGAGGGCGCAGGAAGCATCGTTCCTTGCCCCAGCTATACTGCTACCTGGGCTCCCGAACTCGACCCAGATGGAGGCCCCTCAATACAAGAAGGTTCCGTCAGATCCCCTCCGGTAGGGTCCGCCCCAGCAATGTCCGTCACCAGTAATAAAGTGTTAGGACCTGAACATCCAAAACAACCATTAATCGACATAATCTGAAGGATAGAATGACGGAGCAAATAGGCTTATTCGCAGATTAAAGTTTGACTTGTATTACCAGGAGAAGAGCGTGGAGGCTGCGGTTCGTTCACAGCCGGAGTAGTTTCCCCACCCGCAGCTTCTGATTCGAATTCAACTGGTTTCTCTGTCACGTCCATCCCTGAAAAGGAGCCAGCCAGGACAGTGTCATCCTGTTGGAGTTCAGATGTCTCAGGGACGGGCGCAGTAAAACACCTATCCCCTGAGTTGAGGTCCGAGAAAGGTGAGACTCCTCGACCGCCTCCGGAAGAACCCCAGCAGCAATGATAGCAGTACACACATTACTGACCAAATGGGACAGGACCGGATCTACCTCGGTAATTGGGTCCTGAGAAGCGAACTCATCTGACGCCTATAAAGAACAAAAGGAAAAAACGATTAGGCTATAACATAGAAGAAGAAAGGAGGTAGTCGAAACTCAAATCACCTCAGAAACAAAGTCAACATCATCAGTAAACAGCCTACGACGTCTTACCGCAGCATGCTTTGTGGAGTAGGTTCGGCCGTCAGCGGTAATCACGCGCCTGCTTCGCTTACGCGAAGGGACAGGCACTGCAAATGGTTAATCCTCCACCACCTCGTCAAACCAAGTAGGCGGCTGACCCGCCACCCTTTCATCTGGCATAATAGGGGGCTGATTCCCAACTTTCTCGTCCGAAGAATACGACAAGTCATCGGCATATTGTTCATCATCCTCCTCGTCCGCCATAGTGGACTCTGAGTCCGGTACAGGAACCCTGTTCGCCCCTCTCTTCCTCTTTTTGGATCCCTCTGGCTTCTCAGCCAAACCAGTGCCAACAATGAAGCTAGTAGTTATATCAAAGTCAATAGGAGGCTTGCTCGCTGTGACATGATAAAGGGCCGCTATGTACAAAATATCCCCTGCCGTCTTGGCATCGGGGACCGAGAAGCTGGCCCGGGTATGAACCGCATTGTAATAATGCCAAGCCCGGACGCCATCGAGTACACTGCCCTCAAAGCTCAAGCAAGCGCTAGGACAATCCAGGAATAATTGACCAAACCTAAATTGACGGGAAAATCTACTGGGCAGATAAGGCTCCAGGTATACGTTATTTCGGTAACGATATACCAGGTGCGAGGGTGGATGTTGTGCAGCCAAAGAAGCATCTTCTCAGATAAAAGTTGGGGAGGATCAACACCATCAACATGTACTCCCCTCACTTCTCTAAGGGTAAATTGAGGAAGAGAGACAAAGAACTCAGGCCCGTCAACTCGCGCCAACGCCCTCCGGCAGGCCGGCATGGTATCGTGCTCCCAAGGAAGATGACGGTATCGAAAAAGGAAGGCGTCATCAGCAGTAACATCTTCTTCAGTTCCTGGCCTCATCAACGACCGATAGTGCATTAATAACTACCCAATGAGGTAATGGTATGGAAGTTCTATCCGCTCAAAACCCAGCGTCGTCTTACGAGCAATAACCTTAGACGAAAATGCGCGGAGGCCGTAGTGTATACTACATACCATGGCCGGAAGAAGGGCCAATCTGATTTTGAAGACCAGCTTTACCGTCGGAAGAATGAAGTGACGGCTGATCCTTTCAGTAGAACCTGCCCCTCCCGAGACTACGCAATTTCGTAGCCATATCATCAAAAAACCGGCCAAGAGTGCCTTGTCAGACATCTCCTGGGTACCATAGTGGAAATAACTTAAGGAGTCAGTGCGACTCCCGAACCTGTCACGGGTGGATCTCGACTTTTTGACCTTCAACATCATGTCCTTTACCTTCTTCGAAGATTAAGGACCTCGAGACGATACCCGACCGGAAGGACGTAACTTGAAAAGATACGCGACCCAGGCCGTGGTATGTGGGGCGGTCCCTTCAGAGCTATTTTCCTTCTTAATAGCAGTCTGGTGGCAGATGCTATGGTAGCACAGCAGTTCTCGGTACGCAGCGACAAAACCAGGAAATCGTCGATCTACGTCATCGAATTCCTCGTTCGTCGGGGTATATACTTCAAAGGCCTCGCCTCCCCACGGCAGCTTAGAAACAGCATGCATCTCGTGGAGAGCAAGTCCCAACTCTCCCCTGGGCGCGAAGAAAGTCTCCGTACGTCGGTTATACAGCTCCAAAAGGGCCATGAACAAAGGCTTGTTAATAGACAACCCATAACAGGTGCCCCAGACGGCGTATTAAAGGTCAATTTCCCGAAAGGATTTCCCATATTTCCTCAGGATCCATAAGGTAAGATTGGCCCATATAGGAATGGGGTTTATCCAATTCAGCAACGACAACCTGCCCATAGAATAAGACCCCTTGCGAGCGAGCTGATTCAGAAAAGTATCAGCTCGAGTGAAAGTAAAGTTAGGACCAGTCACGTTTACAAAAGTGCCAGGGAGCAGCCCCATCACACTTCGACTAACTGAATTCTTGCCCGCACATGCTGAACCAGTACGCCTGTTGTAGTGGATGTTGCCCACAAATATTCCCGGTTGGGTGGGAGTCAGAGAGCCCACCATTGTCCTTCCCAACGGTACCATATTGATCCACGAGAGGGGATAATGCCGCAACATCTCGGGGATATAGATCTCCACTCCGTCTACAGAAAAATCCCAGTTCTTAGAAACATCCAGCAGTCGAGAGTTCTTTATGGAAAAGGCATCCCCAAAGAGAAAAGCCGGTTTCAGATATTCTCTGTCCAGCTTTCCCAAATTCATCATGGAACAGAGAAAGTGGAAAGGTTGGTTGTTAATGACAGCCACCCTCTCCCTAGGTTCATTAGTGGGAAGCTGATCCACTATATGTCGAATTAAGCCGTCGAGCCGTACGCCCACAGAAAACTGAGCTGAACCCACAAGAAGCTCTCCTACTGGGTTGGTTGGGAGGCTCACTAAAAAAGGACAACACCAAACAGGATTAAAGGATGGTTACTGAACTTAAGTCCGTACGAGCCTATGCAGCTCGGATCAAATGAAGCCCTATGCGGCTCAATTGCAATTGGGTTCCAGATGGCACGGCCCCAAGGGAGCTTATGCGGTTCAGCCAACACAGCCTCATGTGGCCTAAATCAATTGGGAGTTCCATATAACATTGGTTCGATAGCTTATGCGGATCAATCGAACATTTGCGGTTCTAAGCAGAAGAGCTTTTGTGGTGCTGAAGCGCTATACGGATCAGTCTGTTAGAAGCGTATGCGGATCAATCGAACATATGCGGTTCTAAGCAGAAGAGCTTTTGTGGCGCTGAATCGCTATACGGATCAGTCTGTTAGAAGCGTATGCAGATCAATCGAACATATGCGGTTAGAAGCTTATGCGGCTCCGTTCAAGGGAGACTTCATGCGGCTTAAAACCTTCTCATGCGGCTCAAACATAGGGTATCTCCTATGCGGCTCGAATATGAGAGGGTCATGCAGCCCATACAGCATATGCGGCTCTATCATAGCCGAACTTGGGTGAAGGCTTGTGCATGAATATGCAACAAAGCCATGGGTTCTTAGGATTCAAAATGTCCAAATGCAACCCTTACCATTGAAAGCAGGACGGACATCAGGGTGCACTTCGAGCATGACGGCTGACGAGGAAGCCGCCTTCTTCCCCTTCGCAGTAGCGGCGACCTTGGAAGATTTGGGGGCCATATTCGACGATCGGAGAAGGGAAATGAGGAAAGAAAGGCAAGACAACAATAGTTGAACGAAGAAGAAAGTAAAGAAACCTCCCGACCATACTCATCCATATTTATAAACAAAAGTGAGGCATTTCGATCCCCGTGTATACACGAAGACCGATTCTTCGGTTATCAGGGTGAGCCGCCGAAAATAAAGGCCAAACTCCTTGAATCCCGCACCGAAAAGTGGCCTTTAAAGCTGACAGCAAATCAACAATATTTAATACAAAAGATTGCCATACGTGGCAATGATGACGTGGCAGAAAGTCCCCTGTGGCTAAGCCCTCCATGCGGCTGAAACATCCATGCGGCCAGGACTTCATATGCGGCCAGAAGAATACAACTATGCTTCTTATTCAAAGTATTTCAATTTTGCAAATTGAAAACTTTGAAGGGGGTCTTGTAGAATCATGGAAAATACTAAAAAAAAATCCATGTGACCAGGAAACTCCATGCGGCTCAGGAAGCCCATGCGGCTCAGGAAGCCCATGCGGCTCACAGATTCATACGGCACAAGGGACTATACGGCTCAAGACGTCCTATGCAGCTCAGAACAGAAGCCACGTAGCATACAAGCAACTAATCCCTTACTGCATTAATTGCTTGGATGGCCGACCACTCTGACGAAACGACAGCCCTGACACAAAAGAGGTAATTATGACTCTGTTATAATGACAGACCCCTCGGGAAGTGAAGGAGATCTCTGACACAATCCCCCGAGATCTAGAAAATGCCACGTGGCCGTGACACGTGGACAGTCATATGCGGCTCGAGCGAAGACTCCCCATGCGGTTCAGGATGAAGCTGCCTTATGCGGCTCAGGCAGAAACAGTCTCATGCGGCTCAAGCAGAGGCTCCCCCATGCGACTCGTAAGGATCATCTCTATGCGGCTCATTACCCATTATGCGGCTTAAATTATCATATGGTTCGATGGTTCGGGGGGCCACTCCCCAAGCAGACCCGACACGTGGCCAGTCTTATGCGGCTCCATCCTTATACGGCTCAACCCTTATGCGGCTCAATCCTCCCCAGCGGCTCTCAGAACACGTGTCATAAAGCCAATCAATTTCTCAGATTTACTGCAATCAAAGATTGGGTCAAATCCCAATAATCTGGGACACATGGCAGGAGAATGAATTAAATTTATTCATTCAGATTTGCAGACATCAGCAAATTATCACTACGGAGATTTATTCCAATCAGTATTAATTACTGATAGTATTTGGTGCAATCTACACTAGATGGTCCAGATTTATCATACTCAAGATTAATGGCCCAGATTGATCGATCAACAGGCCGCCGCCACTTTAAGGGGCAATCATTGTGAACCCTAATGAGGTCCCTCCATTCTTATAAATAGCAGGGTGCCATTCCCTTGCGAGAGAGAGATACGCACACATACATACAGAGAGGACTTTTCGAGATCAGAGAGAGCACCACAGACTTGGAAAGAAAAAACAGAGAGAGAGAGAGAGCAAAGAGATCATTTCTTCAACGCCGAGCAATCTTCTGGAGCCAAGGCTGCATACCGATCGTCCAAGGAGTAAGGCAGAGCTGCCGTCGCTTTCCCGAGCCTCTATCGTCACCCCCCAGAATCTAAAATAAACAATTGTACTTAGATTGTTGTACCTAGGCTTTCGTCCCTTGGCTTTCTTTCTACAAGCGAGTTTGTAACGTGAAGTAAAAGTCCAGTTCTCCGATAATTATTCTGCTCTTTTATATTTCATAGCAAACAAAGGCCAATACCAATCTGATACGGCCTATACCAAATCGATAGACCGATATTAATCTGATATGGTCGATACTAAGTATATCCGCCCTATACCAGCAGATCTACCAGTTACTGTACTGTGGGCCCCGAAGTACCCCCAGACTCAGCTATATCCGGTTATTGGTGAGTACATGATTACATAGTAATTCTGTTTGTCCTACGATACAGATTTTCACATCCAATCTGCGATGGATCGTTACTTCTTTGATCGTACATGGATGTACAAACGACAACACGAGAGCAGAATAGGTGTGAGTGACGATTTTCAGGCAGGCATGGAAGTGTTTCTTAAGTATGCCATGAGCAAAGCTCAGTACATAGACGGTAACAAAATCAAGTATCCATGTGGTAATTGTCGCAATAGACGTTACGAAGAAATAATGATTATGAGAGATCATTTGACCCGTAAGGGTTTCGTACGTGATTACTGCATGTGGTCATCGCAAGGTAAACTATATATAGAAAGAGAGGTTGCGAATGCTGCTACTTATGCTTTTGATAAAAATGCTGCAACAGATTTTTTCATGGACGACGGATGCTCTGTTGATTATGGAGACCTGCAGAATCATGCACGAGATATGGTGTACGATACGGCAGGGTCTAATTTTGATCTGGAGGATCCTAATCCCGAGACGAAGGAGTTCTATGATATGTTTCAGGATGCAGCTATTCCTCTACATCCTGATTGTGAGACTCATTCCGTATTGTCAGTGACGATGCGGTTGTTAAACATAAAGTCCAATTTTAACTTGCCACAAGCTTGCAATGATCAGATTACACAACTAGCGACGGAGATCTTACCGAAGGAATCAAAAGAGCTACCAAAAAACTTCTATAAGTCAAAGATGATGGTCCGACAACTAGGACTGGGGTACGAGAAGATAGATTATTGTCGCAACGGATTGATGTTGTACTACAAGGATAAGGAGGACATAGAAAGTTGCAGCTTCTGTAATGCGGATCGTTACAAGCCAGTAAAGGAAAAAAAAGTTAACTAGAAAATGACGTCCTTACAAGTATATGAATTACTTGTCGATCATGAAGCGCTTGCAGAGGATGTATATGTCTCCGAATACATCTAAACACATGACGTGGCACAATGAAGAACGTACAAAGGATGATGGAGAATTGTCACATCCTTCGGACAGAGAGACGTGGAAACATTTTAATTTGTTTCATCTAGATTTTGCTGCAGAACCTAGAAATGTACGTCTGACGCTATGTTCTGATGGCTTCGTCCCTTTCGGGCAGTCGGGATCTTAATACTCTTGCTGGCCGATCATTTTTACCCCTTACAATCTGCCACCATGGATGTGTATAAAGACTCCTTATATGTTCTTGACATCTATCATACCGGGTCCTAAAAATCTGACGAAAAAGATCGATATATATTTACAGCCGTTGGTGGATGAGCTGAAACAGCTGTAGAAGATCGGCGTCACGACCTATGATATTTTCAGGAAATAGAACTTTCAGATGAAATCTTCACTGATGTGGACAATAAATGATTTTTTAGCATATGGTTTGATGTCGGAATAGAGTACTCACGGCACCATGTCTTGTCCGATATGCATGGAAAATAGTAAGGCATTCTGCCTTAAGCATGGAGGAAAAAGTCCTTTCTTTGACCGTCATCGTCAATTTTTGCCCGCGAGTCATCCTTGGAGAAAGAACAAGGACGCGTTCAGAGCTGGAAAATAAAAATTTTCTCATCCGCCACCCAGATTGTCGGGATACGATATTTGGGAAGATGTAAAGGACTTGCCCTCCGTAATTGAAGATCCATTGAACAACCGTATCGAGGGGTTCGGACGAAGCCATAACTGGATCAAACAGAGTATCTTCTGGGACTTGCCTTATTGGAAAGATAATCTTATAAGACATAATCTTGATGTCATACATATCGAAAAGAATATGTTCGATAATGTCTTCAATACCGTCATGGATATTAAAGGAAAGACGAAGGATAATCCAAAAGCAAGACAAGACATTATCGAGATATGCAAGCGTCCTTATCTGAACTTGATACAAAGGGGAGCTGGTAGACAATTAACTAAGCCGGTATGTCACGACCCGCACCCTAGAGTTAGGGCACGAGACGTGGATACGTCCAGCCTACGCCGCAGTGTCGACGGTAGAACGCTGTCCTAGGTCACAACATCTAACAATATAAAACTTGAACAGTTCATACTCCCCGAATGGGGGTGTCATAGCAGAAGTAACTCAATCACAACTAAGACAGATGATAAGATAGCAGATAGATAGATAAAAGAACTGCTGAAATGAAAATAGAAATCCCAAGTACATCAGAGAGTCTACGTGTCTAAGATAATACAAAATCCCAGAATCCAAGTACCAATAAGTACAATCATCCATAGAATACTGTAAACAAAACATTCTAGTCTAAGGGTGTGTCATCCATAGCTAGTGGGACCTGCTGCTGGTCCAGGTCCAGGCACTCATCTAAGGTAGCACCGTAATAGGTGTCCACACCAGCCTCCTTCTCATCCTCTGTAATAGTTTCAACAGGTCCAGTCAGGACAGGAACGAGCACAATACATCTCACGCAGTTCATATCATGACAGAAGATAGTAAACATGCAATAGAGTATGATATGTGAATAACTGAAGGAAAGTACATGAAGTAAAAGAGATAACTGTAATGGAAACATCTACTATAGGTAGAGAACTATCAGTGACTATTAAATCAGAGTACAAGCTAGACATGTGAACAGGTAGAGGTGATTCATGACAGGTGGTTCAAGATTATATTATTTAGAATTATTCACATGCTATTTCTACTCCCCCAGCCCCAACCAATACACAAGGATCCAGACATGTTACATTAAGGTTCAAGATTTCACTGTCTCCGTGATGAGAGCACATGTGAAATTGATTCATGGGGGACTCTACGAACATGATAGTACATGAATACAGAGCGAGCATAAATAGTGAAGCATGATGATACATGATGTAAGTGAAACACACAGACATGAAGTACCTGATGCTCCTGTGGGGGATAACATCTCATAAAGGGATCCATATAGTACCAATCCGTGTTACCAACGTGACAGCATACAAGTAAAGTAAATCTAGAGCAGGAATATAAGTTCTAGCAAGTATAAAATAGTCAGAGAATGTACTCGCCTGGTATCTGAGTGTCCGAGATAAAAATACTGTCCGAAGAGTGGTGTCTGGCTACTATTTAGAACAGCACAAGTCATAATATGTCCAGAATGGTAAAATGAAGTTTTACTATGCACTCTACATAAATCTAGGTCAATCTAGGCCAAATTCAACTCTTGGTCAACATGAAGTCAAACTAGGTCTACTAGTCCAATCTAGGTCAACCCTAGTCTGACTAGGTCAACACCAAGCCAAGCCTATACCAAGCCTATGCCGACCCATATATCAATATCATATATCAATATCAATATCATATATCAATATCATATCTATATATATATACATATTTACATATATTCATATATGCATACATGCATATATATTTTACATGTATTTATACATAGAAAGATAAAGAGGGGGTTAAGGGGTTTACATGTGTGTGTGGTTGTGTATGTGAGAGATAGTTGACAGTGTAGGAATCACATGTGTGTGTATTAGTGAATGATAGGAGTGTGTGTGACAGGAAAAATCAAGTTAAGGAATGTGTGTGTGTATAATTAAACTGTTTTCAGGTTTTATACTATATTATGAATCCAGTTTCATCTTAAGTTCTCAAGTTTCAACTAACAACTCAGATTTTAACATTCCTATAATAGTTAACATATCAGTTCAACTCAGGTTTCAGTTTTGGAATTTCCCAGGTTTCAGTCTTCAACATGAGGACTCAAGTTTTGCATTTATTTCAGGTTTTTCCCTTCAACAGTAACCCAACAATCTTAGGTTCAAAAGAGAAGAACAAACTTAGTTATCACATTGAAATTTCAGTGAAAGGGTGTATAACCTTAGCTCCCCAGGAATAGGATTCAGTGTCTAGGGATAACCCTGTGTTTGTGATCACTGGTGACAGTGTTAAAATGGAATAGAAAACCAATTTAGTTTCAGGTTTTGCCCGATTCAAAGCCTAGTTTAATTTGACAGTGAATCAAATTCAATTTAAGTTAAATCCTAGCTAATATTAAGGTTAATACAACATCTCAGGATCTTAGTTAAAAGGGAAAATGGAAACAAAGCATTTAACCTACACTAAATCTCAGTTTTATTTATTGCTAAATCTCAGTTTTATATATTTTTATTTGAAGATACAAAATCTCAGGTTTCATGTTTTCATTCTCAGTTTTAACATTGATTCAGTTAATTTCAAGGAAAGAAAAAACAATTATTTAAGCCTATCTAAATATCAGGTTTTCTGTTTTGAATTTCAATTCCCAAAACTCAGTTTTCTATTACAACTTAATCTCAGGTTTGTTTACACAGGGGAAATTCTCAGTTTTCAATTTTATTCAAACAGTGAAATGGGAAAGTGTTCTCAGGAATTCTCAGTTTAATGATTTACAGTAATCAATCCAAACATTCACATATGCATCTCATTTAATATTTAAAACATTGAATCTTATTTCAGTTTTAAAACTTAACTGAACTAACATGTATATATAAACTGAATTCGACTGATACATGAACTGTTTCCCATTCTAAACCAGAATCAAACCACAGGATTCAACAAACAGACATGCATACATATACAATATAGTTTCTAAACTAAAATCAACATTGAATCTTAGGCAAAATGGTTTCTTAAACCCCTTGACAGTTTCATAAAGTAACCCATTTGATTTAAACACTGATACACGAAATGTTTCCCATTCGAAACTCAAATCAACCATTTAGTTTCATAAACAGGTGTACCAGTGTGTTCTCCATATGTTCATGGGTCTAGTGGGGTGTGTTCGTGTCCACTAGAGTGGACACGAAGTGTCCAGCACACTCGAACACACACGAGTACACTAATCAGTGCATAGTTTATGCACAGGCTCGTGCAGCCGTGTCGAACGACCTAGGTCACGACACGAAGCACGTGGGGTCTCGTGCACGTGTCCATAGGTAGCTGAGGTATCAGGCTAGAGGTTGAACACTCTGCATCGAGCCCAAAGCGTGTCAGTATCCGACACGAAGACTGTATCAGTGGGAAATATTTGCGTGTACAGTTCAGTACAATATCAGTGCGTGCCAAAATTCGTGTCCGACATGACACTAGGAGTCATGAAACTTGGGGAGTGACTTATCAGTCACTGCCCCGAGTCCCACACCAAATTTGGTGGTTCCTAATGGCCTGTGCAGTGAGTACTGTACGCGTGGCAGCAGGGCACTGCCACCGTGCCTGCACGAGTATGTGCGTGTCCGTTTTGGACACGAGGACACCAAAACTTTGACTCAGTTAATTGGATTTCTGATCTACATTACAAGACCTAAATTTTCTTTCAATTAGTTTTTGAAATTAATAACATTTTATTCTCACAAGCATTTCGTTGAACACCTACAGCTAGGGTATACCTATATGCATGCATTTATGAAAATAAAACATAATTTACTAGGGTTTCATGGGTTTACCTATTGAGATTGAATCTCAATGAAAAAGGATGTGAGGTTGAGGGTTCTTCTTAAACTTCAATCCACCCAAGACTTCAAACCCTAGCTAGCAAGCCCCAACTAGCCTCCACTACTGTAGAGGGTGATGTTGCAATTGATTTGAATCAATTTGGGCTTGATTTGGATATTAGGGAAGGAAAAATTGTGAAGAACTATTAGGGTTCTAAAGGGGGTGTAAAGAGAGGCCAAAGTTTTTAATAGGATTGTTTTATAGGAAGGGAAAGGGGGTGTTTAATGGCTGCCATAGATTTATTAGGGCTAGGTTTTTAGGTCTTGATGAGTGGCTAAGGATTGTCCAACAAATTCTAGGCATTCCTATTGGTTCAAAAGTCATAGGCTAATTTTCTATAAATATCTTAGAGTAAAATATCTTCCTATAATATCTAGATATTAGTAATTATCTCATGACTAGTTAACCTAATCATTCAAGGCTAATTTAGATTAGGCTAAGTTTCTAGGTCAATCCTCAAACCAACAATTAGCACATATTTAAATAATAAAAAATTCAAAAACACCAAAAAGTTAAAATGACCAAAATACCCTTAAGTCAAAAATGTGGTAGTGACAAGTCTACCCTCCTTAAAAGAATTTTGTCCTCGAAATTGAACGGTGAAACTAACTGGTGAGAAGGATAGGAAATCATACCTCAGGGTCCAAATAGATAAGGGTATCGCTCGCGCATCTCATCCTCCCGTTCCCAGGTAGACTCTCCTGGAGAATGATGCCTCCATGTGACGCGAACCAAAGGTATCGTCTGGTTCCTCAGTACCTTCTCTCATCGATCCAGAATCTCCACAGGCTGCTCTGGATAGCTAAGAGTAGGTCCGACCTCAATCTCCGAATGATCAAGTACATGGCTAGGGTCAGCCACGTACCGTCTCAACTGTGATACGTGGAATACGTTGTAGACTCCCACAAATGCAGGTGGCAAGTCTAGCCTGTATGCCACGTCGCCGACTCTCCCACTTATAACAAAAGGGCTGATGAAGCGCGGGCTAAGCTTCCCACCCCCACCAAAACGTATGGTACCACGAGTCAAAGATATCCGTAAAAAACCATGTCTCCGACCTAAACACAAGCAAGGTCTCAAATTAACTATGATAAACAAACATGATCAATAAAACACAAACAATAAAACCTAATCTAATCCTACTCTAATCTGTACCTCAAACTCCAAGGGCCTCCGGTGGCTATCGGCCCAGTACCGATGTCTGTCCTACGCAACGCGAAGTCTGTCCTGGATGAGCTTTACCTTCTCGGCTGCGTCAACAACCATCTCTGGCCCCAGTAAAGCTCGCTCACCAACATCATCCCAAGATAAGGGTGTACAGCACCTACGCCCGTACAGAGCCTCGAAAGGTGACATCTCAATGCTGGCCTGGAAGCTGTTGTTGTAAGCAAACTCCACCAAATGAAGATAATCCTCCCAAGAGCCTCCAAAGTCCAAGACGCATGTCCGCAACATATCCTCAAGTGTCTGAATAGTCCTCTCTGACTGTCCGTCCGTCTGGGGGTGGTATGCGGTACTAAACTTGAGCTGAGTGCACAAGCTAGTCTGTAGACTCCTCCAGAAATGGGAAGTAAAGCGACTATTTCGATCTGAGACGATGCTGACCAGAACTCCGTGAATCTTGACTATCTACCGTATATACATCTCCGCAACCCTCTCTGTAGACGTATCCACCCTGAACGGCAAAAAGTGGGCGGATTTGGTCAACCTGTCAACGATGACCCAAATCGCGTCCTTTTCTCTTGGCGTATGCGGCAATAGTGATATGCTCCCATTTCCACTCGGGAATGGGCAGCGACTGTAATAATCCATCGGGCCTCTGCCTCTCCGCCTTGACCTGCTGACAGATCAAGCACCTAGTTACGAAGTGAGCCACCTCCCGCTTTATTCCGGACCACCAAACCTGCTTCCTCGGATCTCGGTACATCTTGTTGGCACCAGGGTGTATAGAGTACTGAGATCTGTAGGCCTCCTGCATAACCTGCTCCCTAAGCTCTCCGCTGGGTACACATAATCTGGAACCGTGCCTCAAGGCACCATCATCTGTAAGAGAAAACTCGCCCTCCAGCAATCCTGCTCGGACCTGCTCTCGGAGACACCGCAGAGCAACGTCCTCAAACTGTGCCGACTTGATCCTCTCCACCAAGTCCGACTGAATCTGCATGCCCCACATCTGTATCTGCACTCCGGGTACGATTACCTCAATCCCAAGGCTCTCCAAGTCTGCAAGCAAATGTCGATCCATGGTCAAACACATGGCTGTCGGATACCTACTCAAGGCATCGACAACCACGTTGGCCTTCCCTGGATGATACTGTAGTGCAATGTCGAAGTACTTCATCAACTCCAACCATCTGTGCTGCCTCATGTTCAACTCCTTCAGAGTGAACACATACTTTATGCTCTTGTGATCTGTAAAGATCTCCACCCTCTCCCCATACAGATAATGCTTCCACAACTTCAAAGCAAAAACTCATCGCTGCCAGCTCCAGGTCGTGGGTAGGGTAGTTCTTCTCATGGGGACGTAATTTCCTGAAAGCATAGGCAATCACCTTCCCATGCTGCTGCAAGACGCAACCCAGCCCCTTTCCTGAAGCATCACTATAAATAGTAAAACCACCTGATCCTGAAGGCAATGTCAGAATCGGAGCTGTCGTAAGCCGCTTCTTCAACTCATCAAAAGCTGCCTGACACTCCTCTGACCAAACATACTCAACATCCTTCCGGGTCAACCGTGTCAACGGCTCTGCAACCCGGAAGAAATCATGTACAAATCTTCGATAATATCCTGCCAGCCCTAGAAAGCTCCTGATCTCTGCAACTGAAGTCGGTGCTGCCCATGCCTCAACTACTACAATCTTCTTGGGGTCAACTGAGATACCATCTCCAGTCACAACGTGCCCCAAGAAGTCCACCCGGTCCAAGAAAAACTCACACTTGGAGAGTTTTCCATAAAGCTGCTCCCTCCTGAGATTCTCCAGCACTATCCACAGATGCTCCTCGTGCTCCTCCTCAGTCTTGGAATATATCAGGATGTCGTCTATGAACACCACCAAAAACTGATCCAGATACTGGTGGAATACCTTGTTCATAAGGTTCATAAACACTGCTGGTGCATTGGTTAGCCCAAACGGCATAACCAAAAACTCAAACTGTCCGTACCGCATCCTGAAAGCGGTCTTGGGAACATCATCCCCCTTCACCTTCACCTGGTGATATTCCGATCTTAGATCAATCTTGAAAAATACCCAAGCTCCGCTCAACTGATCAAAGAGATCATCGATCCGCGGCAGTGGGTATCTGTTCTTGATCGTGAGGTTGTTGAGTGCCCTATAGTCAATACACATCCGTACTGACCCATCCTTCTTCGGCACAAACAACACTGGTGCACCCTATGGCGACGAACTCGAGCGGATGAAGCCCTTGTCCTACAGCTCATCCACTTGCTTCTTTAGCTCCACCAGCTCGCTGTTGTTTACCCGATAGACATGCTGAGAGATGGGTTTCGCTCCTGGAACCAAGTCTATCGAGAACTCTATGTCTCTGTCTAGGGGCAATCTCGGCAACTCCTCTGGGAAAACATCCATATACTCTGCTATTAAGGGGTGTGGAATTGTCTGCTCCTAAACCGAGACTCCGCAGAAAACTCCGCTGCTCTGCTCCATCTGACGTCTGGAGTACTCGAACGCTGGCTCCCCCGGTGCTCTGAAGAGAACTCTACCCCCTCTGCAATCAATGCTGGCCTGGTGCCTGCTCAACCAATCCATGCCGAGTACTATATCGTAGTTCGGCAATGGCATTACGAGCAAGCTCACCTCCAACTCGCGGCCTTCCAAAATAACTCGTCGACCCTTACAAACATCACGTACGAGGATAATGCCACCCCCAGTCGTGATCTTGTAAGTCCTAGGCAATGATTCAGCTATGATGCCGTGTCTAATCGTAAAAGATACTGATATGAAACTATACGAAGCACCGGAATCGAATAATACAAAAGCTGAGCTGGAGTCAAGAAGAACCGAACCTGCGATCAGCTCTCCTATCGCCTCTGCATCCTCAGCTGCCATGGCGAAAGCTCGCCCCGGTTGGCCTCCCCTGGCCTGCTGTTGGTGCTGGCCAAACCTCTGCTGCTGTGTCTGCAGGGCTAGTCCCCTCAGCTGGCCTACTGGAGCCTTGGCTCCGGTTCCCTGAGCTGTTCCGCCTGTAGAAAGGGAATAGTCCTTCATCTGATGCTCTGACGATCCGTAAAGAAGACACTTCCCCAGTCTCCTCCAGCACTCAGTCCATCCATGCCCTGGCTTCTTGCAGTAGGGACAACTGGTGGACTGCTGTCTCTGAGCCTGCTGCTGCACCCTCTGCTGCTGATGCTGCACTGGCTGATGCGCGGCTGCTGAAACTGCTGCGGCTGGAGCCTCTGCTGCTGGTGGTGCTGCTGCTAAAAGTGCGGCCTCTTGGCCGGTCCTCCGCTACTGTTGCCTCCCTGGGAGTCTCGCCGCCTCTTGAGCCTAAGCTCAAGAACATCCTCTGTAGCTAGTGCGTCCACCAGGATCTCCTCAAATGTAGCGCTGTGGGTGTTCTTGGTGTAGGACTTGACCTCCTTTACCAAGCCCTTCTGGAACCTCCGGACCTTCGTCGTCTCCGACAGGTCCTCCATAAATCTGCTCAGGCGGCAGAACTCTCCTGCGTACTCCTCCACGGACTGGCTTCCCTGAACCAGGGCCTCGAACTGGGTCTCGAGGGCTCCCAGTGCTGCGTCTGGAAAGAACTTCTCCTTGAACAGCTTCCTGAATGCTGCCCAAGTATGTCCTGCTGTGCCAACCCTCGGGTTGGTCTGGTACCATGTATGGGCCAGATCCTGCATCATACTGGCCGCTGTCTCTATCTGGAGCCTCGTCGGAATCTCAGCCAGCCTGAAGATCTCCTCCATATGCTCGATCCACTCATCGATATACAGGATCCCCTCTGTCCCTCGGAAGTCTCTCGGGTGCATCTTTTGGAAGTCCTAGATGCCCTTCTCCCGTGGCTGGTACGGCTGCTGGACTGCTGCTAGCTGAGCCACGACTCTCTCCACTACCGTCTATGCCAGCTCAATGCCTCTGCTGAGCTCTGCCGTGTGCCTCTGCTGCTGGGTCTGCTGACCCTCCATGTACGGCCGAAAGAAGGCTAGCAGCTGTACTGCGTCTACTGTCCCTACATGTGGCTGCTGGAAAGGATCCTCTGGGATGACTGGGTCCTGCCTCCGAGCCGGTGGAAACATACCCCCTGCTGCTGCTGCCTGGGTCTCAATACGAGCAGAGGTGGCAGGAGCTGCAGTCCCCTGGCCCCGTTGTACTGGCTGGGAGGTAGCAGTCCCCTCCATAGCATCCTCATGAATGGTACGCTGCGATCGAGTCTCTACCATCCTGAAGATAGACAAACAAGAGTATCAATTTCTGAGAAAGAAGCGATATAACAAAGACGGACAATTAAAATTCAAAGGATCAGCTGAAAATAAGGATTTAGATGGCAATTAAAAGAATTTTTCCTAATATGATCGAGTACCTTAAAATTAATATCCTATTTCCTACTGCTGGCAGTAGTGATACTCTAATTCGAATACCACCACACTTCAAATCTAGACCTGCATGGGCCACCACTAAAAATGTGTCCCGACCCGCACCCTAGAGTTAGGGCACGAGACGTGGATATGTCCAGCCTACGCCGCCGTGTCGGCGGTAGAACGCTGTACTAGGTCACAACATCTAAAAATATAAAACTTGAACGGTTCATACTCCCCGAATGGGGGTGTCATAGCAGAAGTAACTCAATCACAACTAAGACAGATGATAAGATAGCAGATAGATAGATAAAAGAGCTGCTGAAATAAAAATAGAAATCCCAAGCACATCAGAGAGTCTAAGTGTCTAAGATAATACAAAATTCCAGAATCCAAGTACCAATAAGTACAATCATCCATAGAATACTGTAAATAAAATATCCTAGTCTAAGGGTGTGTCATCCACAGCTAGTGGGACCTGCTGCTGGTCCAGGTCCAGGCACTCATCTAAGGTAGCACCGTAATAGGTGTCTACACCAGCCTCCTCCTCATCCTCTGTAATAATTTCAACAGGTCCAGTCAGGACAGGAATGAGCACAATACATCTCACGCAGTTCATATCATGACAGAAGATAGTAAACATGCAATACAGTACGATATGTGAATAACTGAAGGAAAGTACATAAAGTAAAAGAGATAACTGTAATGGAAATATCTACTATAGGTAGAGACTATCAGTGACTAGTGAATCAGAGTACAAGCTAGACATGTGAACAGGTAGAGGTGATTTATGAGAGGTGGTTCAAGATTATATTATTTAGAATTATTCACATGCTATTTCTACTCCCCCAGCCCCAACCAATACACAAAGATCCAGACATGTTACATTAAGGTTCAAGATTTCACTGTAATCGTGATGAGAGCACACGTGAAATTGATTCATGGGGGACTCTGCGGACATGAGAGTACATGAATACAGAGCGAGCATGAATAGTGAAGAATGATGATACATGATGTAAGTGAAACGCACAGACATGAAGTATCTGATGCTCCTGTGGGGGATAACATCTCATGAAGGGATCTATATAGTACCAATCCGTGTTACCAACGTGACAGCATGCAAGTAAAGTAAATCTAGAGCAGGAATATAAGTTTTAGCAAGTATGAAACGGTCAGAGAATGTACTCGCCTGGTATCTGAGTGTCCGAGATAAAAATACTGTCCGAGGAGTGGTGTCTGGCTCCTATTTAGAACAACACAAGTTATAACATGTCCAGAATGGTAAAATGAAGTTTTACTATGCACTCTACATGAATCTAGGTCAATCTAGGCCAAAGTCAACTCTTAGTCAACATGAAGTCAAACTTGGTCTACTAGTCCAATCTAGGTCAACCCTAGTCTGACTAGGTCAACACCAAGCCTATGCCGACCCATATATCAATATCATATATCAATATCAATATCATATATCAATATCATATCTATATATATATATATATATACATATTTACATACATTCATATATGTATACATACATATATATTTTACATGTATTTATACATAGAGAGATAGAGAGGGGGTTAAGGGGTTTACATGTGTGTGTGGATGTGTATGTGAGAGATAGTTGACAGTGTAGGAATCACATGTGTGTGTATTAGTGAATGATAGGAGTGTATGTGACAGGAAAAATCAAGTTAAGGAATGTGTGTGTGTATAATTAAACTGTTTTCAGGTTTTATACTATATTATGAATCCAGTTTCATCTTAAGTTCTCAGGTTTCAACTAGCAACTCAGATTTTAACATTCCTATAACAGTTAACATATTAGTTAAACTCAAGTTTCAGTTTTGGAATTTCCCAGGTTTCAGTCTTCAACATGAGGACTCGGGTTTTGCATTTATTTCAGGTTTTTCCCTTCAACAGTAACCCAACAATCTCAGGTTCAAAAGAGAAGAACAAACTTAGTTATCACTTTGAAAATTCAGTGAAAGGGTGTATAACCTTAGCTCCCCAGGAATAGGATTCAATGTCTAGGAAGAACCCTGTGTTTGAGATCACTGGTGACAGTGTTAAAATGGAATAGAAAACCAATTCAGTTTTAGGTTTTGCCCGATTTAAAGCCTAGTTTAATTTGACAGTGAATCAAATTCAATTCAAGTTAAATCCTAGCTAATATTAAGGTTAATACAACATCTCAGGATCTTAGTTAAAAGGGAAAAGGGAAACAAAGCATTTAACCTATACTAAATCTCAGTTTTATTTATTGCTAAATCTCAGTTTTATATGTTTTCATTTGAAGATACAAAATCTCAGGTTCCATGTTTTCATTCTCAGTTTTAACATTGATTCAGTTAATTTCAAGGAAAGGAAAAACAATTATTTAAGCCTACCTAAATATTAGGTTTCCTATTTTGAATTTCAATTCCCAAAACTCAGTTTTCTATTACAACTTAATCTTAGGTTTGTTTACACAGGGGAAATCCTCTGTTTTCAGTTTTATTCAAACTGTGAAATGGAAAAGTGTTCTCAGGAATTCTCAGTTTATTGATTTACAGTCATCAATCCAAACATTCACATATGCATCTCATTTAATATTTAAAACATTGAATCTTATGTCAGTTTTAAAATTTAACTGAATTAATATGTATACATAAACTGAATTCGATTGATACATGAACTGTTTCCCATTCTAAACCAGAATCAAACCACAGGATTCAACAAACAGGCATGCATACATATACAATATAGTTTCTAAACTAAAATACACATTGAATCTTAGGCAAAATGGTTTCTTAAACCCCTTGACAGTTTCATAAAGTAACCCATTTGATTTAAACACTGATACACGAAATGTTTCCCATTCGAAACTCAAATCAACCATTTAATTTCACAAACAGGTGTATCAGTGTGTTCTCCATATTTTCATGGGTCTAGTGGGGTGTGTTCGTGTCCACGAGAGTGGACACGAAGTGTCCAGCACACTTGAACACACACGAGTACCCTGATCAGTGCACAGTTTGTGCACAGGCTCGTGCAGTCGTGTCGAACGACCTAGGTCACGACACGAAACATGTAGGGTCTCGTGCACGTATCCATAGGTAGCTGAGGTCTCAGGCTAGAGGTTGAACACTCTGCATCGAGCCCAAAGTGTGTCAGTGTCCGACACGAAGACCGTATCAGTGGGAAATATTCGCATGTACAGTTCAGTACAATATCAGTGCGTGCCAAAATCCGTGTCCGACACGACACTAGGAGTCCTGAAACTTGGGGAGTGACTTGTCATTCACTGCCCCGAGTCCCACACCAAATTTGGTGGTTCCTAATGGCCTGTGCAGTGAGTACTACACGCGTGGCAGCAGGGCACTGCCACCGTGCCTGCACGAGTATGTGCATGTCCGTTTTGGACACGATAACACCAAAACTTTGACTCAGTCAATTTGATTTCTGATCTACATTACAAGACCTAAATTTCCTTTCAATTAGTTTTTGAAATTAATAACATTTTATTCTCACAAGCATTTCGTCGAACACCTTCTTAATTTTACTGATACGTGTCCGATACGGACACAAAATCGACACTACCTAGCACCAAACTATTCCTACAGCTAGGGTATACCTATATGCATGCATTTATGAAAATAAAACACAATTTACTAGGGTTTTATGGGGTTTACCTATTAAGATTGAATCTCAATGAAAAAGGATGTGAGGTTGAGGGTTCTTCTTGAACTTCAATCCACCCAAGCACTTCAAACCCTAGCTAGCAAGCCCCAACTAGCCTCCACTACTGTAGAGGGTGATGTTGCAATTGATTTGAATTAATTTGGGCTTGATTTGGATATTAGGGAAGGAAAAATTGTGAAGAACTATTAGGGTTCTAAAGGGGGTGTAAAGAGAGGCTAAAGTTTTTAATAGGATTGTTTTATAGAAAGGGGGAGGGGGTGTTTAATGGCTGCCATAGATTTATTAGGGCTAGGTTTTTAGGTCTTGATGAGTGGCTAAGGATTGTCCAACAAATTCTAGGCATTCCTATTGGTTCAAAAGTTATAGGCTAATTTTCCATAAATATCTTAGAGTAAAATATCTTCCTATAATATCTAGATATTAGTAATTATCTTATGACTAGTTAACCTAATCATTCAAGGCTAATTTAGATTAGGCTAAGTTTCTAGGTCAATCCTCAAACCAACAATTAGCACATATTTAAATAATAAAAAATTTAAAAACACCAAAAAGTTAAAATAACCAAAATACCCTTAAGTCAAAAATGTGGTAGTGACACGTTAGCACAATACACATTGAGCAAGGAACATAGATTAATAATCTGCAAGTGGATATCTACTTTAAGATTTTTCGACGGCTTTGTGTCGAATTTGTCTAGATGCGTTGATCTCAATGAACGCAAGCTAACGGGAATGAAGAGTCACGACTGCCACGTGTTTATGGAAAGATTACTGCCCATTGATTTGAGAGAGTTGTTGCCTTCTTCTGTATGGGTTCCGTGGGCCGAGCTATCTATGTTCTTTTGGGATATTTGTTCAACTAAGTTGATGGAACAACACATGGTTGAACTTGAGGAGAAGATTGTCTTAACAATTTGCAAGTTAGAGAAAATATTTTCTCCGGGCTTTTTCGACAGCATGGAGCATCTACCGATTCATCTTGCATACGAAGCCCGTGTCGGTGCATCTGTTCATTATCGATGGATGTACCTATTTGAAAGGTACATAAAAATCGATATAATTTAAGTTGTATTTCATTATTAATTCTGAAAATAATTTGTCTCTCTAGATACCTACACCATCTAAAGAAGAAAGTTGGCGACAAGGCTCATATAGAGGCATCTATATGTGAAGCATATCTTATCGAGAAGGTATTAAACTTCTGATCCATTTATTTCGATACTCATGTTAAGACAAATCGAAATAGACCTAAAATGAATGATGTGGACGTTGAGGATGGATGTATATTCATTTTAAGGGGCAAGCCTATTGGGGCTAGTAAGAAACGGTGGTTGACTGACGACGAGTATGATGTCGCTTACCGCTATGTCTTGTTAAATTGTGACATACAAGAAGTGAGAGATTTGGAGAAGTATGTGACTATAATTACACTCATTATAATCTCTAATTTGGTGAAGTAACTGACTACACTTATTCTTATTCTCTCTGACAGTGTATTTAGAGATGAATTCAAAATGAGAACACCCGATATTACCGATGAAGGACTTCAAAGAGAGGTCGATTGTGCCTTTCCGTCCTGGTTTTGTAAATACGTAAGTAACTGAGATAATAATTTATACGACTACCATTAAAATATATGCATCTGAAATATTTAAATTATCAATATTTGTTTACAAGTTTTATTGCTGAAACAACTCTTATAAATGAGATTATTCGTTATTTGGCATTGGGACCGAAAAGCAGGCAAAGACTAGGCCAGGCTATGTCGTTAATGGCTTCAAGTTTAAGGCAACTCAGAATGCTAAAATTGTCGAATATGTCAATGGCGGCTTCCGTACCAAGGATTCAGGTGTTTGCATAAGAGGCACCATCAATGACGACGAACTGGACTTTGACTATTATAGAGTACTTCAGGATATTGTAGATTTACAATATAGTATCCCATATGATATGCATATTATAATGTTCAAATGTTAGTGGTTCGATACGACACTAAATATCGGTTGGAGAATCGATAAACAATTCGGATTTGTCGATATAAATCATCGCAGGAGGTATAGAGGGTCCAACACGTTTGCGATAGCAAGTCAAGCTGTTCAAGTCTACTATATAAGCTACCCAAGGCATCGTAGAGATCGATTTTACTGGTGGGCAGTATGCGAGATTAAATCTAGAAATGCATTCAACGTTGGAGACCCAGTATACTAAGAGGACCAGATCGAAAAGTCCCAATACTTGGTACAACAGTTGGATACCATGTATGATGAAAATATTATTGAAGAAAATAGAGGGGAGGAAGAGGTTGATACACAAGACTTAGTTGTCAACCAAGGGAGAAAGAGGCATCTTGTCCTAAATATTGAGGATGAGGAAGAAGAAGAAGAAGAACTTGACGAGGATGAGGATACAAATGAAGTCGACGATGAGGATGATGATGAGGACGAGGATGAGGACAAGGACAAAGACGATGACTAGATTAAATATCAGTATATATTAAAAATACTTTTAATTACGTGATTTTAGTTTGACCTCATAAAAGCACTTATAACTTAGTGAATTCAATTTAAACTTCTGTACATTCTTATTTCAGATGGCACTACTAGTTCTTTTCTTCGTGGCGTCACTCGTCGCCCTGCAGATGGCTAGCACTCTTCGTCGTGGTGCTGGTGGTTCGGGTCGTAGTGGTGGTGGTGATCGTGGTCGCCTTCAGCCTTCCCGGGAGGCGACGCCCGCTAGCAATCCCGACCCGGAGAGTACCCCGGGCACAGACTCATCCCGCTGTCGATCTACTACGGGGCTATCGATACCTTCGTCGAGGGCACCTCCATCCGCTAGCGGATCCGTTCCGCCAGCGGATCTTCCAACGGTACTACCAGTTACTGCACAGTGGGCCCCGGAGTACCCTCGGATTCAGTTACATTCGATTACTGGCGAGTACATGCACGGAGCCGCGGATCCTCCGATGCCACCAGAGAGGCCGATGGGCGAGTTCCGATGAGTGCTATGGCTCGCTGGTGAAGCGTAAGTAAATTTAAGTTAATTTAATAAATTTGTTTTATTTATTCAAGTTAATAATCCAGTCGTTGCTTCTTTGTAAGTTTTTTTGTGGTATGCTTCCTGGCTTCTAAGGCAGATTATCCGGGCTAACTACCATGGCCCCTACCTCAATTTTTCTGAGGTACCCCTAGACTTGAAGTACCGCTGGCTCGACGAGATGAGGGTATACATATATGTCTTATGATTAATTATTAATTACCCTTTAATCAACTATTTTTTTAATATCGTAATAATTGAATTTGTATGTCAGAGGACCTTCTGGTGGGCTCCCCATCGCAAGGAGGCAATCCGCAGGACCTATAGAAGCGTCGCCGGAAAGAAGATCCGGGATGCGATTTATGACCTTCGAATGGCGTATTCGAAGGAGTGGATCCGATAGGACTACTATGAGCAGCTCTTGGAGAAGATGGATGCTCCTGCCTTCAAGGAGAAATCGAAAAAAGCGAAAGCGAACCGACGGGCCGCGAGGCAGCATACGGGGGGATCAAAGCCCCACGCAGCGACGCTTGCAGAATTGGTGAGATACCGCAAATTCATTCCACTATCTAATTCGGTACTGTTAATATACTTAATTAATTAAATTCTACGAATATTTTTTATGCAGACCCAACGGGCGTTGAAGGAGAGAAAAGATGCTGATTCGGTCACCATGTATGATGTGTTCCAGCATACCCACAAGAGGCGGAAGGATGGGAGCTTCATCGACGAAAGGGCCAAGGAGACGGATGTAAGTACTTACGTTTATGAGACTTATGTTAGAATTATAAGTATTCAAACTATAACTTAGGTAGACTTAGGTTTCAGACTATAACTTAGGTAAAGTTAGGATTCAGATAGTTATATGTTACACCACAACCGATAGTGCCTAGCCGTAGTGGAAGGGTTGTGATACAACCAGATAGATATATGTTCTTGGAAGAGTCATCAGACTTCGTCCTTGAGGAACAAGATTATGATCCCTGTACCTACAATGAAGAACTCCAAGATTAAGATGCAGAGTCTTGGCAAAAAGCAATAATATCTTAAATAGAATCTATTGATTCAAATTAGGTCTGGGAGCTTGTAGAACCACCCGTTGGTGTAAAAGCCATTGGATGTAAGTGGGTCTATAAGAGAAAAAGAGGATCAGACGGTAAGGTTGAAACCTTTAAAGCTTAGCTTGTAGCAAAAGATTTTACTCAAAGAGAGGGTATCGATTATGAGGAAACCTTTTCTCCAGTAGCCATGCTTAAGTCTATCCGAATTCTTTTATCTATTGCAGCTCATCTCGATTATGAGATTTGGCAAATGGATGTCAAGACAGCTTTTCTTAATGGAAGTCTTCAGGAAGACATCTATATGAAGCAACCAGACGGGTTCATTGAAAAGGGCCAAGAACATATGTTTTGATCAGGTGATAAAATCTTATGGATTTGATCAATGTCAGGATGAATCATGTGTATACAGAAAGTGTGACAGAAACGTGGTGGTGTTCCTAGTACTTTATGTGGATGACATTTTGCTCATTGGAAACAACGTGAAGGTGTTATCTGATGTAAGGGTATGGTTATCCAAACAATTTAATATGAAGGACTTGGAAGAAGTAGGTCACATCCTTGGGATCAAAGTTCTACGAGATCGCAAAAAAAGGATATTGGGCTTATCCCAAGCTTCCTATATCGATACTGTACTAACTCGTTTTAGTATGCAAAATTCTAAGAAAGGTTTCTTACCTTTTAGACATGGAATTGCTCTATCAAAGGAGCAGTGCCTGAGGATACCCAAAGAGATAGAGAACATGAAGGCAGTTCCTTATGCTTCAGCATTAGGAAGCTTAATGTATGCAATGCTATGTACGGGACCAGACATCTGCTTTGCCGTAGGCATGGTCAGCAGATATCAGTCTAACCCAGGATAAGAGCACTGGACTGCCGTAAAGCATATTTTGAAGTACCTAAAAAGGACTAAAGAGTATATGCTTGTTTACCAGGTTGATAGTTTAGTTCCTTTGGGGTATACAGACTCAGATTTTCTGTCAAATAGGGATTCCAGAAAATCTACCTTAAGTTATGTGTTTACTTTGGAAAGTGGAGCCATTGTGTGGAGGAGTATCAAGCAAAAATGTATTGCTGATTCTACCATGGAAGCTGAGTATGTGGCAGCCTCTGAGGCAGCCAAAGAAGCGGTTTGGCTCAGAAATATTTTGTTGGATTTGGATGTGGTACCTAGTTTACCTAAGTCTATTACACTTTATTGTGATAATAGTGGTGCAGTTGTAAACTCGAAGGAACCACGAGCCCATAAGACAGGTAAACACATTGAGCGCAAGTACCACCTGATACGAGACTTCGTAAAGAAAGAAAAAGTTGTTGTGATCAAGATAATATCAGCTGACAACCTAGCTGATCCCTTTACAAAGTGCTTACTAGCTAAGGCTTTTGATAGTTATGTTGAGGGAATGGGACTCAGATGTGTAGCAGCATGGCTTTAAGTATAAGTGGAAGATTTGTAACAGTATACTGAAAAGCAATACTTTGAGTTTAAGTTGGAGATTGTTAGGGTTATATACTAAAAGCATCACTTTTGTAGTAACCTTATTTTCTTAAATTTTGAATGAGAATCATATGGGCAAATGTTTGCATATTGTATTTGTTGCAAGTGTTAATACAAATGTCTGACATTCTATATTGTAGATAATATAGTGTGTGATGTCACACAAAAGATCATATTATCAGTTTTCTATGGAGTATATAAATAGTTCACAACCTAGATGGACTTGGACAATCTATTCACTACAAGAATAAGGGCTTTTTTGACGGGCATTCCCCGTCAAAAAATGGGTATCTTGACGGTTGCAGATCCGTCAATTAGGCCAGAGTCAAGAAAAGACCCCCCTTTTCTTGATGGTCGCTGACAGGGCTTTTTTTGACAGTTTTTGGCCGTCATATAAAGTAGTTTTCTTAACTATTTTTAGCCGTCAAGATAGCAGTTCTTAGAAACCGTCAATGCAGGTGAACACTTTTCTTGACTCCGGCCTAGATGACGGCTATTAGCCGTCAAGAAAAATATTTATTCACAGGCTATTATACAGCATGATTTGAATTAAAATTGACGTTTGACAACCGTCAAGAGAAGCTATCCAAAGTACCGTCAATAGAAGCTTGCCAAAATTCCATCAAGAATTATATATAACATTAATCAAAAAACACATAATATCATTTCCGAAGCTACACACATCAAATTACTATAAAACCCAAATTTGATATTAAACTGTATTGTTCATACAAAAAAAACTTCCAATACATATCCCACCACATGTATTCTTCATTTGTCCAACCACAACATAATCCATCCAAAAAGAACACATCCCACATTTGTTGTTTCTATACCACTTAAACATCCAAACCACAAATATCCATCACTTGTCACCACAAAACATAATCCAACCATACAAAATGAAACAAAAAACTAGCAAACCAGATCGAAGCACATCCCTCCCTATCTACAGCATTTTTCTATTCACAGCATGCATGCACCTTTATTTTTCAGCAAGTTCCTGAGAGACCAAGAACACAAATTATCAATACTTTCCTACATATGAACAAGAAAGCTGGTAAAAAATTAGGAACATATGAACACTAGCTACTCTATGTCATACTAACATGGATCCGACACAACACCGTAAAGACACAACAAGAAATACACCACACCTATTGTGGTGTGTCCTGCCTAACATATTTTGGTGTATCGGGGAATGGTGAAGTAAACAGAGCTATAGGGTTTCTTGCAGAAGTGGATAAAAGTAAATTTATCCTTTAGGCATCTACAACATCATCCATAGTGGATCTACTCTCAAAAGATGGATATTGTCATTGTCATATGAAAATGCTTCCTAATTTTTCTCAACATTGTGCAAAGAGTAATGAGATTAACATCGACTCGTCTATATCATCATTGATATATAAAATTTTTGGGTAAAGACCAAAGTTTTAAAATGATTGAACTTACAGAGTTGCTAATGAAGAGCAGTCACCAATCTCAACGAGTATATGTCTGGAGAGGCAATTTCCAATTAGGTTGATTCTCAATGCATACAACAAGAAACCAAGTTCAGATTAACATGCAGATAACAATTTGCTTATTTATTCAACATATAATACCTTAATGGATGGATATTGCCTGATACAAAGAAACAAGTAAAGCATTTAAAGTTTTTGAGCTAATGCTCGCACGACATACCATATCTTGATCAATGGCTTTTTTAAGAATGGAAAGGTTGATAGAGCTTGACACCTTTTTGATGAGATGCCTTATAAGGGACTGCAACAAACACTTGTTGTACACAATATTATCTTAGATAGATTATACCAAGATGGAAGAGTTGCTGATAGAGCTAGACACCATTTGTTACGCTTAATGCTATTGTTAAAGGCTTGTTGGAGAATGGTGAAGTAAACAGAGCTATGGGGTTTCTTGCAGAAGTGGATAAAAGTAAATTCGCTGATATCCTAATACAAACAAGGACTGATATACATTCCTATGTGTAGTGCCCCGTCCCTACATCGTGACCCGTACTCTGTCCACGGGGTGCGCGAGAAAGGAACACTGTCGCTATCGATTCGGTCGGGATCGAACGAGTCGATCGAACGGGAACGGTTGAATTAAGATCCATTCCTCGTTATGGAATGTCTTCTTCGAAACCAAGTCCCATATTCAGCGTGTTGCACCTCGAGGATTGACTCTGCGGCTGAGTCGGGAGAGACCTCCCGTTGCTCTACTTTTTACGCCGCTTGCATTGGTTTTGGCTTTATTTTCTGAATGCACTTTCGTGAATGTTTTCGATGGTTTTCGTGGCTTGCATTTCGAACTCGCATTTCCTATTGAACTCCTTGAATAATGTAGTGTTCCAATCGGTTGCTTGTGCGATTTCAGGTAATCGCATAGGCGACGTCTAGCGCGACCAACAAGTCCTCTCGCCGAAGTAAACTCAAGGTGAGTGGCTGACCCTTCTCTTCTCGACCCCTTCTTAAGTAAATCAATAGTGTTGTTGTGGAGGAAAGATTGAATGCAGAGGCACGGGCACGGTAAAATGGTCAAGATTCAAAGTGAAAGTGGGCAATACCTTAACAACTGAATAATGTCTTAACTCGGTCATTGGACAACTTGTCGACAAGGGAGAGTTTCCTCGAGCGACAACCCGCGGCCACGGGACCGACTCGGCCTAGGAGGAAACACGGTGTAGCTGTGCTGGATGATAGCACGGGTTAAGCGGGGACTTGCAGTGGGGCTCGCTACTTGCGCTGCAAGGGCCCCGGCTAACAAAGCTATAGTCCAGGATGGCTTGTCATGCCAGTGGCCAAACACACGCAATATTGCACTTGGTATGTAAATGATAACAATTGACAGGGAAGAACATGGTAAGTTTTATAAGGTGCGGCACGGCCCGCCGGGGTGAATTTCAACGTAAATTTCATTATGCTTGTCATATGCTTATTTGAAATTCATTAGGATGGTTAGAAACATTCATACTCTAAGTCATATAAACTCATCAACCAAATAAGAGCTTGGAACTTAACTTGCCACGCACCAGTACAAAGTATAATGTACTGATCCTCGCTCTCCACGCAGGTACCCCGAACTACGAAGGGTGTGCCACTTGAAAGCTCAAGGCGAAGAGAACCCTTTGAAGCCTCGTCCGCGTGTGAAGGCTTGTGTTTCTGAAATTCTTTTGAAGACTCCGCACTCAGTACAAAGAAGAATAGATGGCGGGTCGGCTTCCCTTAATCCCAGGTGGAAAGTGTAATAGTTTTTGCTTGTAAAAGGGATGTAATGTATGGAACGGCTATCTCATCGGCGTTCATTTTGTAAGTCGAGTCATGTTGTAGCCCGCGCGGCAATGATTGTAAAGAAGTCAATGTAAAGATTTTTATTATCAATAAAAAAGTTTATTTCTATTTCAAATGTGTTCATTCAATTTCTCTGCGTACTCTAACTTGATGTTGTATTTCGGATAACCTTATGACTATGCCTTGTACTATCGCAACTTAGGTTCGCACGGCATCACGCCCGGGGGACGACTATCGGTTCTACGGAATCGGAACGTGACACTATGTGATACCACTGATACCCTGATACAAACAAGGACTGATATAAGCCTCCCTCATATGATCAGTTAATATAGAATAATATAGATAGACCTATATGACTGCTACTGAGTCCAATCATGACTGATACAAATGAAAGTAGAGGGCTAAACATAAATACAACATAAGATTTAGAAAGATTCATGTTCATAGAATTAATGCAAAGTGGTTTACGTGGAGAAGTACTTCTCGAGTGCTTTGTGGTCAAATATTGCTCTTGAGACAAAGCAAAACATCAAAAATCCAGATACCCTTATTGGTAGGAATGTTGGGTACAAAACATGTTCAAGAAATGAGAATACTGGAATGAGAACGCCGAGATAGATGGGCGGCAAGGATAAAAATTCTTAAGAAGTTGGAAGTGGTGTCAATGAGGAAACAATGCAAGAAAACCATCTCTGGTAATTGCAACATGTGATGGAGACCGATAAATGCACCATTCAGGAGTCACGACTGATAGGGAAGACCGTACTGAACTTGGATTAAACCTGTGTAGAAAAAAATAGTACTTGCTAATGCAAGAAAATGCCTTGTTACTGTTGTTGGGTAGATACCATTTATACAAAAGTTAATTAATGGTTACAAGATGTTAATTCAGAACTTTTAAAGCAGATATGCATGCGTGTCCTGGAAAAGTTTTGATGTATAAGAAACCAAAAAATCTTTTATTTGTAATATGGTAATAGTAGGGTCTCTACCAATCACTTCTCTACATATCACAAAATACTCATTCAGTTCAGACGGGTAAAAGCTCTAGAATCTTGATAGCTGCCATATTGCTGACTACCAAGTCAATTTCATACCTTTGCATTCACATCTGCATTCCTCTGCAGAAGCATATCTGCAACAGAAAAATGGCCACGATCTACGGCCCAATGTAATGGAGTCCTTCCTTCACTATCTGCAGCCAGTATAGAAGAGAAAGCATGAGAATCTAATACCAACAACAAGAATGAAAAGTGCAATAAAATAAACAAGTGAGATAAGTATTCACATTAAGGATGTAGGATGCAGTGGATTTGTGTAGTCTCCAGCTAGAAGATGTTGCAGGATTCTATGATCTTTGGATTATCGCTGGATTTATTTTCTCTATGGGTTTTAACGAGCAGAGCTTTGAAAGAGCACCTCTTCTCTTGCTCATGGTCTCTAATGAAAAGTAGAGCTCAAGCATAAGACGAGCCCAAAATTTGAGCTCAGCTCGGTTCTTTATAATATTCGCTAGCTCAATCTTGGCTCTTGAGCAGATTATCATTTAAATTAGAACGCTTGATGGGCATTAATTCTATGAACATGCATCTTTCTCAACATGACTGATAAATGACAATATGTTAAAAAAATATGCACACTATATTAGAATCTCATTCATATTCTTCATGAAGGCTCAAGTTTGAGTAATGTTATTTCCCACAGCCTATTTTGACATGGTAATATCATGTGTATTTTCAAACCTTTTAGTAATAAAGAAAATGGTATTCCGTAGCCAATTTGTTTCCAACATCCGTTTACACACTTGAACTTATTTTGATATCTCCATTGTAGCAAATGTATAATCAATGCCTTTATGAAATATGAATGATCTGAGCAGTGTATATATAACACTAGTAAAAAAAATTGCACCATTTTCTTGCAACTAATCCACTATAGAATTTCTAGCATTGTAGGGACAAGGGACTACCTATGCTAACAAACATGGATATATTTAAGAATAGGCTCATAGGATTACCAAATCTATCATCATTGCCTTGCTACTAATTCATCCATAGAATTTCCAACATTGTAGAGACAAGGGACTAACCATGTTAGGAATAAATTTAAATAAATTTTTACAGGACATGAAGCCACCCCAAATAAATTTAAATAAATTTTCTTGACTCGACATTCTATCAAAAAAATTTCAAACAAGACAACAAAGGAGTACCAACCGACAGAAAATTTTCACAAATAAGATAATAAATTTTCATCAACCAAAATTCTCATCACCTTAAATAGAAGGATGTATTTTTGTACCAATAAATTGGATATCATGAACCCTAAATTTTGAGGCCACCTGAATTATTCCTTGTCATATATGTATGTTTTTTCGAAAATTGGATATCATGAACCCTAAATTGGATATCCTGAACCCCAAATCATGAGAAATCCCCTAAATCGAACAAGTATTTGGCTAGATCTACAAAAAAAATTGGTAGATCTGCCGCAAATAGGGTCAAAATCCCCCATAGAAGGAAAAATATCATGAAATACCAAGACAAACCCACAAAAATTAGGAGTCAGAAAAACCTTACAACACAGCCATGCGGGAGGGAACGATGGTGACACAGCCATACGGGAGGGGGTTCTCGTAGGCCGCCAGAGAGTGGTGAGGGAGAGGGTTTTACTGAGGATCGCCGGCTCGCTGAGCTTTTTCTTCGGCCTCAGATTCTTCGAAGGCAGAGAAAGAAGAGGAGAGAGAGGGTTTTTAGAGTGGAGGGGTATTTGGGGATTAGGGTTTGGGATTTAGAAAGGATCTATATGAGAGAGAAAGGTGAAGGAAGAGGAAGAAGAGGAGGAAGCTGATGGAAAGATGGAAGAAGGGTTTGTTGGTTTGGGCTCTCCTTCTCCATCTGCTCATAGAGAAATAGAGCGAAGAGGAAAGAATCAGAAAATCAAGAAAATGGGATTGAAAGACAACTCATCAACATATATCAAATTTTAAAAAAATTACCAAAATGGCAGCTGAAATAATCGTGCTAATTTTTAAGGCATATATTAGTTGACGGTTATTACCGAATCGTCACTAAATAAAAGGATGTTTCTTGACGGAGCCTCTAAAATCATCAACTATTATGCTGTAAGATTGCTAAATTAACATAAAATAAGGCATTTCTTGACGTAAGGCTAAATCCGTCAAGATAAGCCATTTTTTGACGGTTTTTTACGACCATCAACTTATAAACTGTCAAGAATCGATATTTTTCTTGTAGTGATTTGTAAACTCCCATATTTTTAATTATTTTTTATTAATTAATGTGGTTATACATTTTATAAATTATACTAGCTTATTAGTAGATGAATGCATGTGTGTATATATTATATGTGTACTTGTTAATATTTCTACTAATTATAGTATATAATAAATTCTAGGATTTTTAGGAATTTATTGGTAAATTTTTGGAGAATTATTGCTTGCTTAAAAGTTATATATATATATATATATATATATATATATATATATATATATATATATATAAGTTATTGTATGTTTAAAAAAAAAGAAAAAAAGAAAAAGAAAGCAACACTGATGGTGGCCGTGACCCCCACCATCAGCTGTGGTAAGGGGTGGGCCCGACCCCATTTGCTATTAAACATGAGACCCCCCACCATCAGCAGTGGGACCCGGCCCCTCCCATGTGCGTGAATTAGCTGCAGCAGCACAGCTGCTTTAGGGACTTAAACCCGAGCCTACCCGATAGTCTACTCCTATTAGTATTAGAAGTCAGCGCTGTATATATACTCCGCTCAAACCGAAAACCCTAACCCTCCATCTTTCCATCTCCTCTCTACCCTCAACCCCAAGGCTGACCCCTTCACGCGCACGCCCTGACTACTCGCCGTTGACGACGTCGGGATCACTCGGAATCGAAGGATAAACAGAGAATACACTGTTTGGTTCAGAACTCAGGTACCCACTTTCGAATCCGATTTTCTTTGTTTATATTCAACGAAAATTCGATCTATCGAATGCTGTGCGTAGTAGACATGACCCTCTTCAAACCCCTTCTGATAGAATCCTGGGAACCCCAAAGGATTGCCCGAAAAATCGAGACGAAGTTGGAGAAAAACCTACTTTTCTGATTTCTAAAAACAGTTTTGAAACACCAACTTGTCTGCCACTTTTCTCGATGTTCATTAAACTTTCATAAAAACTAATTGAATACGTTTGAAGACAACCTAACCACGATGGAAATGTAACTGGTAGAATAGTATTTCGATTTCTGTGTGTGTATTAAATCAGTGTTAAAGTTGTACGAAAAATTGTTTTCAAAATAATAAAATTCTAAAATTTTTGTCCGATACGACGTCGCCCCGACAAACCGGGCGATGTGGTCTCATGTTATACACATTGAAAGACGCGTATGGACGTTGCGGACGTGTGGGAACTGACGGAACTCAGTTTTGTCGCGTGTGTGCGACGAAATCAACGTGTATCCGTCGAGATACCCCCGTATCGACGTTTTGCAAACTTGTCCATAACTTTGTGTACAGTCGTCGAATCGAGACGAAACTTGTGCCAACAGGTCCGGATCGAAATTCTGGTCCTGCATGCCAATTTTGGTTCGATTCTGAGAAGGTCGAATCGGAACCCAATTTTGGCGGGCCCGCGACCCACTCAAACGGGCGATTTTGTACACGGCTCCTCGAAATCCAAAATTGGACATACCGTTGAGTTCCTATCCTCAAACTAAAATCATAGACATGTAGTTTGATGACTTTAGAGACCGTAGACTTTGGCACGCATTTTGGTGCAAAGCGGGTCCAACGACGGACATCGTTTTGATCCGAAATTACGATTTTGTCCCTGTTCCAGAATTTGACTTTTGGACAGGCGTTTCCTGGGTATATCTTCTTTACTGAGACCGTTTTTGATGTTTGTTTCAAAGTTTGGAGTCATATGTGATTTATGAGTTTTGGTGCTGATATTTGCAACTTTTGGACTTGCCACTTTTTTCCGCCAGGCAAGATACCTTGCCACTCTACTCTGTGATTATTATACTCTTATTTTTTGTTATTATTTTCAGCATTGTTTCGTGATATTTAAACTGTGCGTGCAAGTCACACTTGGGTGCAAGCGACTCTATCGGTCGTTTCTCTTGTTTTATTTATTCTCTTGCATTGACTTAGTTTATTGACCACCCACTGATGTTGAGGTATTGGTATATCTCATATGGCCTTGACACTTGTTGTATCACGTGATGTGAGTCACATGTAGGACACGTTTCCGCATAGTCGGCTGGCTACCGATACGTATGGAGCGTGCGACGGATAGGAGTAACTGCCAATAGTATTGCATGTTAGAAGACTTGGCGGTTACTAGAGGTTCATATCAGTCATGGAGATGATGATACTAGGCATTGGGTGGGGAGAACAATACCTGACGTATGGGCTTCTTTACACTTCCATGATTTACCTGTGCGCTCCTCCGGAGACGCAGGCTCCAGGCGCCCTCTGACGTTTCCCAGAGCGTTATGGACGTAGCCCCTTGCACATGGTGCCCTTTGACACTTCCCGAGTGTTATGGATGTAGGCCCCTGGTACCCTCTATGGGAACTATGCCGATCCTATTTTCAGCCAGGGCTCATGCGTCGAAGGATTGTATCTCAACAGCATATTCACAGTAGAATGGTCAGGAACCCGATTGCATGCATACCTTTTTCCTCTTATTATATTATCATAGTTTATTATGGCATGGTGTTTTCTTGTATCTTGCTATGTCCCCTGAGGACCTGGTTATCTCTCCAGGTTTAAACGATTTTCCACAGGAATACGGAGCGGCATTGGAGCTATCTTACATTGATGACGAGACAGTTACTACTGATTCTTAGTCTATTCCATATTTGAGACCGTTGTAGACATTATTTTACATCTCTTTTCTTTCTATTTTGCGGAGGTCGGACTCCGATCTTGTGAGACTATTTTTTTCATAGCTGTTTGGATTGAGTTTGTTCACCCGACTATCTTTTGATACTCTTATTTATTTATTTGGACTTCATTATCTTCTGTGTTGAGCTGTGATGAGATTAGATATGTTATTCTGGCCTGTGATTATTTATTTACAGCTTATGTGCATATATGAGGATTCCATATATTGGAGTATTCTTTATATATGTGCAGTTGGCATGTTCACGTACTTGGTCCTATGCATTATGGGACTGGGGCGTTACATGTTTTTGTGGTGGCCCATGCAGGTCAGATTTAATATTGTTGGGTTACATGACTGTGCCCAACAAGCCTGCATATAGGAATAGGAATATCTCATCCAGAACTACTACTATCCCTTGACTTCCAATCTTTTTTGAAACTTCCTTGATTATTCGATTTACTTCATATCTAATCTTTCCTAATATCAACTTATCTTCCTCGTGCCAACAGTATGAATCTACGAAGTGGACGCACTTCTGCCTTGGCCCTCACATCTGGTGAGGAGATTACTCCGGAGGGACAGAATCCTCCCATGACTCCAGCGACACCTTACCAGCCAGGACTGTCACAGCCTACTACGACGTCGACGACGGAGTACCCAGAGGTCACAGCACCCCCAGGCAGCAAGGCTGGATAGACTACTACCCTGCCACCGGGAGGGAAT
Source organism: Iris pallida (assembly GCA_029216955.1). NCBI lineage: Eukaryota > Viridiplantae > Streptophyta > Magnoliopsida > Asparagales > Iridaceae > Iris > Iris pallida. The sequence continues at coordinate 9,227,963 of JANAVB010023800.1, forward strand.
GTACCACTGCCTCCACCACCACCATTCCCTCAGCAGTTTCCTCCACAGTCGGGACCTCATATGCCTCCTCCATCGACTGATGGAAGCCCTACTACTCAGTTTATGTATGCCATGATGCAGGCTCAGTGGCAGCAGACTGAGCTGATGAGACAGACGATGGTGGCAGCTATGGCTAGACCTCCACCACCAGCACCAGCACCAGCACCGGCTCTGCATCCCTATGAAGGCTCTATCAAAGATTTCACAGATATGAACCCCAAGGCCTTTAGAGGGATGGAGAAGCCATTAGAGATATCACAGTGGCTTATTAGTACCGAGAAGCTACTGAAGGCATCCCAGTTGCCAGCTCGAAATTGGATGACAGCAGTGGACCTACTGTTAGAAGACAATGCTCACCACTGGTGGAAGGCGGAAGAGAGGAGATTAGGCACTGGGATCACTTGGAAGCAGTTCTATGATGCATTTTATGAGAGATTCTTCCCTATTCATGTTTGGGATGGTCTCTACGACCAGTTCCTTCATCTGAAGCAAGGGAATATGACAGTTGATCAGTATGACTCGGAGTTCAATCGCCTGAGTTGATTTGGTGTGGGATTGATTCCGACAGAGTTAGAGAAGGCGAGGAGATTCCACCAGGGGCTTGCACCAGAGCTCAAGTCTTATACGACTACTCAGTCTCGAGTCTCCTATTCAGCTGTCTTGAAAGAAGCTCGTACTCAGGAGATTCTTCGCAAGGAACAGCAGCAGACATCGAGGCGTCATAACCCAGCAGCTACACCAGCCCGAGCTACTCAGAATGGGCCTATCAGGAGGACCACAGGATAGTTCCAGCAGAGGCCCTCACCTTATCAGAAGCCTGTTTGCCATTACTGCGGTAAACAAGGACATATCCAGAACGACTGCAGGACTCGCCTTGGATTATGCTTGAGATGTGGATCTAATCAGCACATGCTCAAGGATTGTCCTGAGCAACATGCAATGGTACAAGCTCGACAAAATCCGAGGCCCACAGCCCCAGCTCTCCCAGCACCACGGCCTATAGCAGGAGCACCTCATCCACCATTGCCTCCCCAAGGCACACAGTACAACAAGGCCAGAGCTCAGAGCCCAGGATAGAACTATGGACAGGCATTCTCACTTGCTGTTGAGGATATAGAGACAGAGGCAGAAGTTATAGCAGGTATGGTTCTAGTTGCATCTATTCCTGCTATTACATTATTTGATACTGGAGCCACTCATTCATTCATAGCCACTAGTTTTGCCACCAGACACAGCATTCCCATCACACCCTTAGCTAAGAATGTTAGAATCCTCACTGGAGAAGGAGTTGTACCTGTTAGTAGTGTTTGTAGACTTTGTCCTGTAGTGATAAATGGCAGAGAGATGATGGCACGACTTCTTGTATTCCCTATGCCGACATTTGATATGGTTCTTGGAATGGACTGGTTGAGCCAGCATTTCGCTCTCATAGACTGCCATAGGAGCAGTATCATTTTTAGACCACCGAATGCGGCAGAGTTTGAATTCACCAAAGAAGACGAAGATAGTTGTGATGCACCCACATCGGGGACTCATATGATGATGCATGACACCCCTCAGCACCCTATTATCACAGAGTTCGAGGATGTATTCCCCGAGGAGTTGCCAGGACTACCACCTGACCGAGATATTGAGTTTTCTATTGAGCTTATTCCCGAAGCCGAGCCTATTTCATCTCGAGTATATCGTCTGGCACCCAAGGAGTTGGTAGAGATGAAGACGCAGATTGATGACTTATTAGAGAAGGGATTTATTCGTGCTAGTGCGTCACCATGGGAAGCACCCATTCTTTTTGTGCCTAAGAAAGACGGGACAGTGCGCATGTGCATTGACTACAGAGCGTTGAATGCAGTGACGGTGAAGAACAAGTATCCCTTACCGCGTATAGACGATTTATTCGATCAACTGAGTGGAGCAAAAGTATTCTCCAAGATTGACTTACGATCGGGCTATCACCAATTGAAGGTTCGGAAGGAAGATATTGCCAAGACGGCCTTTCGATCGAGGTATGGACACTACGAGTTCTTGGTCATGCCTTTCAGTTTGACCAATGCTTCCGCAGTTTTCATGAATTTAATGAACAAAATCTTTCACCAATATTTGGACAAATTCGTAGTAGTCTTTATAGACGATATCTTGATTTACTCCAAGAGTCAAGAGGAGCATGAGCAGCATCTACGGGTAGTTTTGGGTACATTGAGGAAGGAGCGACTCTTTGCGAAGCTTAGCAAGTGTGACTTCTTTCTCAAGGAGGTATCATTTCTTGGCTATATTGTTACGGGCGATGGTATATCGGTAGACCCAGAGAAGATCACAGCAGTCAAATCATGGCCCGCTCCCACAACAGCTTCTGAAGTGAGAAGTTTCCTCGGACTAGCGGGTTACTACCGACGGTTCGTAGAAGATTTCTCTCGAATAGTGGGGCCTATGACTCGATTAACTTGCAAGGATCAAGAGTTTATATGGACGGAAGAGTGTCAAGCCGCTTTTGACAAGTTGAAGAAGCGATGACCACGGCACCGATCGTGACACTACCATCGGGCCTAGAAGGATTTGTGATCTACAGCGACGCATCCGGGAAGGGATTAGGATGTGTATCGATGCAGCACGGTCGGGTAGTAGCATATGCATCTCGATAGTTAAGAGTGCATGAGAAGAATTATCCAACCCATGATCTAGAGCTCGCAGCGGTTATCTTTGCTTTGAAGCTATGGCGACACTACTTGTACGACGAAAAGGTTGATATCTACACTGATCACAAGAGCCTCAAGTACGTGTTCACACAAAAGGAGTTGAATATACGACAGCGACGTTGGTTGGAGTTGATGAAGGATTATGAGATCGAGCTACATTACCATCCGGGCAAGGCTAATGTCGTGGCAGACGCATTAAGCCTTAAGCCCATGGCTCACTTTTTTACTACGCAGAAGGAGTTGATTAGAGACTTGGAGCAGCTTGGTATTGAGGTAGTATTACCGGGAGCAGATGGCGTATTAGCCAACCTTCAAGTGCAATCATCATTGGTAGAGCGCATCAAGACAGCATTGCCTAATGATGCTAGATTTCGACGGCTGAAGGAGAGGACTGAAGTAGGAGAGAGGACAGGATTGAGGATCCACAATGATGGAACATTGCGATGTGGTGATCGCATTTATGTTCCCAATGGAGATCTACGACAGGAGCTGATGGCAGAGGCTTACAGTTCGACTTACTCTATTCATCCCGGAGGGACCAAGATGTATCACGATTTACGACAGTATTATTGGTGGCACGGAATGAAGCGGGAGATAGCTCATTTTGTTGCCAAGTGCTTGGTATGTCAACAAGTTAAGGCGGAGCACCAGAGGACGGCCGGATTATTACAGCCGCTACCCATTCCCGAGTGGAAGTGGGAGCACATTACTATGGATTTTGTCACGGGTTTTCCTCGGAGTCTTAGAGGACGTGACGCAGTATGGGTGATTGTTGATAGACTTACAAAGTCAGCCCATTTCTTGCCTTTTAGAGTGGGCCAGTCGACAGAAGTATTGGCGGAGATGTACATGGAGCAGATTGTGAGATTACACGGAGTGCCTGTTAGTATTGTGTCGGACCGTGACTCGAGATTTACCTCGCACTTTTGGAGGAGCATGCAAGAGAGTTTGGGCACTCGATTGAAGTTTAGCACATCGTACCATCCACAGACAGACGGCCAGTCGGAGCGTACCATTCAGACGCTAGAGGATATGTTGAGAGCATGTATGCTTGATTTTGGCGGTTCGTGGGAGGACCATCTTCATCTTGTAGAATTTTCCTACAATAATAGCTATCAAGCGAGCATTCAGATGGCTCCGTTTGAGGCATTGTATGGTAGGAAGTGTCGGTCTCCTGTTTGTTGGAGCGACATAGGAGAGCGACAGCTATTGGGTTCCGAGTTGGTCTTGAGCACCGTGGAGACAGTGAAGAAGATTCAGAACCACCTGCGAGCAGCGCAGGATCGTCAGAAGCAGTGGACAGATAATCATCGTCGACCCTTGGAGTTCAAAGAGGGTGACCATGTGTTCTTGAAGATACCCCCCACTAGAGGCACGATTCGATTCGGAGGACGTGGCAAGTTGAGTCCAAGGTACATCGGGCCTTTCGATGTCTTGGAACGTGTTGGAGAGGTTGCCTACAGATTGGCATTGCCACCGTCACTAGAGGTAGTACATGACGTATTCCATGTATCTCAGCTGAGGAGGTACGTGGTGGACAGCAATCATGTGCTTGATCACTCCGAGATCACAGTCGGACCGAGTTTGTCGTACGAAGAGCAACCGGTGGGTATCTTCGATCGCCGAGTGAAGGTGTTACGGAACCAATCTATTCTGTTGGTTCGCGTGGCATGGAAGCATCACTCGCCAGGGGAGTCTACTTGGGAGCGCGAGGACGACATCCGAAACCGCTACCCGCATTTGTTCGAAGACGAAGGTATGTCTTGCATTTATATTCCTTGCATTGCATCGATCCCCCGACCTTAGTTTAATTTCGAGGACAAAATTTTCTTTAAGTTGGGTAGGATGTAAACTCCCATATTTTTAATTATTTTTTTATTAATTAATGTGGTTATGCATTTTATAAATTATACTAGCTTATTAGTAGATGAATGCATGTGTGTATATATTATATGTGTACTTATTAATATTTCTACTAATTATAGTATATAATAAATTCTAGTATTTTTAGGAATTTATTGGTAAATTTTTGGAGAATTATTGCTTGCTTAAAAGTTATATATATATATATATATATATATATATATATATATATATATATATATATATATATATATATATATATATATATATATAAGTTATTGTATGTTTAAAAAAAAAAAAAGCAACACTGATGGTGGCCGTGACCCACACCATCAGCGGTGGTAAGGGGTGGGCCCGACCCCATTTGCTATTAAACGTGAGACCCCCCACCATCAGCAGTGGGACCCGGCCCCTCCCATGTGCGTGAATTAGCTGCAGCAGCACAGCTGCTTTAGGGACTTAAACCCGAGCCTACCCGATAGTCTACTCCTATTAGTATTAGAAGTCAGCGCTGTATATATACTCCGCTCAAACCGAAAACCCTAACCCTCCATCTTTCCATCTCCTCTCCACCCTCAACCCCAAGGCCGACCCCTTCACGCGCACGCCCTGACTACTCGCCTTCGACGACGTCGGGATCACTCGGAGTCGAAGGATAAACAGAGAATACACTGTTTGGTTCAGAACTCAGGTACCCACTTTCGAATCCGATTTTCTTTGTTTATATTCAACAAAAATTTGATCTATCGAATGCTGTGCATAGTAGACATGACCCTCTTCAAACCCCTTCTGATAGAATCCTGGGAACCCCAAAGGATTGCCCGAAAAATTGAGACGAAGTTGGAGAAAAACACACTTTTCTGATTTCTAAAAACTGTTTTGAAATGCCAACTTGTCGGCCACTTTTCTCGCTGTTCATTAAACTTTCGTAAAAACTAATTGAACACGTTTGAAGACACCTAACCACGATGGAAACATAACTGGTAGAATAGTATTTCGATTTCTGTGTGTGTATTAAATCAGTGTTAAAGTTGTGCGGAAAACTGTTTTCAAAATAATAAAATTCTGAATTTTTTGTCCGATACGACGTTGCCCCGACAAACCGGGCGACGTGGTCGTGCGTTATACGCATCGAAAGACGCGTATGGATGTTGCGGACGTGTGGGAACTGACGGAACTCAGTTTCGTCGCGTGTGTGCGACGAAATCAACGTGTATCTGTCGAGATACCCCCGTATCGACGTTTTGCAAACTTGTCCATAACTTTGTGTACAGTCGTCGAATCGAGACAAAACTTGCGCCAACAGGTCCGGATCGAAATTTTGGTCCTGCATGCCAAGTTTGGTTTGATTCTGAGAAGGTCGAATCGGAACCCAATTTTGGCAATTTTGTACACGGCTCCTCAGAATCCAAAACTGGACATACCATTGAGTTCCTCTCCTCAAACTGAAACCATAGACATTTAGTTTGACGACTTTAGAGACTGTAGACTTTGGCACGCATTTCGGTGCAAAGCGGGTCCAACGGCGGACATCGTTTTGACCCGAAATTACGATTTTGTCCCTGTTCCAGAATTTGACTTTTGGACAGGCGTTTCCCAGGTATATCTTCTTCACCGAGACCATTTTTGATGTTTGTTTCAGAGTTTGGAGTCATCTGTGATTTGTGAGTTTTGGTGCTGACATTTGCTACTTTTGGACTTGCCACTTTTCACCGCCAGGCAAAATACCTTGCCACTCTACTCTGTGATTATTATATTCTTATTTTTAGTTGTTATTTTCAGCATTGTTTCGTGATATTTAAACTGTGCGTCCAAGGCACACTTGGGTGTAAGCGACTCTATCGGTCGTTTCTCTTGCTTTATTTATTCTCTTGCATTGACTTAGTTTATTGACCACCTACTGATGTTGAGGTATTGGTATATCTCATATGGCCTTGACACTTATTGTATCACGTGATGTGAGTCACATGTAGGACACGTTTCTGCGTAGTCGGCTGGCCACCGATACGTATGGAGCGTACGACGGATAGGAGTAACTGCCAATAGTATTGCATGTTAGAAGACTTGGCGGTTACTAGAGGTTCATGTCAGTCATGGAGATGATGATACTAGGTATTGGGTGGGGAGAACAATACCTGACGTATGGGCTTCTTTACACTTCCATGATTTACCTGTGCGCTCCTCTGGAGACGCAGGCTCCAGGCGCCCTCTGACGTTTCCCAGAGCGTTATGGACGTAGCCCCTTGCACATGGTGCCCTCTGACGCTTCCCGAGCATTATGGACGTAGGCCCCTGGTACCCTCTATGGGAACTATGCCGATCCCATTTTCAGCCAGGGCTCATGCATCGAAGGATTGTATCTCAACTGCATATTCACAGTAGAATGGTCAGGAACTCGATTGCATGCATACCTTTTTTCTCTTATTATATTATCACAGTTTATTATGGCATGGTGTTTTCTTGTATCTTGCTATGTCCCCTGAGGACCTGGTTATCTCTCCAGGTTTAGACGATTTTCCACAGGAGTACGGAGCGGCATTGGAGCTATCTTACATTGATGATGAGACAGTTACTACTGATTTTTAGTCTATTCCATATTTGAGACAGTTGTAGACATTATTTTACATCTCTTTTCTTTCTATTTTGCGGAGGTCGGACTCCGATCTTGTGAGACTATTTTTTTCATAGCTGTTTGGAGTGAGTTTGTTCACCCGGCTATCTTTTGATACTCTTATTTATTTATTTGGACTTCATTATCTTCAGTGTTGAGCTGTGATGAGATTAGATATGTTATTCTGGCCTATGATTATTTATTTACAGCTTATGTGCATATATGAGGATTCCATATATTGGAGTATTCTTTATATATGTGCAGCTGGCATGTTCACGTACTTGGTCCTATGCATTATGGGACTGGAGAGTTACATGATTGAAAATGTTGTAGTGTAATCTGGTATTAGTCTATCTTGACTATAGGTTTATACTAGTACACTGTATGTATTGAACAGAACCACTTGAGGTTGTTCTCTTTGTACTGACTACATAAGATAACAAACACCTCTGTTATTGTGGATGCTTGTGCTCTTAATCCGGATATAATAACAGACATGTATATGTAGTATGCATTACTTTGACTCATAAAAGAGTGAGATTCATTATAGATCAACAACCTCTATGAATTGGGTAATAACATTGTATGTATGATGGGCTGTTGATTATTAATGAAATCTATGTCCCGATACATCGGGTTGATGATGTCCCCTTAAGGAGCTCAAAAGGATTGTCATGTAAATCTTGCAGATAGATTATATCCTACAAGACAAATAAAGTTGAGCCGTACTACTTAAGGATAAAAGATGTTGAATCAATATAGTTGTCAGTAACTTAATTTGATCGACGGACATACGATATCTTAACATAGAGGGCCAAACGAGCATATAATAAAAGGAGCCCACAAACATAATTTAGGATTAGGAAGATAGTACAATAATAGCTCATTAGTGGACCGAGCTATTATTAATAGGCCTGGATAGTATGTTTGGGCTGAACATGGGATATCCAGATCCGTTAGGAGGCCTAATCATAATTTCTTCTCATGGTCCCTGCTATAGCCTATATATATCTTCTATTCTCTGGCCGCCAGATGATTGATCAAAAATCTAAAGCTTTCTCTAAATTCGTGATTCACGTAAGGAGAGAAAGAGAGAGCTGCCAAGGAGAAGAAAAGGTTGGGAGATCGTCGCCCACACGACGTCCAACTCGAGGAAGGAATACGTGCAGAAGATCTTGGGATTGTCCGCTCGAGATTGCCAGGAATTACTTGTCTTCTTTCTGCCGCAGGTATAATTCGTGAACCCTAGTTTTCGCCTATGAAGGATTAGAACACGTATTAAATCTGTTTAACTTTCTATCGATCAATTTGCACACCAAAGTAAGGGTCCTGGGAATCTCCAGTTCCATCAATTTGTAATGAAATAAGGTTTCTATAAAAGTTATAATTTTAGTATATAACCCTAACAATCTCCCACTTATACTCAAAGCATTACTTTTCAATATACTGTTACAGTACCAGCGGGTCAACCTCCTCAACTGTAGGTACTTATAAGTATCGACCGTATTGGTTGGTATTGGTCTTAGCGAATTGGTATCGTCATATCCGATATGTATCGGCTGTATAGCTAGAATTCGTATTGGCCTTATCGATTCGGTATCGGCTATATTCGATAGGTATTGGTGTATCGGATTAGTATCAGCAGTATCAGATTAGTATGGTAAAAGGTTTAGTAACAACTGTACTTGGATTTCTCTCTTCTCGAGCTAGATTACCATTGCAAGAGAGTCACGGGAGCGTAAAAAATCTTCTAAATATTGATGTTTACGGGAGTGATTGGCCAGTCACCCTCTCGAGCTATGTTACTGTAACTGGCCAATCACTCTCGTAAACATCAATATTTAGGAGATTTTTTACGCTCTCGTGACTCTCTTGCAATGGTATTCTAGCTCGAGAAGAGAGAAATCCAAGTAAAGTTGTTACTAAACCTTTCACAATCCTAATTCGATACGGTCGATACTAATCTGACACGGCCGAAGCCTATCGGATACGTCTATTACGAATCGATAAGGCCAATACGAATCCTAGTTATACGGCCGATACATGTACATATTGGATAGGACGGTACCAATTTGCTAAGGCCAATACCAATCTGATACGGCCTATACCAAACCGATACACCGATACTAATCTGATATGGTCGATACTAAGTACATCCGGCCTATACTAGCGGATCCACCAGTTACTGCACGGTAGGCCCCGGAGTACCCCCGGACTCAGCTACATCCGGTTATTGGTGAGTACATGATTATATAGTAATTCTGTTTGTCTTACGATACAAATTTTTACATCCAATCTGCGATGGATCGTTACTTCTTTGATCGTACATGGATGTACAAATGACAATATGAGAGCAGAATAGGTGTGAGTGACAATTTTCAGGCAGGCGTGGAAGTGTTTCTTAAGTATGCCATGAGCAAAGCTCAGTACATGGACGGTAACAAAATCAAGTGTCTATATGGTAATTGTCGCAATAGACATTACGAAGAAGTGGTGACTGTGAGAGATTATTTGACCCGTAAGGGTTTCGTACGTGATTACTGCATGTGGTCATTGCAAGGTGAACTATATGCAGAAAGACAGGTTGCGAATGCTGCTACTTATGCTTTTGATGAAAATGCTACAACGAATTTTGTTATGGACGACGGATGCTCTGTTGATTATGGAGACCTGTAGAATCGTGCACGAGATATGGTGTACGATGCGACAGGGCCTAATTTTGATCCGAAGGATCCTAATCCCGAGGCAAAGGAGTTCTATGATATATTTCAGGATGTAGATACTCCTCTACATCCTGATTATGAGACTTATTCCGTATTGTCAGTGACGATGCGGTTGTTGAACATAAAGTCTGATTTTAACTTGCCACAAGCTTGCTATGATCATATTACACAACTAGCGATGGAGATCTTACCGAAGGAATCAAAAGAGCTCAAAAAAACTTCTACAAGTCAAAGATGATGTTCTGACAACTGGGACTGGGGTACGAGAAGATAGATTGTTGTCGCAACGGATGCATGTTATACTACAAGAAGAAGGAAGACATAAAAAGTTATAGCTTCGGTAATACGGATCGTTACAAGCCAGTAAAGGAAAAAGAAAGTCAACTAGAAAACGACGTCCTTACAAGTATATGCATTACTTGTCGATCATGAAGCGCTTAAGAGGATGTATATGTCTCTGAATACAGCTAAACACATAACGTGGCACAACGAAGAACGCATAAAGGACGATGAAGAATTGTCAAATCCTTCGGACGGAGAGGCGTAGAAATATTTTGATTTGTGTCATCAAAATTTTGCTGCAGAGCCTAAAAATGTACGTCTGGCGCTATCTTCTGATGGCTTCGTCCCTTTTGGGCAGTCGGGATCTCAATACTCCTGCTGATCGATCATTCTTACCCCTTTCAATCTGCCACCATGGATGTGTATGAAGACTCCTTGTATGTTCTTGATAGCTATCATACCGGGTCCCAAAAATCTGACGAAAAACATCGATATATATTTACAGCCGTTGGTGGATGAGCTGAAACAGTAGTAGAAGATCGGCGTCGCGACCTATGATATTTCTAGGAAATAGATCTTTCAGATAAGAGCTTCACTGATGTGGACAATAAATAATTTTCCAGCATATGGTAGGCTATCGGGATGGAGTACTCACGGCACCATGTCTTCTCCGATATGCATGGAAAATAGTTAGGCGTTCCACCTTAAGCATGGAGGAAAAACTCTTTTCTTTGACTGTTACCGTCAATTTCTGCCCGTGAGTCATCCTTGGAGAAAGAACAAGGACGCGTTCAGAGCGAGAAAATAAGAATTTTCTCATCCGCCACCCAATTTATCGGGATACGATATTTGAAAAGATGTAAAGGACTTGCCCTTCGTAATTGAAGATCCATCGAACAATCGTGTCGAGGGGTTCGAACAAAGCCATAACTGGACCAAACGGAGTATCTTCTGAGACTTGCCTTATTGAAAAGATAATATTATAAGGCATAATCTTGATGTCATGCATATCGAAAAAAATATGATCGATAATGTCTTCAATACTATCATAGATATTAAAGGAAAGACGAAGGACAATCCAAAAGCAAGACAAGACATTGCCGAGATATGCAAGCGTCCTTATATGAACTTGATACAAAGGGGAGCTGGTGGATAATTAACTAAGCCGGTAGCACAATACACATTGAGCAAGGAAGATAGATTAATAATCTGCAAGTAGATATCTACTTTAAGATTTCCCGACGGCTATGTGTCGAATTTGTCTAGAACAGTTGATGTCAATGGACGCAAGCTAACGGGAATGAAGAGTCACGACTGCCACATGTTTATGAAAAGATTACTGCCCATTGCTTTGAGAGAGTTGTTGCCTTCTTCTTTATGGGTTCCGTTGGCCGAGCTATCTACATTCTTTAGGAATATTTTTTCAACTAAGTTGATGGTGCAACACATGGTTGAACTTGAGGAGAAGATTGTCTTAATAATTTACAAGTTAGAGAAAATATTTCCTCCGGACTTCTTCGACAGCATGGAGCATCTACCGATTCATCTAGCATACGAAGTCCGTATTGGTGCATCTGTTCATTATCGATGGATGTACCCATTTGAAAGGTACATAAAATCGATATAATTTAAGTTGTATTTCATTGTTAATTCTAAAAATAATTTGTCTCTCTAGATACCTACACCATCTTAAGAAGAAAGTTGGCAACAAGGCTCATATAGAGGCTTCGATATGCGAGGCATATCTTATCGAGGAGGTATCAAACTTCTGCTCTATTTATTTCGATACTCATGTTAAGACAAATCGAAAGACCTCAAAGGAATGAAGAAGACGTTAAGGATGGAGTTATATTAAATGTAAGGGGCAAGCCTATTGGGGCTAGTAAGAAACGGTGGTTGGCTGACGACGAGTATGATGCCGCTCACCGATATGTCTTACTAAATTGTGACATCAAGAAGTGAGAGATTTGAAGAAGTAAGTGACTACAATTACACTGGTTATAATCTCTAATTTGGTGAAGTAACTGACTACACTTATTCTTATTCTCTCTAACAGTGTATTTAGAGATGAATTCAAAATGAGGACACCCGATATTACCGATGAAGGACTTCAAAGAGAGGTTGACTGTAACTTTCCGTCATGGTTTCGTAAATACGTAAGTAACTGAGTTAATAATTTATGCGGCTACCATTAAAATATATGCATCTAAAATATTTAAATATCAATATTTGTTTACAGGTTTTATTGCCTGAAACAACACTAACAAATAAGATTATTCGTTATTTGGCATTGGGACCGAAGAAGTATGCAAAGACTTGGCCATGCTATGTCGTTAATGGCTTCAAGTTTAAGGCAACTCAGGACGCTATAAATGTCGAAATGTCAATGGCGGCTTCAGTACCAAGGATTCTGGTGTTTGCATAAGAGGCACCATCTATGACGACGAGCCGGACTTTGACTATTATGGAGTGCTTCGAGATATTGTAGATTTATAATATAGTGTCCCATATGATATGCATATTGTGATGTTCAAATGTGAGTGATTCGATACGACACCAAATATCGGTTGGAGAATCGATAAACAATTTGGATTCGTCGATATAAATCATCGCATGAGGTATAGAGGTTCCGACACGTTTGCGTTAGCACGTCAGGCTGTTCAAGTCTACTATATAAGCTATCCAAGGCATCGTAGAGATCGATCTGATTGGTGGGCAGTATACGAGGTTAAATCTAGAAATACATTCAACGTTGGAGGTCCAGTATACCAAGAGGACCAAATCGAAAAGTCCCAATACTTTGTACAACAGTCAGATACCATAGATGATAAAAATATTATTGAGGAAAATAGAGGGGAGGAAGAGGTTGATACAAAAGACTTAGCTATAAACCAGGGGAGAAAGAGGCATCTTGTCCCAAATATTAAGGATAAGGAAGAATAAGAAGAAGAACTTGATGAGGATCGGATATAGATGAAGTCGACGATAAGGATGATGATGAGGACGAGGACAAAGACGGTGACGATGATTCGATTAAATATCAGTATATATTAAAAATACTTTTAATTACGTGATTTTAGTTTGACCTCATAAAAGCACTTATAACTAGTGAATTTAGTTTAAACTTCTGCATATTCTTATTTCAGATGGCACTCCTAGTTCTATTCTTCGTGGTGTCACTCGTCGCCCTGTTGATGGCTAGCACTCGTCGTCGTGGTGCTGGTGGTGCTGTTCGTAGTGGTGGTGGTGGTCATGGTCGCCTTCAGCCTTTTCGGAAGGCGACGCCCGCTAGCGATCCTGACCCAGAGAGTACCCCAGGCACAGACTCATCCCGCTGTCGATCTACTATGGGGCTATCGATACCTTCGTCGAGGGCGTCTCCATTCGCTAGCGGATCCGTTCTGCTAGCAGATCCACCAGCGGTACCACCAGTTATTACACATTGGGCTTCGGAGTACCCCCGGATTCAGTTACACCCGATTACTGGCGAGTACATACGCGGCACCGTAGATCCTCTGACGCCACCAGAGAGGCCGATGGACGAGTTCCGACGATTGCTATGGCCCGCGGGTGAAGCGTAAGTAAATTTAAGTTAATTTAATAAATTTGTTTCATTTATTCAAGTTAATAATCCAGTCGTTGCTTCTTTATAGGTTTTTGTGGGATGCTACCAGGCTTCTAGGGCAGATTATCCGGACTAACTACCATGGCCCATACCTCAATTTTTTTGAGGTGTCCCTAGACTTGCAGTACCGCTGGCTCGACGAGATGAGGGTATATATATATGTCTTGTGATTAATTGTTAATTACTCTTTAATCAACTTTTTTTAATGTCGTGATAATTGAATTTGTATATCAGAGGACCTTCTGGTGGCCCCTCCATCGCGAGGAGGCAATCCGCAGGACCTATAGAAGCGTCGCTGGGAAGAAGATCTGGGATGCGGTTTATGACCTTCGAACGACACATTCAAAGAAGGAGTGGATCCGGTAGGACTACTATGAGCAGCGACTGGAGGAGATGGATGCTCCTACCTTCAAGGAGAAATCAAAAAAAGCGAAAGCGAACCGACGTGCTGCGTATCTACAAACGGGGGGATCAAAGCCCCACGTAGCGACGCTTGCAGAATTGGTGAGATACCACAAATTCATTCCAGTATCTAATTCGGTACTATTAATATACTTAATTAATTATATTCTACGAATATTTCTTATGCAGACCCAACGGGCATTGAAGGAGGAAAAAGATGCTGACTCGGTCACCATGCATGATGTATTCTAGCATACCCACAAGAGGCGGAAGGACGGGAGCTTCGTCGACGAGAGGGCCAAGGAGACGGATGTAAGTACTTACGTTTATAAGACTTATGTTAGAATTATAAGTATTCAAACTATAACTTTGGTAAACTTAGGATTTAGACTATAACTTAGGTATACTTAGGATTCAGACTATAACTTAGGGAAACATAGGATTTAGATTATAACTTAGGTAAACTTATAGTATAAACACATTCATTTGATAGGCTGCGTATCGTGAGGCCCTTATTCGGGTTTGGACATCTCCTCCCAAGGATGTTGGCAAAATGACGCCCGTCGGGACGCCCTCTTCTATGGCCGCTCTCTACGACGACATGTTCGTAGATACCGTCGGCGGCTTTAAGAAAGGGCGCCTGTACGGAGTCGGCTCCCTGGCACCGTTGTAAGCGGCGATTCCGAGATTTCCACCTCCCCTGCCTCCTTTTGCGGCTCTGGCAGACAATGATGTGAGGTCCCAGCTTGGGCATCTGAACGAGGCGGTGTCGAACTTGCGGGCGTAGTTTTTTACCTACTATTCGCATCCTTCTACTACTTTCGGTCCGTCTGCTCCCGGTCCGTCTACTGGTGCTGTCGGTCCTTCTTCCGTCGGGCGTCTCTCTTTTGACCCTACTGCCCCTATCGTATTGACTCCTTCTGTGACGGCCCTTCTCGACTTGATGACGTCAGAGCAGTTATGCCAACTTTCAAACAATGTCTTAGAGGGATTGCCGCCACACCTGGTAGAAGTGTACATGCGTCGGGCACCGCAGGGAGTACCAGCACCATCGGATGATCCAACTCCTCCCCGTTGATGTTTGTATTCGAAGATTTTGAAAACTGTTTAAATATTGAATATTTGTGTGGATAATTTGAAATATTAGATAACGTTGACTGAAATATTAGATAATTTGAAATATTTGTGTGGATAATGCGGCAAATTTGAAATATTGGATAATTTGAAATATTTGTATGGATAATTTGTGTTATTTATGTTGGTAGATGTTGTGTGAACAGGGAATGCTCTGTTTTATGCAATTTTTTTCAAAAAATTTCCAGTTAGCGACTGACCCGTGTCTACCAATCGACGGAATATCCATCGCTAACTGGGACTATTCCAAGTTAGAGACGGATGGCGACTACTCACCGACGGAATAGCTGTCGCTAACTGGGATTATTCAAAGCTAGCGACGGATGGTGACAACTCACCGACGGATCGTTCATCGGCAAGGTTCTGGAAATATGAAAAAAAACACAGAATGAGATCGATGGATATTTCGTCGGTAATCCATCGCCAGTAGTCGGTAAATGTTTGGCGACGTATAATCCGTCACCAAATCCGCGACTTGTCACGACCCGCACCCATTTTTTTCCAAACGGATACGAGATGTGTCCAAGCCAGCCTACGCCGCAATATCGGCGGTAGAATGCTGTATAGCCGCAATGCTCAGAATTACAAATAATGCTCATTCACAAATTAATTTAAACTTACAATATTTCCAAGTTTTACATTTGCAAAAAAAATATTAACATGTACAAATATTGGAATGACTACAACTCAACTATCTAGCTAGTCTCTAGGCTTTTGTCCGCAAGTACACCCGTATCTCCCACGCTAAGTGAATCCATGGCTAACCTGAAAAATATTGGTTTCCAGTCAGGAATGGAACGAGTACAATTCACTGAATGCAGTTTCAATATATAAAAATGACTATACGACAGAGGTTAGCCTTTAGACATATGATTTGAAAAATAAAGAAAGACAAAATAAAACTAAACAAAGGAAAATAGTGAATAAATACAAAGACAACACTCACCGACTGAATGAAGTACCTTTGATATGTGATCGGTCTCGGAACAATTATGCGACACGGTCTACACTATCTACACGGTCTAAAGTTATACGGTCTACACGAAATACTGCAATAAAGAAACACTGTCTACACTGTATAAATGTAATAATAATCATAGTCTATACGGTCTACAAGATATAAATACAATAATAATTAATCATGGTCTATATGGTCTACAAGATATAAATGTAATAATAATCACGTTCTACACGGTCTAAAGTCAGATCACACATCGTTGGTACTTCACCCTCCCGACACAATAGGGAACAAAATTAACATAAAACTGAAATCACATATCTATCGACTAACAATGACGCATAGTAAAGATCAATACTGAAAACAAATAATAAACTGTACTCGCCTGTAGTCCTTTGCTGGTGAAACCGATAATCCAAACCACTCAGTGTGCCACAATAGTCAAAACTCGTACAACAATCTCCGGATGCTAATATAAACATTAACAATGTTCTCAGAATAGTCAAAATAGTTAGAATTGCATGTCCTTAAGTCCAATTCTGGACACAGGGGCAAAACGGTAATTTTCGGTCAAAACGGTGTCTACCGCTGGACCCGCTTTGCACCGAAAAGTGTGCCAGGGTCAATGGTCTCTAAAGTCATCAAACTATATGTCTACGAATTCGTTTTGATGATACGAACCAAACCATAGGTCCAAAGTTGGATTCCGGCAGGCCATGCACAAAATCGCCCGTTGAGTCGGACCGTGGGGTCCGTAAATCGATGATCCGGTCGACTGTCTCAGAATCGGACCAAACATGTTATACAGGACCAAAAAATGATACGGTCCTGCTGGCGTAAGTTTTGTCTCGATCTGACGAATGTGCACAAAGTAATTGAGAAACTTGCACAGAGGCCGATACGGTGAATTTCAACGGAAACACATTAAATTCGTCGCACACACGCAACCAATTTAAATTTCGTCAAAGCCAACACGTCCACGAAGCCGTTACGCACCTTTCGATGCTTTCTGTTCATGACCACGTCGCCCAGAATGGCGGAACGCACGTCGTATCGAGAGATTTTTCAATATTTTTAATATTTTAAAATAGATTTTTCCTAATCTTTGGGGACTGTTTAATCGGCACACAATGCATGAATATAGAAACAAAAAGAAGGGTTTCCATCTCCTATATATTGTCTATAAGTATCTTCATATAGAATCTTGAAATCATGCATGGGTTGGGAGAAAACTGACCTTGAACAAGAGTCATTGGACTGGTTCATGTGTCCTATTTCGGGTGGTTTTCCTACGACTTTGCGTCGATTTTTCGAACGACTGAGGGAAGCTACTTACAAACTATTTGAACAAGGTTAAAGAGGGTTGGGTTAGGTACGTACCAGGGAAATTGCTTTGTGAAACGATTGGAAATCGATGACGAGACTTGATCCCAAAGTTGGGATCGGACATGGCGGTGCTACTGTTATCAGCGCTGTTCGTCCGTGCGCGATCTTGCCTGGCGGCCTACGGCTGCGCCAGCGACGCCTAGGCTGGAGGAGGGTCACCAGGTGGTTGGAGGCTCAGAGGGGGTAGGATTTTAGATGTAGTCGAAGAAACCCCCCTCGCGCGTACGTAAAAATTTAGGAATCCCTACTCTCGGGTTTGGCCGAGCGGCTATTAAGCCCCCCTGCTCTCGGGTTGGGCTGGGATTTCTTATGCATTGGTTGGCATTTGCTTTGGTCCACTATTTGCGGAAACAGTGTTGATTTCCATTTATTTAGCTAATGTATATATTTATATATATATATTTCTATATATATTATATTATATATTTTTTTTTTTTTTTTTTTTTATATATTTTATATATATATATATATATATATATATACATATATATATATATTTATATATATATATATATATATATATATATATATATATATATATATATATATATATATATATATATATTATATATATAAAAAAAAAAATATATATATATATATATATATATATATATAAAATATATATATATATATATATATATATATATATATATATATATATATATATATATATATATATATATATATATATTATACAATATTCTTTATAAAATCTAAAATAAACCTCAATGCTATCTATTCCTAGGGTAGACCCTATCTATACATATATATTTATTTATTTATGACTATATATAATAATATTTAATTGACAAAAATACTATAAACAATAACAATAAAATAATATTATATATATATATATTAACCTTAATAAAATAATAATAAATATAACAAAATTTAATGAAATAATAATGGTGTATATATACCATTATGCGCAGTCTAATAATCCCCAAAATGCATAAAGACCCATTTTATACAATTGTCACTGAATATCACTAATAATAATATTTATATTATTTAATTAAGAATACCTTAAAAATATTATTAGATCACTAATACGGAATACAACACAATCATACCAAATTCCATCAACACGAATGCCATTGGACGTGCCGCATAACTACATGGGCTAGGGCTCAGTTAGGGTCTAGTTCGGGCTGGAATGGTATAACCGGTTTTCCCTAAACTAAATAATATAATTAATAAATAATTATATCTTCGGTAAGGGTTAAGTCACAACTTAGCCTGGTTTTCCTAGTTAGGACATCACTATGGCTCGGCCTTCCCTAACAGGACTAATACTCTAGTCAAAGCACGCCATTGCACTATCCGTGCCACGATTTCTAGTCACCATGCACTCCAAAACTCCGCCATGGCTAAGGCATCTACAGTAATAATTAACTAAGTAATTATTTTTAAAAATTCTAAAAATTACTATTTAATTCAAATAAATAAATAAAATATTTTTATCAAAATTTCGGGAAGAGGGGATACAAATCTATCCACCTTAAAATAATTTTGTCCTCAAAATTTAATAGAAGAGTCCATCAGTTATGATAGAAGACGGTTTCCAATAGCTATCATCTATTCTCATGGTCATTACGTACTACGAATCCTTGAGAGTTTCTACCCACCTTTGGTCACACTACGCCCTCACATTTCATGTCATTAAAACTTTATAATCTTCCCACTAATTACAAAAATTGCTATCGATAGATATCTACTGTATATGGCATCTATAATCCTCTCCTATCTATCAAGCAACCCAAAAACTTAACAAGCAACAAATTTATACAAGTAGCTAAGAATATTGGTAAATTCTAATAAGAATGACCATTTGTCGCTCTGCAATAGGAAGGACAGGATGATAAGGAAGAATAATCGGGAGCAATATGAAGTTTCCAGAGCGGTAGGGAGTATGCAATGATGTAGACAGAAAGAAGGTTTATAAACCATTGACTTATTTGCTAGATTAGGCTACTCTAGTCCAGTTACTTACTAACTTGAAGAACCCTTCGTTTCTCAGAGGGGCTTGCAATCCGTGCCATACAGAAGTTCCATTCTCGAAATTAATCTAAACAAGGTTCCATAATAGAATAGAATTTGGGAAACCAAGATTGTGATCCTTTTCGTGGTTATTTAAACACACACTACTAAAATCTGCTAGAATAGTGACGTATATTAGCGACGGCTAAAAAATTCGTCGTCGAAAATTGATTATAGCGACTCCTAGTATTACACGTCGCTGCCTAGCGACGTTCAGCGACGTCGAGTGTATTACGTCGCTGAATGGTGACGTTCTGTGACGGACATTTTTTTACGTCGCTGTATTGCGACGTATTATGACATAAAATTTATATGTCGCTGACGTATTTTATATAGGGTTACTGGTCCGATCGAAATCACAATTTTTCACCAAATTTTTTTTGTTCCCGCTCGATCCCCCTCTCCCCTCTCCTCCCGGTGAACCCTCCCCTCCGGCGACCCCTCCCTCCGGCGACACCCTCCCCTTCTCCTCCCGGCGACCCCGCTCGCCCGCTGACCCCTCCCTCCAGCGACCAGCCTCCCTCCTCCGACAAAGTCTCCTTCCTCGCCGCCTTCCTCCTCCTACGAAGCCACCCTCCTCGCCGCCTCCATCCTCCGATCGAGCCACTCTCTTCAGGTAAACCCTAACCCCAGCCCTAGCTATCTAGACACAAACACGGACACGCGATATTTTAACATTTTATGTGGTTGCACGTATACCTGATTATACCTCAATGCCTATTTTCCATGCAATAGGACAGTTTGTTTCAAGTTTACTCAGGTAAACATGAAAGCAAAGATTATTAAATACCTATGAAGCTATTGTGTACCATCAAGTGATACTAAATCTGAGAAGTCATCAACTGTAGCAAAATTAGCATCGCGGTAAGAGGATCATCAAGTCTAGTACTTTGATCCAATTCCATAGCACTGATGTTGAGAATATAGTAAGTACTTACTAACTAAGCTGCTAGGTTTCTAATATGAAGATGGAATACCTCTACTGATATTTCACCAGCGTGTCAATTATTTATGGGCTCAAATATGTGGGGTAATGGCTTAAAACTTTGTAACAGCACGCCATATGAAGATAAACCAATTATATTTAAAGCAAAATATAAAAACGGATTCCATGTACTCAAGAAGCAACTATATGTAGTAAATAATTAATATAACCGACCAAAGTCATGACAGCTGCCTAACTATTATGCATTTTTAATCTAAATGATGAATTAAGCAATCATCCCCTCCTTTCTTTTGTTTCATACATTTGAGGATAAATGTTTGAAAAAAAAAAAGGTATTGAGTTAAGGCAGGTGGATAGATACAAGCCTAAGGTAATGGGTATGATGTTAAGGCAGGTGGATAAATGTTAGAACATGAAAAAAAGTATAAACCTACATTTGAGGGCAGCAGCTGCAATAGTGACTAGAAGCTAGTGTCTCTTATTATGTTAGGGGGTGTGGTTTTGTTTTAGGATGAGTATGTTAGTGTCTACACATAAGTTAATATCCTAAGTTAGATATTTAGGATAGTATCCTAGGCACTAATTTAATATCTTGTTTAGGATGTTAGTATCCTAGAGTTAGATAGGTGAGTTAATATCTTAGGATACTAGAAGTTAGTATCCTAGATAGGTTAGTTAGTGTCTTGGATAGGTTAGTTAGTATCCTATTTATCCTAGATAAGTTAGTATCCTATGTTAGATATCTTAGGATAGTTAGATTATGCTAGTATTTTGAGGGTATCAAGATAATAGGATATTAGGATATGAGCTAGAAGTTAGTACCCTAAGTTAGTATCTTGGCTAGAATTTGGTATCCTAGGATAGTTAGATATCCTAGTATCTTAAGGGTGTCCTAGATTAGTCTATGGTAATAGGATACCCTATAGGGTATATCTCTATGTAAATATTAGAGTATCTTAGGAGTGTTGGTATATTGTTAGAACGGTAGAGTTAGTATCCTAAGATATCTAAGGTATTAGCAAAGTAATGAGAATTACCTATAGCCTAAGGATAAGGTATTAGCTAAGGTAATGGGTATGATGTTAAGGCATTCGATAGATACTAGCCTAAGGTAGATGGTAATATCTATTAGCCTAAGGTATTGAGTTATCTACTAGCCTAAGGGTAGGATATTACTAGGATATGGTATTATCTAGTATCTAAGGTAAAGTGGATGTTAAGGTATTAGTTACCTAGACTAAGATATTGAGATTCCAACTTAAGGTAATGGTATTGGGATACTAATAGCGATAAGGTAAAGGGTACCTTGGTAGATAATGACTAGAAATAGGATATTTGACTTAGATTTGACCTTGTTTGACCAAGGTTGACTATTTTGACTGAAAGTCAAAGTAGAGTCAACATCTGACCTAGATTGGACTAAGAGTTGACAAAGTCAACTATAGGTCAACCCTTGACCTACTTTGACCTTGTTTGACTTTGTTTGACTTAGCTTGACCTTGTTTGACTTAGTATAACCTAGTTTGACCTAGATTGCATATCATTGTTATTAGTAACTGTCCGCTACTAATGTGTGTCCCATAATAAGATATAATATACGAATTTGTGCCTATTAGATAATGTGTGTCCATCTTTGCAGAATTATTTCCAAATAGATATGAATTACTACTTGTGGAATCGTTCATGGATGTACAATCGTCTTAATGATATGTATAGTATGCGGGATGAATACATAGCGGGAGTAGAGCAGTTCCTGCAGTTTGCTAAGGCGTTCCCTCAGTACATGGACGGCACCAAAATTAAGTGTCTGTATGTGAAATGTCATAACGTAAAATATTATCTAGAAGTAGAAGTGACATATCATTTGTACTCGAGGGGTTTCACGCCTAATTACTATCAGTGGATCGCACATGAAGAACTTGTGTCTTTAGCATCAGAGCCAGAGCCTTATGTCGAGCCGTATATGCATGAGGGACCTAATTTTGTTTCAGATAATCATGCATACGACGACGGGTACGTGAACATGGTTTACGATGCTGTGGGGACTAGTTTCATTCATGATGCAGCTGAGGAGGCACCGAATGTCGATGCTGTAAAGTTCATGGAGTTGCTGGAGAATACAAGGACTCCATTATATCCTGGTTGTGAGGATCATTCACCGTTGGAGGTGGTTACAAGACTATTGAGCATTAAGTCAGATTTTAACATGTCGCAAGAATACTACAACCGAGTGTTGGAGTTGATTATAGAGATCTTGTCGGCGGGTGTTAAGTTACCTAAAGACTTCTATCGGTCTAAGAGGATGGTGAGATCGCTCTGGATGGGATACGAGAAAATCGATTCTTGTCGCAATGGGTACATGTTGTACTACAAAGATGACAAGGAAGCAGATGTGTACAGATTTTGTGGTGCTGATCGCTATAAAACAACTAGTACAGGAAGGTCTACCAGTACAACAAGATCGACCTATTCAATGTACTACTTGCCTTTAACGCCGCGGTTGCAAAGATTATTTATGGTGAAAGAGACGGCCGAAAATATGAGTTGGCACATGCGAGAACAGATTGAAGGAGTATTGGATCACCCATCCAATGGAGAAGCGTGGAAGCACTTTGATCGAGTGTATCCTGATTATGCTTTAGATTCGCGTAATGTCAGGTTGGGGCTATCTTCTGACGGTTTTACTCCTTTTGGTCTTTCGGGATCCCAGTATTCGTGCTGGCCTGTGATTGTCACTCCGTATAACCTACCGCCTTGGATGTGCATGAAGACTCAGTACATGTTTCTAACTGTTATAATTCATGGTCCGAACAATCCCAAGAGGAACATTGATCTGTACTTACAGCCTTTGATAGACGAGTTGAATCAGTTATGGGAAGTAGGCACTAACACGTACGATGTTTTCAGGAAGCATAATTTTCAGATGAAGGCAAACCTTATGTGGACCATCAACGACTTTTCGGCCTATGGAATGTTATCTAGATGGAGCACTCATGGCCGTCTTTCATGTCCGTATTGCATGGACCGTAGTAAGGCTTTCCATTTGAAACACGAAGGAAAACCGTGCTTCTTTGATTGTCATCGACAATTTCTGCCAAAAGATCATCCGTTCAGAAGGAACATGAATACATTCCGTGCCGGCGTTGTAGAGAAGGGTGATCCACCGCCAAGGTGGTGCTGAGCCACGATATGGGAGGAGGTTAGAGATTTTTCAAGTGCTATCGAAGATCCTACAACAGGGTACAAGTACGATGGATTTGGTAGAGATCATAACTGGACAAAGAGGAGCATATTCTAGGATCTGCCATACTGGAGTACCAATCTGATCAGACATAATCTTGATGTCATGCATATTGAGAAGAATGTGTTTAATAACATAATTAATACTGTGATAGACGTAAAGGAAAAAATAAAAGATAATCCCAAGGCCAGGTTGGACTTAGAAGAAATATGCAAATGCCCTGCATTGCATTTGATAGAGTAGAATGGAAAACAGTTCCTGCCGAAGTCAATTTTCTCGCTGGACAAGGAGGATAAAATAAGACTTTGTCGGTGGATCCAGGGCCTAAAATTTCTAGACGGATATGTGTCAAATCTGAGAAGATGTGTCGATCCGAAGGAAAACAAATTGACGGGTATGAAGAGCCACGAATGTCACGTATTCATGGAGAGGTTAATTCCGATTGTATTTCGGGAATTCTTACCGCAGGCAGTTTGGGATCCATTGACGGAGCTTAGCATATTCTTCAGGGATCTTTGTTCTAAGAAATTGCTTGTTGATCGTCTAGAAAAGCAAGATAAGGATATTGCGGTAATACTGTGCAAGCTAGAGAGGGTGTTTCCTCCTGGATTCTTCGACTCTATGGAGCATTTGCCGATTCATCTATCCTATGAGGCACGTGTTGGTGGACCCGTTGAATATCGATGGATGTACTCGTTTGAGCGATATTTGAGTCACCTAAAAAGAAAGGTGAAAAATAAGGCACGGGTCGAGGGTTCTATTTGTGAAGCCTATGTTCTCGAGGAGATTACAAACTTTTGTTCGATGTATTTCAAGCCTCATGTTGCAACTAATAGAACGAGAGCTTCCAGAAACGATGACGGAGATCTTGAAAGTAATGATACAATACTGAAGGTATTCAATGCTCCAGGAAAGCCATCGGGTAAATGAAGAAGAGATATCTGAACGATGATGAGCTAAGGGCTGCTCAGGTGTATGTATTACTCAACTGCGACGAGCAGGAAGTAGAAAAACTGGAGGGGCAAGTAATTAATATGTTTATATTATTTTAATAGTATTGATTATTATACTATTACATTAATTGAACGATGTTATTTTCAGTATATTTAATGATGATGTGAGGTCAGGTAGGCCACACATAACAGAAGAAGAACTAGAACAAGAAATGAGGCATTATTTTCCAACATGGTTGAGTGCATATGTAAGACTTGAGAACTCTGTAATTACCTTTCTGTATATGTACTTGATTGAGAATGAGCTTAATTACTTCTTTCGTGGTATTTAGGTCGATCGTCCATACACAAGACTTGAGAATGAGTCTATTAGAACGCTAGCCAAGGGACCAATTTATGCTTCAACAATTTGGCCAAGCTACTGTGTTAATGGGTTTAGGTTCAAGTCAACAACTTGCCCGATCAGAGACAACTTTGTGGATCTCGACTCCACCAAAAATAGCTGTTTGTGTATCAGATCTTCGAACTACAAAGATGTTGATGCGGGCAACGATTTCTATGGTGTGCTACGGGAGATCGTGGAGCTGACATATAGTCATGGAATAGAGCCTGCTAAGATTGTATTATTCAGGTGTGATTGGTTCGATCCGATTGAAGGTCAAGGTTGGAAAGTAGACAAGCACGGTCTTGATGATATAAACTATCGGCGTCGATATCAAGCCTATGAACCATTTGTCCTATCAAGTCAGGCTCAGCTCGTGTACTTCACAAGTTATCCTAAACGGGGAACAACAAGGTCGGACTGGTGGGCAGTATGCAAGACCAAAGCTAGAAATACCTTTGAGGTTGACGATATAGCTTATCAAGAGGATAAACTACCTCTTGAACAAATATTATAGAAGTGGACACGACGGAAGTTCCTCATTACGCATCTAATTATGTAGAAGAAGTAGAGTTATCTGAAGAGGAAGATGCAGATGAAAGTGAAGATGTAGAGGAGGAAGAAGAAGAAGAAGAAGAAGAAGATGATGATGAGCTAAACGAACTAGATGAATTTTCAGAAGAGGATTAAATCTGTACGTTTGTTTTATCATCATATTTAACACTTTAGTGACACTTCTATCATATAAATCTGTGATACTTTAGTGACACTTTTATTTGTGATTATGATATTTTTCAAAAATCTGTGATGTTTATCATATAAATATGTTTTTTGTTTTATTGTCATATTTTATTATCAGGTATGACTAGACCATCTGGACGACGCGAAGGATTTTATATTAGGCAGTCCCGTCAGCCTCAGGCTGGGGATGGAGATTCCGTACCCTCATCCTCATCTTCGAGTACGCCATTGTACCGTTCTATTCCCGGTCCATTACCGGGACAGGGCAGTTCCAGTAGGTTGGCGACTCCTCCCTCGTCGTCCAGCCTTCCTGATCCCGTATCCAGCATTCCTGATCCCGCGTCCAGTATCCCTGATCTCGCGTCCAGCATTCCTTCACCCGACGGCTCCATGGGGGGAGCCGACGCCGAGCATATGGAGGACGGCGATCAGACTGATCCTGTCCAGGCGGGAGGTGAGAGCGACCCTCCATGCGCTCTCCTGGACGAGACACGTATGGAGATTTGGACGGACGGGCCTACGAAGTAAGTTAATTAATTAATATAGATTTCTCAAATGATTATATGTACATATATATATTTATGAAAATTATTATTGTATAGATATCGGCCTCCTGCAGTACAGAGACAGTTGGGGTTATTTTTGAGGCAGAACTATGATGGGCCTTGGATTAACTACTCAGATGCTCCCGCAGATAGGAAGACCTTTTGGTTGGCCCCCTTTAAGGTAAAAAATTTGTTTATTTTTAAATTTTAATAATTATTTGTGTATATTATATAACATTTCTATTTTACTTCTTGTAGAGGACCTATTTCTATCCACCACATCGGGCGGCGAAGATCGAGGCCTAATTTTCTGCCGTCGCAGGTAAGCTCATCCGTGATGCGATCCACGACCAGAAGTCTTGTGATCGCTCCAAAAAGCCGATCCATGGATTGATCACGCCAGAGCAGTGGACTACGATAAAGGCTAGATTCGCCGAGGCTAGGTACCATGAGCGGTCTGACAAGGCCAAGGTGACGCGGTCGAGCTCCGGTAAGTGGTGTGGTGGATCCATTCCGATGTCGAAGCATTTTCGTCGTCTGGTACATTTCTATGACGGACATTAATTTATATATAGTTCGATAGAATGTTTAATACTAATAATAGATAATATATTTTAACAGGTAAAAAAGGGTGAGGACCCGAACATGGTGACCATCTTCCTGGTCACCCATCGAAGGGCTAGGGAGTTCATTGACGAGAGGGCGACGCAGGCATATGTACGTTCTATTCTTTATATTAATTTACTATAATTTAGAAAACAGGAAAATAGATATCAATATAGACTTTAGCAAATACTTACACGTTAGCAAACATGTTCTAGGCCGAGTTTGTTATGCTACAGGAGGAGGCGACTGCTGCTGCTAGTGCACCAGCAGAGGGAGGGGCTGGTACTTCCTTCCAGTCGCCTACAACTCCATCGCCGGACGACCTCTGGATGATCGTCGTTGGCGATCTTCAGAAGGGTACGTACTATGGTATGGGATCCTACGGCGCGTATTTGGCTTCGGAGTCATCCCGGGCCCCCTCTGTCAGTGCATAGTCTTCGGCTTCGCAGGCGTCGTCACGAGCTCAGGATATTCGTCGTCAGATCGACGAGCTGTGTCGCGAGTTGCAGCAGCAGATTTCTGATGCGGTCGAGCGACGATCCGACCCTTCGATGATCACCGGACGATTTGATACGGTCGAGCGCAGTATACAGGAGCTGATGAGTCTGCAGCAGGCTACAGCTGCCAGCTTGCACACGCTCACCGAGTCTACGCAGCATACAGAGCGTAGACAGGTCGAGCTGGAGGGATCGCAGAGGACCATGTCTGCCTCACACACTCAGGTATCGGCTTCGATTGAGGAGAGTTCTTAGAGGATGGTGAGTACCCTTGCTGCGCATGGTGTACGACTGCGAGAGCTGGAGCAGATACGTCCTTCTAGTCCATCGACGATGCCGACTACAAATATTGTATTGCCTCCTACTGCCCCTACGGTACAGCTCACACAGGAGTCCTCAGTGATCCAGTAGATTTTTTTATCATCTTTGTATTTATTGGCCCTATGGGCCCATTGACCGTTCTGTACACTGATTTTTATTATTATTTGACTCTGTTGGATATGTATGTTTGTTGGACATGTATGTTTGTGATATTTAATTTGTTGGTATTTTTATTGAGTACATGTATGATATTTAGTTGTAGACTGTTATGATGGAAGAATGTTATTCATCTATTAGTTATAGACTGTTATGATGGAAGACTGTTAATTGTGATGATATCTGCGACGGAGATGACAAATATACCTACGCTGGGTTATAAGCGATGATCTGATATACAAAGGAGGTGCTGCCCAAATTTTAAAAAAATATAATGTGTATTTTTGTGATGATGTGTGTCTGTGTTTACAGTGAATGTGAAATGCAGTGTTCGGATACTGCACTTCACACACACTGTAAACACAGCCACATAGCATAACAAAAATAATAATTATATTTTTTTAATTTTTTATAAAATCTGCGATGGATAGCGACGTACTACGACGTTCTGCAACGGATAGTACACGTCGCTATCCGTCGCTATACTGCTGACGTGGCATAACCACCCGAGAGCTGACGTCGCTAAAGTTGTTGCTAGGCGTCACTAAAATGCTTACGTGGCTGCCATACCATGTCATCATATATAAAGTTGACGGCGTCGCTAAGTGGTCGCCCTACGTCGCTATAGTGACGAGTATGCTTACGTCGCTATCTGTCGCTAATGTTGCGACGTCTAGCGACACTAAAGGTGACGTCACAAATAGCGACGAAATGCGACAAAATTGTAATCTGCGACAAGCCTATACGCGACATCCAATTTCTGTCGCTAAAGATGTCGCTAATAGAAATTAGGGACGGATTTTCCTTTTTTAGCGACATATTCTGACGTCGCTAAAAGGGGTTATTTTAGTAGTGACACAAACAAGGGATATAAATGCAATACAAGATCGTATCACGACTTCTAGGTAGATAGAAAAAGGGTTATGAATGACTTCTCATTCTAAGACATAGAGACTACCTAATAGGTGTAGGGATCTATTTCAAATAGTTCAGTTTTATAGTCCAAATGTGGTGGTATGTATGGATAGATTTTACTGGGTCTTAATGGGTTTCCTGATTGGACACCAATCGTTGGTTGGATGAACCCTGGATTTCAATCTATATGGACAGGACCAGATCCTAATGGTAAAACTATTTTTACTCAGTTAGGGTAACCTAGAATAGGTTTCCACCCAAGTGGTTGAGCTAGTTGCTAGTCAGGTTGGTTAGCTAGGTCCCTAAAGCCCAAAAATTTGTCTCCCGTGACTTTTGTGTTTAAGTAGCACGAGAAGACACAATTGTGTGGCACACTAGTGACATGTGCGTAGTGGGCTTTGAGTAGATCACAACCATATATTGGGTCGAACGGTTTGAGTCAAGGTTGAGTCTCTTATTGTGGTTGGAAAGTTTATCGGTATTAAGGTAAGGGTTATAGCTAGTCCTTTTTACCTGAAAGTCGTACCATAAAAATAGAGTACAAGGGGGCGGGTTTGAGTAGGACATGATATACCTAGATGAAGGTAGACTCGTCTAGATCTTGTATATAAAATTTGTTGGAAGGTAATAGCTGGTCTCGTGCTCCGAATATTAATGACACGGCCGGGGACACAAAATAATCTAAATAGAAAGTGGAAGTCCATGGGCACTAATTGTCATTCTAATGGAAATCATTCTAATCAATCGGTAACCCTCGTATATTTAAAATTTTAGAAGCCTTACAGTCTATTCACCTTAGAAGCTAGGGCATAGTTTTAGAATAATGTGTTTAGAAGAATTTCAAAGTCCGGATATTGTACCCTGACTCTTGTTAATAAAGAATAAGGCACGGCGTAACGGGATACGATAGATATAAGTCAAGTCAAGGATCGTTCCTCAATAAATGAAAAATAAGTGTGTACAATGATACATGGTCGATAAAATAAAATGACCTACTCGTCCACAGTATACAAGGGTTGTCGACGGGGTAACCAACGCTAAGGCACATCATATGAAGGGAGTTCTAACAAATAAGTCATAAATTTCTATTTGTGTTAGGCTATCAGACTATTGTCACAAGAGTTGTAGTGATCATGCATTATTGTTGACAACTGGTAGATCATAATATGACAGTATATTTAAGCTATGGTATTGGCTAAGCAAGTGACCGTGGTGTTCCAACACTAGTTAGGTCTTATTAATAAAATTTACATAACTAGGACATTACTTGTTGGAAACCAATCTCAGGATGAGTCTCTACCAAAGTCACGGTAAATGATTGTCCTTTCCTTTGTTCACTCATCTCATGTCTAACTGTGGGCTTTAGTCGAGGAAGGGTTGGGTTAAAGCTTAAGAGTTCCTAGTTAAGGCAAGCTTCAAGCAATAATTAGAGACTCACAATAATTGGTTCTTGAGAAGAAATAGTTCCATAGGTTGGCATTTTGACTAAGGGTACAACCCTAATCATTTTCAAATTCAGATGGCTAGAGGGTCCCAATAGCAGTTTGAGGGTCGAGAGGAGAACGAGTAACTCAAGACAAGGTTCTAGTCACATGGCTGGCCGATGGTAGCTACACTTGTGTATACAACTATCATAGCCATGGGGATACTCTGTACCTCTCTACCAATTATGAGCTTTTGTATAGCCACAATGCTCAGAACTACAAATATTGTTCATTCACAAATTAATTTAAACTTACAATATTTCCAAGTTTTATATTTGCAGAAAAATATAAACTTATACAAATATTGGAATGACTACAACTCAACTATCTAGCTAGTCTGTAGGCTTTTGTCCGTAAGTACACCCGTATCTTCCATGCTAAGTGAATCCACGGCTAACCTGAAAAATATTGGTTTCCAGTCAGGAATGGAACGAGTACAATTCGCTGAATGCAGTTTCAATATATGAAAATGACTATACGACAGAGATTAGCCTTTAGACATATGATTTGAAAAATAAAGAAAGACAAAATAAAACTAAACAAAAGAAAACAGTGAATAAATAAAAAGACAACATTCATCGACTGACTGAAGTACCTTTGATATGTGATCGGTCTCGGAACAATTATACGACACGGTCTACACTATCTATACGGTCTAAAGTTATACGGTCTACACGAAATACTGCAATAAAGAAACACTGCCTACACTGTATAAATGCAATAGTAATCATGGTCTATACGGTCTACAAGATATAAATATAATAATAATCACGGTCTACATGGTCTACAAGATATAAATGCAATAATAATCATGGTCTACATAGTCTAAAGTCATATCACACATCGTTGGTAATTCACCCTCCCGACACAACAGGGAACAAAATCAACATAAAACTGAAATCATATATCTATCGACTAACAATGATGTATAGTAAAGATCATTACTAAAAATAAACAATAAACTGTACTCGCCTGTGGTCGTTTGCTGGTGAAACCGATAATCCAAACCACTCAGTGTGCCACAATAGTCAAAACTTGTACAATAGTCTCCGGATGCTGAAATAAACATTACTAATATTCTCAGAATAGTCAAAATAGCTAGAATTTCCTGTCCTTAAGTCCAATTCTGGATACAGGAGCAAAATGGTAATTTCGGATCAAAACGGTGTCCGACATTGGACCCGTTTTGCATCAAAAAGCGTACCAGGGTCAATGGTCTCTAAATTTGTCAAACTACATGTCTACAAATTCGTTTTGATGATACGAACCCAACCGTAGGTCCAAAGTTGGATTCCGGCAGGCCGTTCACAAAATCGTCCGTTGAGTCGGACCGTGGGGCCCGCAAAACGACGATCCGATCAACTATCTCAGAAACAGACCAAACTTGGCATACAGGACCAAAAAAATGTTACGGTCCTGCGGGTGAAAGTTTTGTCTCGATCTGACGAATGTGCACAAAATAATTGAGAAACTTGGACAGAGGCCGATACGGTAAATTTCGACGGATACGCATCAAATTTGTCGTGCACATCCAACCAATTTAAATTCCGTCAAAGTTCACATGTCCACGAAGCCGTTATGCAACTTTCGATGCTTTCGGTTCGCGACCACGTCGCCCGGATTGGCGGGACGCCCGTCGTATCGAGATATTTTTTAATATTTTTAATATTCTAAAATAGATTTTTCTAATCTTTTGGGACTGTTTAATCGGCACACAATGCATGAATATAGAAATCCATCTACTATATATTGTCTATAAGTGTCTTCAAATTGAATCTCGAAATTGTGCATGGGTTGGAAGAAAACTGACCGTGAACTAGAGTCGTTGGACTGGTTCAAGTGTCATATTTTGGGTGGTTTTCCTCCGACTTTGCGTCGATTTTTCGAACGACTGAGGGAAGCTACTTACAAACTATTTGAACAAGGTTAAGGGGGGTTGGGTTAGGTACGTACCAGAGAAATCGATTTGTGAAACGATTGGAAATCGACGACGAGACTTGATCCCAAAGTTAGGGTCGGACATGGCGGTGCTGCTGCTATCCACGCTGTTCGTCCGCGCACGATCTTGCCTGGCGGCCTGTGGCCATGCCGACGACGCCTAGGCTGAAGGAGGGTCACCAAGTGGTTGGCGGCTCAGAGGGAGTAGGGTTTTAGATGTAGTCGAAGAAACCCCCCCTCGCGCGTATGTAAAAATTTGGGAATCCCTACTCTCGGGTTTGGTCGAGCGGCTATTAAGCCCCCCTGCTCTCGGGTTGGGCTGGGATTTCCTATGCGTGGGTTGGCATTTGCTTTGGTCTACTGTTTGAGGAAACGGTGTTGATTTCCATTTATTTAGCCTAATGTATATATTTATATATATATATTTTTCTATATATATATATATATATATATATATATATATATATATATATATATATATATATATATATATATATATATATATATATATATATATATATATATTCCATTGAATATACAAATATATATATATATATATATATATATATATATATATATATATATATATATATATATTAGGAAAAATACTATGACCAATAACAATATATAATAATTTATATATATATATATATAATAATATTTATATATGACAATGTCAATATATAATAATATTTAATTGACAAAAAATACTATATTTATATATGACACTATGTCCATTGAAAAATACTATAACCAATAGCAATATATTTATATATGACAATATGTCCATTGAATATATATATATATATATATATATATATATATATATATATATATATATATATATATATATGTCGGGCGCTTGTAGCTCAAGTGGCTAGGCGTACCGGCACTTGGGGCATCGGACGGAGTTCGAGCCCCCACGGGGGCGGCTTGGTGGTTCGCCTACGGCCCCCGGGCCAAGCGGTGGCTGGGTGTCTTTGACACGGCTGCTTGGTTTTAAAAAAAAAAAAATATATATATATATACATATATATATATATATATATATATATATATATATATATATATATATATATATATATATATATATATATTTATTTATTTATTTATTTATATATGACAATATATAATAATATTTAATTGACAAAAATACTATAACCAATAACAATAAAATAATATTATATATAATAACCTCAATAAAATAATAATAAATATAACAAAATTCAATAAAATAATAATGGTGTTTATATACCATTATGCGCAGTCTAATAATCCCCAAAATCCACAAAGACCCATTTTATACAATTGTCACTGAATATCACTAATAATAATATTTATATTATTTAATTAAGAATACCTTAAAAATATTATTAGATCACTAATACGGAATACAACACAATCATACCAAATTCCATCAACACGAATGTCATTGGACGTGCCACATGACTACATGGGCTAGGGCTCAGTTCGGGTCCAGTCCAGGCTGGAATGGTATAACCGATTTTTTCTAAACTCAATAATATAATTAATAAATAATTATATCTTCGGTAAGGGTTAAGTCGCAACTTGGCTTGATTTTTCTAGTTAGGACATCACTATGGCTCGGCCTTCCCTACCAGGGCTAATACTCTAGTCAAAGCACGCCATTGCACTATCCGTACCACGATTTCTAGTCACCATGCACTCCAAAACTCCGCCATGGCTAAGTCATCTACAGTAATAATTAACTAAGTAATTATTTATAAAAAATCTAAAAATTACCATTTAATTCAAATAAATAAATAAAATATTTTATTAAAATTTCAGGAAGAGGGGTTACACGACTGGTCGGCGAAGGAGTAGCGACATATCCCGACAAAATAGCGGCAAAATATCCGTCGTCACGGTTCTGGTAATATGAAAGATTCACAGAACCGTGTCGACGGATATACCGTCGCTATTCCGTCGGGAGCCCGTCGACAAGTAGCGACTACTAGCGACGAGTTAGCGACGAAAATTACATTTTAGACTCTCTGATACGGTTTACCGACCATTTAGCGATGGATGCGCGACGGATATTGCGTATCAGATAATCTCTGATACGCAATTATCGACCATTTTAGCGACGGATACGGCCGTCGCTAAGGCGATGTGTCATTAACTTTATAATATGCGCTTTGACGAAAATCCGTCGGTAATTCGTCGCGAGATGTACGAGTATGGTAGATGGAAATCCGTCGTGAAATTATCGCTGGAGGACAATTTGGCGATGGATTGTTTTTAGCGACGAGTCTTTTCCCGACGGATGTTTTTGACGAAAATCCGTCGGCCATCCGTCGGTATTACCATTTACCGACGGCCGGGCGATGGATAAGGCCGTCGCTAAAGCGATGAATTTTGGTAGAGATATGGACATGGTAAGGATGGACTCTCCTGGGGTATAGAATGACTTAGAGGTAATATGGACGTGAAGGGTTCTATAGATGACAATTGTGGAGAATTATCAGGAAAAGGGTATGTTTCTCAGAGGTTATATGGACATGGCAGGCATCTTTCTACTAGAATAACAGTTCAGTGGTAATATAGACATGACTGTTTTCTAAGGTGTCATGACAACTTTGGGGTTATCATAACGGGATGACTACTCAAAGGTAATATGGACATGATAGACACGATGTAGAATAACACTTCAGAGGTAATATGGACGTAAAATATTTTTTAAAGATTATGACAGCTCACAACTATGGTGGAGGAGACGACTACTCATAGGTAGAGAGTACATGGTAGACACGTCTTAGGATAATATTTAAGAAGCGAGGTCATGAAATATTTTTCGAGAGATTCACGATGATTACTGGTTCATCGTGTCGGGAGCCTGGTCCAGATGGACCCTTATAACTCCGTCTTGAGGCATAGAGAATGGGATTAGCCCTTGAGTGTTGTCCCGTGCTAGCGGAAGGTTGACTACTTCCATCGTCGCCTTTGGAGTAAGGATGACGCCATCTTGTACCCCTGTGGCTGGAAAACTCCCGAACTGGAGAGTAACTATGTTGGCTGTGACGGTCTTCTCCTCGTAATCCAACGATATGACGTTAGCGTTAATGAGGTGCTGAATTTGCCCCTTCAACACATAGCAGTCCTGTATTGAGTGATAGACGTACTGATGATAATGACAGTACTTGGGATGGTTCAACTTTTCTACTTCATCAGGATGCCTCGGTGGCGGGATGGACAGTTTACCACTCTTCGTAAGCATCTCGAAGAGCTCCAGCGTATCCTCGTCATTGAAGGAGTAAGTCTCCCTCAGCCTCTGCACTTTCGCAGACTTGGGGTTTGCAGCTGCTGAACCTTTGGAGATGTTGACGGTCACGGCTTGCTTGTATTTTCCGTCTTTAGGGTTGTTGCTTCCGCAAAAAAGTGTAGCCCAAGGAGCTGCGCGTCCTGGTCTTTCCTTTGTGTGGCATCTGTCTCTATAATAAAAGATGTCTACTCCGTGCAGGGAGCACTGTGCCATAATTTTATAGCGGACAGCATGTTCTTGCGGCAGGAGTCCATAAACATGGGCTCGAGCATGCCGGGTGATAATATGAGGGCTGCATGGCGAAAGCGCTCGATGTATGTACGGACATGTTCATTTTCCCTCTGGATAATTTCCATGAGGGTCGACATGGTCATATCCATGCCTTCTTCGTAGAATCAGTCCACAAACTGAGTCTTTAGGTCTTCAAATGATGAGATGCAGTCGTCTGGAAGACTACAAAATCACTCATAGGCTACCCCTTGCAGGGCTCCTATGAATATGTTGGACAGGAGGGCGTCATCCTTTGGCAGGTGCCCCGTTACTGAGGCAAAGTACCTCAAGTATTGTCGGGGAGACCCCTTCCCTTCATAAGTTGTAAGCGTCTGCGGATTGTATTTGGAAGGATAGACGACGTTGTCCTACTCGACAGGATATGGCTGCCGGATTCCCATCTTCCAGAGCATTGCTTGCTTCTCCTTGGCATCATGACGAGCATACAGCTCCTTGATGGCCGGTTGTATCTCGGCCGGCATTGCGGAGCCTATAACCGATGGAGTAGATGATGATAGTCCTGTCTGATTGGCAGTAGGCAACCTGCTGGATTTGTCATTGGTTGGCATATCACGCGTAGGTGTATGGACAGTCGGGGCCATGCTACTCTTGAGGTCAATTTTGACCGAAGATAGGGTCTTCATGGTGTCCGTCAACGTATCCAACTTCGTCTCGAGGACTTCGATACGCTTGAGAGCTTCATTGTTGTCTTCCTCAATGACATCGGCCACGAAGATAGACCGAGTATGAGGGTGACTCGAGGGAGCCATGTATCCTTCACTTTTTGGCTCAGATGCCTGAGTCTCGCTGCCCTGAAGATATACCATAAAATTGTAATCTTCTACGTACTCATTATAGTTGCTACCCCCGGTCTGGCGACTGGCTGTGCCAATGGAGATATCCGTGTCATATTGCCCCTCGTCAGATTGGAACACAGGGTTGTTATACATGGTAGGAGGCTGGCTACCCCCTGTTTTTGATAAGGTAACCAATGAAGAAACACACCTATATCGGGTACCTTAGCTTTGATGTTCTCTGACCTCATCTTCGATTTAGCAACCGATATGGGAGGATTCTAGGAGGGCTCCTTGAAAGCTCTGGAACCCTGTGCCGCGTAACATATCGTGATATGGGGCTCATCTTCTCTATGTCTCACCAACCCCCTGTTAGGCCTCTGGCGTGGATTCGGCGTAGAGTCTCTAGAAGATGGATCGCCTTCTTGGCGACGGTGCGACCGTCTGCTGACAACGACAGTTAATGGTAATCTGGGTATAAGAGTGCCTTGATTTAGGCACATCTTGTGCCATAGATTTTTCTTCCGCTTGGGAGAGTTTTGGATCTTCTGTCGTAGCGCTCCTATTGTACATGCAAGGAACCTGAATATAAGCACGTTCAAAGCGGGTCTGGCGAGGAAGCCTCCTATCGCTCCTTCGGGAACGACACTCGCGTAGCTCCTTCTCTGTGGTATGCACCCCCTGGCTTGGCTTATGCACAGGAGTACTCCAGCGGGAGGGATATTCGACTGGTAGAGGCATCCGAGCGCGAGAGCCAGTCTTGTATAGCTTTCCATTGGTTGTACGTGTTACTGTCAACACGGGCTTCTGGTCTGCCGTTGGTGTCGCACGCTTATTGTACGAAGTGCGAGCCACCTGGGATCTCTTCCTACTACCCCCAGTGGGTGAGTAGTATTCAGAGTTCGCCGAAGGTTTACCTGAAGGGAAAGCGATTCTGTCGAAGACAAATCTCCTTGTCGGCAATACTCCCGTCGTGAGGGGTTGGACCGGTATGCACTTTCTTTGGCATTGTTCCTTCATAAGATCAAGCATGGAACCACCATCTTCTTCGCCATGCTTTTCCGGGATAGAAAATGGACTAAGGGATAAGGCTGTAGCAGCCGAGATCTTCTATGTGGCCTTGACGTTGAGGGGATCCTGAGATACAGTTTCTGCCATCGTACTGCTGGTTGCAACTGCCTTAGTCCTCCGGACACGTCAAGTCTTCTTCGGTTGTACAAACCGCTTCGATGTCTTCGACTTTTCATCAGAGATAAGATTTTCAAAAGCCTACTGGTCGAAGCGTACGACCAGCATGTCTTGAGAAGCTCCCAGTAAGTTGTCATCAGATTGCGTCATTGCCTTCTCGTTGGAGGAGAAGGCAGTCCTTAGCAGAGTCATCATTTTGTTCGATGTAATAAAAGATTGAACAAACTTTTTGCTTTATTAAACGTATAAGGTATCTGTGTATAAAGAAGAAAGTCCTAAACATGATATTTTTAGTACAGGGAGAAGAGGTTTCCGGGAAAGTGTGACGATGGAGATCGCTGCTCCTTTGAAGATTATCGATTGTCAAGAGGCTGTCTGGAGGAGAA
The DNA here is from genome assembly GCA_029216955.1 of Iris pallida. Lineage (NCBI taxonomy): Eukaryota > Viridiplantae > Streptophyta > Magnoliopsida > Asparagales > Iridaceae > Iris > Iris pallida. The sequence goes on from JANAVB010023800.1 coordinate 9,266,368, forward strand.
GATCCCTTGAAGATGGTTGGTTGGTTGATTCTTTGGTTGATAGGTGGATGAGGGTGGTCGACTCTTCGTGGATGGAGATCGTTGCTCCTTTGAAGATTGTCAATTGTCAATTTTTCTCTGTCGATTCGATGCTTTGGTGGAAGAAAAACTCCTTCTATTTATAGAGAATCGAGCACATATGCGATGTGCATTGGAGTTCCTGAGATATAAAAAACTATGCCGTTATTGCATGGCGAAGGCTTCTGCAGTGCTGACACGTGACGGACATCAAGATTCCCCTCAAACGAAATCTCTAGTGGTTATAAACATAATCAAAGGAGGTGACACATGATGCGAGCCGATTTGCTTGCTCGAATACAGCCGAGTAAATCTTAGGATTTCATTTTAGATTTGGAGTCTAATTGATCATCATCTAAGATTTAAATCAATCTGATATGATATCAATCATGATTTAATCCCAATTTTCTCTGCAAGAGGCAGTTGCTTCTGTGGGGACAAGTAGACCATGCTTCAGGAGACAACAAAACCTCTGTACTTTCAGGCGACGAGTGGACTTGGCTTCGAATAACGATGAGACTTCTATGCGTATATAGCAACTTACGAAGCTGTGTTTTGGGCTACTAGAGTCACTATGCTGTAGACGACAAGTAGGCTTGTGCTTCAGGTTGGCAAGATTACTGTGCTTTCCGAGTGACAGGTTGACTTGCATTGGTTGCGATTGGAGTTCCCAAATCTCTTGTAGAGAAGTGACTGAAGCTTCTGATCCGGAGCATATGACTGCGCTATGGGAATGGAGATGGTATGAGTATATCACCATGCTGCGCCTCATGCGGACGCAGGTAAGTAGCTGCGCCTCTGAACAATGAAGGCGTTGGCTGCGAAGGGAAGGGTGTGATACCCTTGTACGTCTGAGATTGGCGCAGGCAGATAGCTGCGCCTCTGGAGTGAAGACACCAGCTTCTGGAATAAAAAAAGGGGGAGGGCCCTACTACCATCTTGTTTATGAGGTTGGCGCAGGTAAGTGGCTGCGCCTCTGGCTTGAAGGCTCTGGCTTCTTCAAAGTACTGAGTTACTGATATACTTCTGAACGGCTGCACCCACTAGAATATTAGAACAGGCTTCAGTGAAGGTCTATCCTCCAGCGTGTGTATCGAGAAGAAGGAAGGCTGTGCTTCGATGAAGATTGCATCATTTGTAGATCCCTCTAGGCTTCTGTCAAATCTGTACTAAATCCTTTAAAGAAGAACAGAATTAGTCCCTTATTTATGGTCTTGATGTGTCTATACTAGACTTTGGTAGACATGACAATGAAGGGACTTTTCTCCATATCTTCTATTTTGTCTTTTTAGTACTGAGCCTGAGTCTTTTACATCTTCTGTGCTGTGGCGATGGGATGTCTTCAGCTGAGATTTTTTATGCTTCTACAGAGGAGACACGTCATACTCAACCGCTTGCCAACGGCTCCTATTTTACGGAATATCAAGTAATTGCGTGCCTGTATGGGTTTGCTCGTATCCACCTCACAAAGACTCGAGCATGGCTGGTACGCAATCAATCAGTCATGGGCATATCTAATTGTGGAGTAGTACAAATCGCACGAGCCAGACTAAAGAGCGGTGCACGAGCAAACAGATGTTGTGGGAGGTCTGGAAATGAGATCTACACCGGGGCCAAGGTCGTTTCGAAAGCGGAAGAGAATTTGGGGGTCCATCGAAAAAACCGCATCAGAGCCTTAGCAATGAACCATAGGTACTTCGATCGAAGCCGCAGAAAGTTGGATTCGAGGGAAGGCCGGATGAGCACCGATAGGATTCTGTCCTACTGGGCTTGGAGCTGGTAGTGACTGAGCATATGACGCCATGAATTTCATACTGGCAGAGAGAAAGAACTCCAATTAAACGAACAATGGAATATAAATCTAGGGTTTATTGCTATTTCTGGAGAAGAGAGTACATCTAATTCAAGTAAGGAAAAATAACAATTAATTCCTTCATACTCTTTTCTTCCCTTTCCTACTATTTAAAGAAAGACTGTAGCTAACAATTCCTGCTACAATTAATTTGCTGACTTGCCTAACTGATTGCTGACCTGTTTGATTGGCATGCCTGCTGATTTGGCTGATTGGTGTAAATGAAACTAATTGCTGACTATATGAATGAAAGGCAAGCGGCTAACTGGACTGACCACTACTGAAGAAAAGGCAGGATTTGAATACACTATCGGCTAACGACTACTGATACTAAAGTCCTACAAATGAAAGGTAGATACTCTGATACTACTAGAGAGGTATGTATCAATATTCCTCCCTTTATTTTGACCTTGCCTCAAGGTCAAATTATGGGAAATCTTTGATGAACTTATCATATTGTATCCATACTGCATCACTCTCAAGTCCTTTCCATTGAACCAGTAGGTCGACTGCAGCCTGATTTCTCCTCTACACAAGTCTTCTGTCTAGTATCCAGTCAGGTTCCAAAACCAATTCCTCCATATAGCTAGGAAGATCTATCTGTAAGGTGGACTTAGCCCCTAATTTCTTTTTTAGTTGGGATACATGGAATGCTGGATGTATCAGTGCTCCCTCTAGTAATGCTAACATGTATGCAACCTTACCAATTCTGGATATAACTTGATAGGGCCCATAATATTTAGGAAAAAGCTTTTGTGGCCTCCTCTGAGCTACTAAAATCTGCATGTAAGGTTGAACCCTTAGATAGACCCAATCTCCTTCTCCAAACTCCCTCTCTGTTCTATGAGCATCTACAAACTTCATCATTCTCTTTCGGGACAGTATTATATTATCTTTTAAAATCTTTAAGGTGTTATCCCTAGATGAAAGAGTTGCTGCCATGTCCAAATCTTTAGCTATGTCAGGAGTGTAAGTGAGCAAATATGGGGGAAGGTCTGCCATATACTGCCTCATAAGGGGTTATTTTTGTTGAAGTATGCCAGTTAGTATTGTACCAGTACTCAGCCCAGGGAAGATGTTTTCTCCTCTCTCTGGGTTTATGGCTACAAAAATACCTTAGATAATTTTTAATACACCTGTTAACTACCTATGTCTGACCATCAGTTTGGGGGTGGTATGTTGTGTAATACTTGAGTGTAGTACCCTGGAGTTTGAAGAATTCTCTCCAAAACTTACTAGTGTGCACTGGATCTCTGTCAGATACTATTGATTTAGGCATGCCATGAAGTTCAAAAACCCCCTCCACAAAGATCTGAGCACTACCTCTGCTGTATAAGGATGAGTATGTAGAAGCATGAAAAAGAATAAAGAAAGATCCATACGGCCAGGGAGCCCCATGCGGCTCAGAGAGTTCATGCGGCTCAAGGATCCATGCGGCTCAAGTGTCTATACGGCTCAAATAAGTTCAATGCGGCTCAGAGAGGAGCCACGTGGCCTGCAAACAGCTCTTCTGTTTGTCCTTTACTGCATTAAATGCCTTGACGGCTGACAGCTCTGACACATGACAGCCCTGACATAAAAATACAATTATGACTCCGTCATAATGGCAGACTCCTAGGAAAATAAAGAAAATCTCTGACACAATATCCCGAAATCCAGAAACCTTCATAAGGACTTGACACGTGGATAGTCGTATGCGGCTCAAGTAGAGACCACCCCATGCGGCTCAGGCCGAAGCTGTCCCATACGGCTCAGACCGAAGCTATCCCATACGGCTCAAGCAGAGGCTGCCTCATGCGACTCACGAGGACTGTCTCCATGCGGCTCACAAAGAAGGCACCCATCATACACTCATGCGGCTCAGATCATTACCATACGGTTCAAATGTTCAGGGGGCCACTCTCAAACAGCCTTAATACGTGGCCAGTCTTATGCGGCTCAATGAGGAGCAACCTTCCTGCGGCTCAGATTTCTGCAGTGGCTCGCGGTTAAGACACGTGGCATGATAGCGGGACACGTGGCATCAAATCGATCGAGATCCCTCAACAAATCCTAATAAAATATTGGGATCAAATCAGACCATTTGCAATCAAGCAAATTAATGATACGTGTCGGCAAATTCGAGATTGGCATGACAAATCAGGAGGATTTATGTCAATCATCAATAATTACCCATAAAAGATTTTATGCAATCATATTTATTGCTCAAATCTCGTATATTCAAGATGAACGGCCCAGATCCAGTGGTCCTTAGCCGTCGACTTTTAAGAATGGGCAATCATTGCAAACCCTAATGATGTCCCCCCACTCTTATAAATAGCAAGGTGCCATTCCCTTGCGAAGGAGGAGATTCTTGGATAAAAAAAGAGAGAGACATAGAGAGCCAGAGAGCTAGAGATAATATACAGAGATCAAAAGGAGAGCATTTCTTCATCAACGCCAAGCAGTTCTTCTACATAGCCAAAGCTGTACCCGATCGTCCAAGGAGTAAGGCAAAGCGGCTGTCGCTTTCCCGAGCCTCTATCGTCACCCCCAGAATCTAAAATAAATAATTGTACTTAGATTGCTGTACCTAGATTTTCGTCCCTAGGCTTTCTTTGTACAAGCGAGTTTGTATTGTGAAGTAAAAGTCCAGTCCTCCGATAATTGTTCTGCTCTTTTATATTTCATGGCAAACACGATGGCGACTTTGCTAGAGACAAACTTTTCTACGACTGAGGAGTTGGTGACGCAATCGGATACAGCCAAACTTGGCTCCACATAACAGAAGATGGTCGTCCGCTTCGACCAACAGGCGTTTGAAGAAATGCTCTCTGAGGGAAGCGCTGGCCCGGTCCAGAAGCAGACCCGTACAAAGAAAGCTCGCAGCGAGTGGAGGCCAAAATCATTTGCTCCTCCCCATGCTCTGGTCGGAGTACTCTCTGCTGCCTAAGACAGCGAAGGCGACTCTCGCGCGACCCTACTTCGAGCCATAGAGCACTCTGCTATCCCCAAGTCCAGCAGAGGAAAACACTACGATGCTGGACTTGCAGGGGCAAAGAGCGATCCTATGTGCTTTAGGAAGAAATCGAACAAGGGCACTAGCCGCAAGACGAAGACTCATGCAGCCAAGATTGCCAGCCGCATGAATGATGACCATGCAGCCGAGACTGCTAGCCAAATGCATAATACTCATGCGGCCATGATTTCCAGCCGCATGGAGAACACTCATGCGGCCACGATTTACAGCCGCATGGAGAAGACCTATGCGGCTACGCCTGTCAGCCGCATAAAGATTATTAATGCCAGCCGCATGACGCCTACTCTACGCGGCTCTGTCTTCGACCGTCTCTCCTATGGTCCTGATCTCTTGTGCTTCCAGGAAGACATGTCTGACTCCCTCCAGTACTACTTAGACTCTTCCTACTATGTGCCCTCACGCACTAGAGTGAAGAAGTCTAGGGAAGCACGAGCTTGGCAAGCTCGGTCCGCTGATCCAACCTCTGACCATCCGAACGTCCCACATACTATTATACGGGCCTAAGATGGGAAGTTGTACAGAACCACTCGAGTCCAGCCCCCAGCGGCAAACGGACAGAGAGGTTCCCAAAAGGCTCCCAAAATCCAGAGAGCAAACATGGTCGATCCGGACCCATCTGACTTGCGTGAGGCCATCCTCCACAAACGCAAAGAAAGAGAAGGTGCCTCGGGGTGCAAAGAGTCCTCCCACGGACTTCACTGCACCCAAATCGTCGTCAACTGCTGTTGCAACAACGCGACGATACGAGAAGACCGGCAGTCCGTCTTCCAAAGACTGCAACAACCATGTTCAGAGGATGAGGCACCTCCAGTCGTCTCCTGCAACTCTGCTCAGAAAATCCTCGCCGATGGGAGAGGGAAGAAGGCCAATGTTCCCAGGCTGAAGATTTCAACCACCATGACTAAGAGACTACCGTCTAAACGGGTGCCCACCACAGGAGTTTTCTAAGATACCCGTTCAAAGACGAAATCTGCTACAGTGGGAGATTCATCGTCCACACCACTGGGGGTTGCTGGGACTGGGGGTAGCACTTCTCAGAACATCTACGATAATGTAATGTTCCAAGGAGATGAGCCCGAGGAAACAACTCTCCCATCAGATACAACTAGGGCCGACATCCCCGAGGACGTCCACGACTCCCAAGATGAAACAAACTCTGAGGCTGGGGGTACTATCCCGTCTGAGTCCGAACCAGAGGAGAATATTCCCATATACCCCGATGACTTCTCGCTACAGGGGTATGATTCGGAGGGTACTTCCTCCACCGTTTCGTCTAATTCCCTTCATGTAAAGACGGTGTTCATGACGGACAGCAGCCAAGGTGGTTACAGTGATCGCCAACGCATCGACACTCTAGAGGCCATACTACATGCCTTAGTCAAGTCTGTGGACGAGATCAAAGCGGCCCTTCCAACTCTGTAAGGAGGGATGCCTGTCCAAACAAGCTCGAGTCCCGTGGTCAATACGAACTCGAATTCAGCGGCACCGAATCCGGGCAACAATCCACCTGAAGTAACGGCCCCTACCACTGTGGATGAGGCCCGAGAAGCGAGAAGAGAGGTCCAGGAGCTCTGAGCCATGTTTCACGCTCGAAAAAACTCTCAAGACCTCAGAATACGGCAACCGTACCCTGCTACATGGAGGGATGTCCCCTTCCCACCAAGATATAAGCCGTTCAACATCAACCCGTATGATGGCACGACCTCCGCAAGTCGGTACAACACTTACTTCGAGGTCACCACCGACCATCTGCCCCATGACGATGCCATCCTCACACGATTATTCATTAGGACATTGGAAGGAGTCGTCTTCGACTGGAATCACAACCTGCCAGACAACTGCATCCACTCCTTCGCCAACTTCAAGCGCATGTTCTTGGAGAAATTCTACAAAGTAGGGCAGGACATTACAATGTCTACCCTCATGGACGTCGTCCAAGGAAAGAAAGAGCTGACAAGGAACTATATCGAGCGGTTTCGCCAAACCGCAATGAAGTTGCCGTCTGGAAATCCGGATTCCTCCTTGATTGAAATTTACCAATAGAGATTGCTCCCAACAATCAGTCTCTGGATGGGCGAAAGTCAATTTAAGGACTGGAAGACATTCATCATCAGTGCCACAAGCGCCGAAGAACGATTGAAGAAGGCTCGCCAACTAGGACTGCACATCTCAGAGGGAGAGGACAAGGGCAGGCATCCCAACGCCAACACCAACAATAGGGGTAGCTCCACCAACAACCGGGACCCAAGGGCAACATCGTCGTTGGAGTCGGGGTGGTGTTGATCTCTCCTTCCGGATTAGTGATCAATCGCGCTTACTCCCTCACGGAACCCTGCTCTAACAATATGGCCGAGTACAACGCTTTGGTCATCGGCCTCCAACTTGAAAGAGAGCTGGGAGTAGAATATCTTGAAGCATACGGAGATTCTCAGTTAATCGTCAATCAGATCCGGGGTTCATACAAAGTCCGCCATGAAGACATGATCCCCTATCACCAAAAAACAATCAACATCATCTCGTCATTCGAAGGGTTCTTCATCGAACACGTTCCCAGACTCCAAAACATTGAAGCCGATGCCTTAGCAGGCCTTGCCGCTTCCCTAGCAGTGCCAAATCATACTCATCATTCGGTTGATGTGATAGGCCACGAACTGGTCTGTCCCAAGAACAACGTTCAATTCGTGGCAAGTTATTCCGTTCAGACGATCGACGAAGCGCCAGACTGGAGACACCCATTCATAGATTTCATAGTCTACGACATCCTGCCCGAGAACCCAAATGAAGCCACTTCCATCAGAAGGTGTTCTCTCAGATTCTTCTACGATACAGAGACGAAAATGCTGTATCAGCGATCCTACGATGGGCTATTGCTTCGGTGTCGGTCAAACGCAAAAGCCAAAGAAGCCGTACGCGAAGCTCATGACGGTGTCTGCGGGGCCCATCAGCCTGGCCCTAAATTGTAAGATCGTCTTCGCCGAATGGGCTACTACTGGCCTACGATGGTAGCAGATGTGATAGACTATGCAAGAAAGTGTAAAGCCTGCCAAGACCACGCGGACTTCATCTACCAGCCATCCGAATTTCTACATCCGACAGTGGCGTCCTGGCCATTTAAAGCATGGGGAATGGACATCATCAGTCCGATTACTCCACCGTCCTCCCGTGGACATCACTTCATACTCGCGATCACGGATTACTTCTCCAAATGGGCGGAAGCTATCCCGCTTGCAGAAGTAAAGACTTCAAACGTGATTAGCTTCCTCAAGCATCACGTCATCTATCGCTTTGGATTGCCCTGAAGGATCATCTATGATAATGGTCCACAGTTTACAAGCCACGCCTTCTATCGGTTCTGCGAAAAGCACCGCATCCAGAATATTGCTTTAATGCCATACAATCCAGCAGCGAATGAGTTGGCAGAAGCATTCAACAAAAAAATTATCAAACTTCTCAAAAAGTTCGTATCATCCAACAAACGCGACTGGAACGAGAAGCTTGGTGAATGCCTATGGGCGTACCACACCACAGTCCGATCGGCCACAGGGAACACACCATTCTTCCTGGTGTACAGGAGTGAGGTAGTCCTCCCATTGGAGACTCAAATACCCTCACTCCATGTCGCCCTTACTTACCAATTGACGACGGACGATAACTACCGTTGTCGGCTACAAGAGTTGGAGGCCTTAGATGAAAAGCGCCTCTTGGCTAAGCAACGAATCGAGCTATACCAAGCACGCATCTCTGGAGCCTTCAACAAGAAGGTTAAAATCAGAACATTCCAGGTGGGCGATCTCGTCCTGGCAGTCCGAAGGCCGATGGTCATGACTCACAAGACCGCTGGCAAGTTCCAGCCAAAATGGGAAGGTCCATTTATCATCGAGGCTGTATTCTCCAACGGTGCTTACTGCCTCACAAAACAAAATGGAGACTTGCTCATGTTGCCCGTCAACGGCAAGTTCCTGAAGAAATATTATGTCTAAATAACATTTTTTAGATTATCGAGTCATGTACCCGCTGGTGCCGCTGAACTCACTTTCATAATATTTTAGATTATAGAGTCATGTACCTGTAGGTACCGCTGAACTCACTTTCACATTATTCCAGATCATCGAGTCATGTATCCGCTGGTACCGCTGAACTCACTTTCATAATATTCCAGATCATCTAGTCATGTACCCGCTGGTGCCGCTGAACTCACTTTCATAATATTCTAGATCATCGAGTCATGTACCCGCCGGTGCCGCTGAACTCACATTTACAGAAATCCTAGATTATCGAGTCATGTACCCGCTGGTACCTCTGAACTTACACTTTGATTCCAAAATTCATGGATTGTCGAGTTATGTACCCGATGGTACCCCTGAACTTACATCTCGGCCACTCTTTCGGGGGAAAGTTATGTATGACCATACCTCTGAACTTTCTTCCTGAAAGAAATCTTCCCTCATGATCCACTACCCGTACTCCCAGTGCACAAAAAGGGTAACAGATCCACAAATTTCCAAAACGACCATGTCGATGTTACCTCTGAGTCGTCTCAATTCCGTCAAAAACAAATCACTCCCTACATAGAACTTCCATGTCCTCATTACCTCTGAGTCATCCTATGTACCCCCCTTCATTGAGCCCACTCCTGCCATGTCCTCATTACCTCTGAGGGGAAAGGCTCCGTCGAAGAAACCCTCATGCTTGTCATATCCTCATTACCTCTGAGTAAGTATGTTGATTCCTTTTCGACTTATTATCTGTACCCACAACCGGAGTACGCCAAGGATAGTAGGTCCACAAATATCTTCCGTTGAGTCCACTCCTGCCATGTCCTCATCACCTCTGAGTAGGAAGATTCCGTGGTAAGAAAACCCTCATGCTTGCCATGTTCTCATTACCTCTGAGTAAGCATGTTGGTTCTACTTCATCCTATTATCCGTATCCTAACCCAGGATACGCCAAAGATAATAGGCCCACAAATATCCTCTGCTGAATTTCTCAGCAAAGGCCCATCATTCCTCTTCATGCCCCGGGAGCCCAGCTGCTCCATGGCATTCCTTCTTCCGATACTCGGAACGTCCACGACAACATGACCGTGGAACCATTCTAGGTATCTCCAATCAAACTTGTTATCCGAACCTAAAACCAAGGTATGCCAGGGGTAAAAGGTCCACAGATAAGTCCCCCATGCGTGGCACACATCACCACAATACCACAGGCACAACAAGCAATACAAATGAAGGGTAGAATGGAAAGTACTCTTTATTTGAAAGTCGAAAAAGTATTACATGTTTTGGGGACCACGTCCCTCTCAAAAAAAAAGGATAACAGAAACAAAAGAAGAAAAGGCCGACTATAGTTCGGCATTACACAACTCCAAGAGGCGGTTTCTCACCAAGGTAGTCCCTCGCTCAAGCCGCTGTCTAGCTCGGTGCTCAGCCTCCTGGGACAACTGCTCCGCATCATTCAAGTATATATATGCCTGCCAGTCATTTTCTATCTTCTTCAGAGCAAGTTCCAGATTGGCAGAAGCTCTACTAAATTTGTTAGCCTCCTGAATAGCAACCCCTTTCTCAGTACGAGCAGCTTCGAGCTCGGACTCCAGGAAGGCCAGCTTTCTTGGAGCTTGAGAATATGCTTCCGGGTGTCAGTTACCCCGCGGGAGGAAGTCGCTTCCCGAGTCGCGCAATCTTTAGTGCGACGGTTCCATTGATCGTACAATTGAGTCAGATCCCGGCAATCCTTCAATATAGCTGGCTTGAGCGATTACCGAGTAATCCTCACCTTCTCTACCGTGGTTGTGAGGAAAGTACGCTCTTGATCTATTGCCACTGATAGATCAGCTTGTCGCAGTACGCGAAACTGGGCCATAAGACGATCGGCCTCTAACAACTTAGGCTCCAGAAGCGCCGCTAGTCCCGTCCCATCGGAAAGTGTTCTAAGGATATTAATTTGGCCACCAGCGCATTAACGAGGCATAGAAAAGGGAGTCCCCCCTCCACAGCTGCCTTAATCCCTCTCTTCAGGTGGCAGTGAAAGCTGTCGACCACATCCTGGGATACTTCATCCAAAACTTCTGTAGAGGACGATGTCAAAGAGAGTGTGGCGGGCAGTACCAAAGGAGTAGCCTCAGAACTTGCCGTCCCCGCCACCAGGGAAATGAATTTTGTGCAAAAAGATGCATGAATAGCAGCTAGCTCCTCTTTCGCCGCCTGAAGAGCCTGGATACTTGGCAGGGCGGAAAGGTTAACTTCCGAAACCATATTCGCAGAGGAGAGCGCAGAAAGCGTCATCCCTTGCCCCAGCTGGTGCTATCACTTGGGCTCCCGAACTCGACCCAGCTGGAGGCCCCACAGTGTAGGTTGGAAAAGAAGGAGGCACACGTGCCTCCATCAGATCCCCTCCGGTAGAGTCTGCCCCGGCAATGTCCGTCACCGACAATAAAGGGGTGGGACCTGGACGTCCAAAGCAACCATTAATCCACGTGACCCGAAGGACAGGATGACAGAGCAAATAGGCTTCCTCATAAGTTAAGAAGTTGGTTTATCTTACCAGGGGAAGAGCACAGAGGCTGCAGCTCGTTCGCAGCTGGCATAGTCTCCCTACCCGCGGCTTCTAAGTCAAATTCAACTGGTTTCTCTACCCCAGCCACCCCTGAAAGGGAGCCAGCCAGGTCAGTGACATCCTGTTGAAATTCAGCTGTCTCAGGGACAGGTGCAGTAGAGCCCCCGCCCCCATGGGTTGAGGTCTCAGCAAGGTGAGACCCCCCGGCCACCTCCGGAAGAACCCCAGCAGAAGTGATAGTGGTGCACATATCATTGCCCAAAGTGGACAAGGCTGGATCGACCTCGACAGTCGAGTCCTGTGAAGCAGACTCCTCTGACGCCTACAAAGAGCAAAAGAAAAAAATGATTAGGCCATAACTTAGAAAAAGAATGAAAAGGTAGTTGAAATTCCAATCACCTCAGAAACAGCATCAACATCATCAATAAACAGCCTGCGACGTCTTACCGCAGCCCGCTTCATGGAGTAGGTCCTGCCATCGTCAGTGGACATATGCCTGTCTCGTTTGCACGAAGCACCAGGCACAGCAGGTGGTTGATCCTCTACCTCTTCGTTCGGTACAGTAGGTGGCTGGTCCCCCACCTCCTCGTCCGAAGAGTGTGACGAGTCATCAGCGTCCTGCTCATCATCCACTTCGTCCGCCACAGTGGACTCCGAGTCTGGCACAGGAACCCTATTCGCCCTTCTCTTTCTCTTCCTGGATCCCTCAGGCTTCTCGACCAAGCCAGTGCCAGCAATGAAGCTGGTACTCAGGTCAAAGTTAACAGGAGGCTTACTCGCCGCAACATGATAAAGGGCCGCCATATACAAAATAGAAGCTAGCCCGGGTATGGACCGTATTGTAATAATGCCAAGCCCTGATACCATCGAGGACACTGCCCTCAAAGCCCAGGCAAGCACTGGGGCAGTCGAGGAACAGCTGACTATACCTAAATTGACGAGAAAACCTGCTAGGAAAATAAGGCTCCAGGTATACGTTATTTCGGTAACGATATACTAAGTGCGCAGGGCGAATGTTGCGCAGCCAAAGAAGCATCTTCTCAGATAAGAGGTGGGGAGGTTTAATGCCATCAACATGTACCCCTCTCACTTCTCTAGGGATAAATTAAGGAAGAGACACAAAGAAGTAGGGCCCGTCAACTCTCGCCAACACCCTCCGACAGGCCGACATGGTGTCGTACTCCCAAGACTGATGACGGTATCGGAAAACGAAGGCGTCATCAGCGGTAACATCATCCTCTGTTTCGGACCTCATCAACGACCGATAATGCATCAATAACCACCCCATGAGATAATGGTATGGTAGCTCTATCCGTTCAAAGTCCAGTATCGTCTCACGAGCAATGACTTTAGACGAAAAGGCGCGGAGGCCGTGGTGTATGCTACACACCATAGCCGGAAGAAGGGCCAGTCTGACTTTGAAGATCAGCTTCACAGCCAGAAGAATGAAGTGGCGTCTGATCCTTTCAGTAGAACCTGCCCCTCCCAAGACTGCGCAATTCCGTAGCCACACCATCAAGAACCTGGCCAAGAGTGCTTTCTCAGACATCTGTCGGGTACCGTAGTGGAAATAACTGAAGGAGTCAGTGCGACTTCCAAATCTATCGCGGGTGGACCACGACCTTTTGGCATTCAACATCAGGTCCTTTACCTCCGCCTGGGTTTGAGGTCCTCGAGAAGAAACCCGGCCGGAAGGACGTAATTTGAAAAGATACGCGACCCAGGCCGTGGTATAGGGGCGTTCCCTTCTGAGCTATTATTCTTCTTGATAGCAATCTGGTGACAGATGCTATGGTGGCACAGCAGTTCCCCGTACACAGCGACGAAACCCGGGAATTGTCGATCCAGATCATCAAATTCCTCGTTCGTCGGGGTGTATACTTCAAAGGCCTCGCCCCCCCACGGCAGCTTAGAAACAGTATGCATTTCATGGAGAGCAAGTCCCAACTCCCCTCTGGGCGCGAAGAAAGTCCCCGTACGCCGGTTATACATCTCCAAAAGGGCCATGAACAACGGCTTGTTAATGGACAACCCGTAACAGGTGCCCCGGATGGCGTAGTAAAGTTCAATCTTCCGAAGGAATTCCTCGTAGTTCCTCAGGATCCATGAGGTAAGATTGGCCCATGTAGGAATGGGGTTTATCCAATTCCGCAGTGACAACCTGCCCACAGGATAAGACCCCTTGCGAGCGAGCTGATTCAGAAAGGTATCAGCTCGAGTAAAAGTAAAGTTGGGACCAGACACGTTTATAAAAGTATAAGGAATCAACCCCATCATACTCCGACTAACTGACTCCCTGTTCGCACATGCTGACGTAATACTCATATTATAGTGGATGTTGCCCACGAACATCCCCAATTGGGTTGGAGTTAGGGAGCCCACCATTTTCCTGCTCAACGGTACCATATTAAACCACGAGAGGGGAAAATGTCGTTCCATCTCGGGAATATGGATCTCCATCCGTCCACAGTAAAGTTCCAGTTCTCAGAAACTTCCAACACTCGGGAGTCCTTTATGGATAAAGCATCTCCAAAGAGAAAAGCTGGTTTCAGATATTCTCCGTCCAGTCTCCCCGAATTTATCATAGTGCAAAAAAAGTGGAAAGGCTAGTTGTTGATGGCAGCCACCCTCTCCAAAGTCTCATTGGTGGGAAGCTGATCCGTCACATGTCGAATTATGCCGTCGAGACACACACTCACGACAAATTGAGCTGAACCCACCAGAAGCTCTCCTGCCGGGTTGGTTGGGAGGTTCACTGGAAAAGGACAAAAGAAACAGGATTAAAAGATGGTTAAAACGAAACCACTTAAAGTTTCTTAAAAGAAGTTCCTATGAGCCTATGCGGCTCGGATCAACGAAGCCTTATGCGGCCCAATTCAGCTGGGTTTCATGCGGCACGACTTCAATAGAGCCTATGCGGCTTGGGTCAACACAGCCTCATGCGGCCCAATTCAGTTGGGAGTTCCATGTGACACTAATTCGATAGCTTATGCGGCTCGGTTGAACTTATGTGGTTCTATCTAGAAGAAAAGCTTATGTGGCACAACTCAGCAAAATTCTATGCGGTCCAGTTTGTCAGGAACATATACGGTCCCGCTCAAAGGAGGCTTCATGTGGTTCAAATCCAGAAGTACTCCTACGGCTCAAATCTTTCTCATGCGGCTCAAACATAGGGCATGCCCTATGCATCTCGGATATAAGAGGGTCATGCGGCCCATACAACATATGCGGCTCCATCATGGTCGAACTTGGGCGGTTCAATGAAGACGAAGGATGAAGGCTTGTGCATAAATTATGCAACAGAGCCATGGGTCCTTAGGGTTCAAAATATTCAAATCCAATCCTTACCCTTGAAAGCCGGGTGGATGTCAGGGTGCACTTCGGGCACGGCGGTCGACGAGAAAGCCGCTTTTTTGTCCTTCGCAGCAGCAGAGGCGACCTTGGAAGACTTGGGGGCCATTTTCGACGGTCGGAGAAGGGAGATAAGGAAAGAAAGTGGAGACAACAAGAGCTAGGGACGAAAGAAAAAGTAAAGAAATCTCTCCGACTGAACTCATCCCTATTTATAAACAAAAGCAGGGCATTTCGATTCTCATATAACACAAAAACCGACCCTTCGGTTATCGAGGCGAGCTGCCTAAAATGAAGGCCAAAACTCCTGGGATCCTGCCCCAAAAAGTGGCCTTAAAACTGACAGCAGATCAACAGCATTTAATGCAAAAGATTTTTACACGTGGTAGGATGACGTGGCGAGGAGCTCATGCGGCCAGAACAGCCTATGCGGCCCGAAAGTCCATGCGGCCGAGACATCCATACGGCCGAGACATCCATGCGGCCGAGACATCCTAGGACATCATATACGGCCAGGAGAATTTATACATGGCAATGCTTCTTATTCAAAGTATTTCAATTTTGTAAATTAAAAACTTTGAAGGGGGTCTTGTAGAAGCATGGAAAAGAATAAAGAAAGATCCATGCGGCCAGGGAGCCCCATGCGTCTCAGAGAGTTCATGCGGCTCAAGGATACATGCGGCTCAAGTGGCTATGCGGCTCAAATAAGTTCCATGCGGCTCAGAGAGGAGCCGCGTGGCCTGCAAATAGCTCTTTCGTTTGTCCTTTGCTGCATTAAATGCCTTGACGGCTGACAGCTCTGACACATGACAGCCCTGACATAAAAAAAATACAATTATGACTCCATCATAATGGCAGACTCCTAGGGAAATAAAGGAAATCTCTGACACAATCTCCCGAAATCCAGAAACCTTCATAAGGACTTGACTCGTGGACAGTCGTATGCGGCTCAAGTAGAGACCACCCCATGCGGCTCAGGCCGAAGCTATTCCATGCGGCTCAAGCAGAGACAGCCCCATGCGGCTTACGAGGACTGTCTCTATACGGCTCACAAAGAAGGCACCCATCATACACTCATGCGGCTCAGATCATTACCATGCGGTTCAAATATTCAGGGGGCTACTCTCAAGCAGCCTTGACACATGGCCAGTCTTATGCGGCTCAATAAGGAGCAACCTTTATGCGGCTCAGATTTTTACAGTGGCTCGCGGTTAAGACAGGTGGCATGATAGCGGGACACGTGGCATCAAATCAATCGAAATCCCTCAACAAATCACAATAAAATATTGGAATCAAATCAAATCATTTGCAATCAAGCAAATTAATGACACGTTTCGGGAAATTCGAGGTTGGCATGACAAATCAGGAGGATTTATGTCAATCATCATTAATTACCCACAAAAGATTTGATGTAATCATATTTATTGCTCAAATCTCGTATATTCAAGATGAACGGCCCAGATCCAGTGATCCTTAGCTACCGACTTTTAAGAATGGGCAATCATTGCAAACCCTAATGATGTCCCCCACTCTTATAAATAGTAAGGTGTCATTCCCTTGCGAATGAGAAGATTTTCGGATAAAAAAGAGAGATAGACATAGAGAGCCAGAGAGCTAGAGAGAGAATATACAAAGATCAAAAGGAGAGCATTTCTTCATCAACGCCAAGCAGTTCTTCTACAGAGCCAAAGTTGCACCCGATCGTCCAAGGAGTAAGGCAGAGCGGCTGTCGCTTTCCCGAGCCTCTATCGTCACCCCCCAGAATCTAAAATAAACAATTGTACTTAGATTGCTGTACCTAGGTTTTCGTCCCTAGGCTTTCTTTGTACAAGCGAGTTTGTATTGTGAAGTAAAAGTCCATTCCTCCGATAATTGTTCTGTTCTTTTATATTTCAAGGCAAACAGAGTAAAGGCAAATAGGTGCACATATTTGGTTAGCCTATCCACTACCACCATGATTGTGGTCTTGTGACAGCTAGTGGGAAGCCTATCTATAAAATCCATGGAAATTTCTTTCGAGACTTGGTCAGGAATTGGTGTAGGTTGTATCAATCTTGCAAGAGATATGCACTCTCCTTTATTTTTTTTGGTACACTTCACATTCTCTAACATACCTTTTGACTGAGCTCTTCATTCCCTGCCAATAGCACACCTTCTTGAGTCTTTGCGGTGTATTCAAAACTTTAGAGTGTCCTGCCTGTAGGAGGTCATGATTCTATCTGATCATCAAATCTACAAAACTTGATTTAGGATCTATTATCAGCCTTTTCTTATAATATAGTACCCATTGTGCATAGAGTACTTCCTATCATCCAGTAGCCCATTTTTTTATTTCTCCTTCAGTGCAGTAAAATATGCCGAATCATTCATCTATTCCCTGAATTGTTGAATCCAATCTGCATGTACCATAGATATAGCAACTACAGTAGGATCTTCTCTTCTAAACAGACTGTTTGCAACTTGATTTTCAGTCCCCCCCTTTTGTATTCTACTCTGAATTGATAACCATGCAGCTTCAATACCCATTTGAATTGTGCATCTGTGTAAACTTTTTGGTCAAGTATGTACTTGAGGGGTTTATGATTTGTTTTAATTAGGAATTATCTACCCTACAAGTATTGATTCTATTTCTTTACTGCCAGAAGATTAGCCAACATTTCTTTTTTTATACGTGGAGAGTATAGTGGCCTTCCTTTTAAGCTTTTGGTTCAAGAAAGCTATGGGTCTATACTTTTGCATCAACATAGCCCTAATGCCTTCTCCAGATGCATCACACTCTAGAACAAACTCCTCATTAAAGTCTGGCATCACTAGGACAGGTGGTTGTGTCAAGACTTCTTTTAATTTTTTAAATGCATTCTGAGCTTTCTGTTTCCAATGGAAGGAATTCTTCTTGAGCAGGTTGGTTAAAGGACCAGCTATTACCCCATATCCCTGAATAAACCTCATGTAATATTCAGCAAGGCCAAGGAAACCCCTTAACTCCTTGAGTGTCTTAGGCATAGGCCAGTCTAGGACAATCTTGATCTTTTTCTGATCCATTTCTACTCCTTTCCCTGAGATGATGTGCCCCAAGTACCCCACTTGCCTCTGCATAAAGTTGTATTTGCTCCTTTTGATCTTCAGTTGATTTTCTTCTAGCCTCTTGAAAACAGTTTCTAGATATAGGTAGTGGTCCTCAATGTTGGTACTGTATACTAGGATGTCATCAAAAATTACAAGTACAAATTTTCTCAAAAGGTCTTTAAAAATGGAGTTCATCATGGCATAAAATATAGAAGGAGCATTGGTGAGGCCAAATGGCACGACCTTGAACTCATAGAGCCCTTTATGGGTTCTAAAAGCTGTCTTGTATACATCTTCTTTGGCCATTCTAATTTGATGGTAACCTGATCTCAAGTCCAACTTAGAAAATACCTTACCCCATTTAATTCATCAAAGAGCTCTTCAAGAATAGGAATTGGAAATCTATCTTTCACTATATTCTGGTTTAGTTTCCTATAGTCTATGCACATCCTCCATATGCCATCAGACTTTTTGGCAAAAATAATAGAAGAATTATAGGAGCTGTTACTGGGTTTAATGACCCAGTGTTCAACATCTTCTTAACTTGCCTTTTTATTCCATTTTTATGGAGAAAAGGATGCCTGTTAGGTTTGGAACAGACTGGGACTGATCTTGGCAATATGGGAATTCTGTGGTCAAACATCCTGGAAGGGGGAAGACCAGATGGCTCATCAAACAGATGTTTGTACCTCTGTCACAGTGTATTCAACCCAACCTGTTTGTCCTCTTCTTCAACATTCTGGACTGAATCTTCACTGTAGCCTTGCCATGAACACAACTGGATCACATATATTTGTGGCTTCTGTTTGAAATCATTGTCTTCTGGCTTACTGAACTACGTCTTGTCAGTCTTTACCCCTAGAGTTGATGCTCCACTCCATTGTATGTGTACTTTATTTTAAGCACTTTAAAGTTCCAGGTGATATCCCCCAATATACTAAGCTAGTTGGCTCCAAGTACAATCTGACACCCAGTTATTGCTAACTACAACAAACTTGTAATAATTTTTGTTCCTTGACACTCAATGTTAACTTCAGGACATAAGCCCTTGTTGCTTAATCTTTCCTCATTAGCCACCATAACATCAAAGGGTTTGTTGTGAGATAAAGGTAGTCCCATTCTTTCACTAAAAGAAATGTCAGTGAAGTTATGGGTTGAACCTAAGTCCACCAAAATCATAACTGGCTTGTTTCTGACAGTCCCTCCGAGCTTCATGGTTGAATGGTGTGCACTTTCTTATAGAGCTTGCAAGGAAATTTCAAATAAACTCTGCCCTTTACCTGCTGGAACATGCAGAGCACCTGATACTTCATCTGTGTCTTCAAGGTTGTCCTCCTCTTCACCAGACACTAGCATATAAAGCTTCTTTTCTTTACATTTATGGCCCTTACTCCATTTTTCATCACACAGGAAGTAGAAGCCAAGGTTTTTTTCTTCTTACTAACTCAGTAGGAGATATGGTAGGGTGTTTAGTGGTAGGTGGCCCTTTGTTCTCTATATTAAGGTTGAGTGGTAGGTGGCCCTTTGTTCTCTACATTAGGGTTGAGTGTCTTCTTAAGTGCTTCACTAGCATTTCAAGAAATCCAGTTGTTAACTGTAACACCCTTACTAGGGAACAGGGAAGTTTTCGTGCTCTTCTTAACTGCAATCAACTTAGTCTCATACATTTTGGCTATATGCACGACAAAGGGCAAATTTATAGGATTAGCCACCTGTACTTCATATCTTACTTCATCTTTGAGACCTCTAATGTACTGACTAACCAAGCATTTCTTTGGCAAGCCATTCACCCTCTTTGATAGCTATTGGAATTGTAGTGAATACTCCTATGATGTACCTTTCTGTCTCGAGAGTTTGAGATCAATAATATGATCTGTGAATTGGGAAGGACCACATTCTATTCGGATAGAGTGAAAAAAATCCTCCCAACTCAATACTCCTACTTTTCTCTGCATCAGCTAATCAAACCAATAGGCAGCAGTCCCCTTGAGTTGCACTGAACAGATTTTAACTCGACCCCAATCTGGCACTCAATAATAATTGAAAAAATGATGGACCCTAAGCAACCATTCTTCCACATCAACCATTCCATCAAAATCAGGAAGTTTAAGACTAAGAGTATGCTGCCCCCAATTATTACCTCATGTGTGGGCTCCAAACTGAGGTATATTTTGTGTGGGAGTGGACATTGCTGGTATGGAGTTATGGTGTACACCCGGTGTTAGTCCTAAATGATTTGGCATTCTGGGTCATTGGTGTGGTTATGGTGGAACAAATTATGGATGAATGGGAGGTGGTAACTGAAACTATGGAGGAGCAGGGTTAAATCCCATAGTAGGGTTTCCCATTACTGGTGGTGAGTGATGTGGTAAAGGAGTGTTTGGTGGTCGGTAGGGCCTCTGATGGTTCCCAATTTAAGAAATTTTTTAGATTTGGGAATGTTTTTCTCTCGTCGAGTTCGTGCCAACTCTTATAACAATTGATCGAACTTAATATTCAAGTTCAGAACAGTACCTTCCAGAGAGAATTCTGTCATCGTCTACTTGGATCCGCCTTTGCCCCTGAGAATCCTGCTGTGAGAGAGGATCGCTCGAACTCCGCTCCTGACTTGACTCAGCTACGGTGTCGAGGCACTCTGATACCAAATTGATAGGATTTCGTCCTCCTGGGCTTGGAGCTAGTGGTGACTGAGCATAATAACGCTCGACAAGATGTATTGATGATGCATGATACCTAAGCGTTATCAAAGTTTGAAATACCTTTTTTCTATGACAGTTTGGGCTAATTTTGGACTTTTATAACGTTTATAAAACAAAACGTCATTAATATTTTAGAGCTGTGGCAAACTTGTAATATTTTTTAAGTTTATTTTTTGGCAAAATCCTTCTATACCCTGTGCGCGCTTCAACAAAAAATTTTCTCTCCCCCAATTCTGGTCGGTCTTCTCCTTCTCCTCTTTTCTCCTCCCTCCTCTCCCCCAACTCCAAAATCCTAAGGATAGATCCAAAACCCTAACTCTAGTTCAGCAACACCCTTCTCTCCTCCTCTTCTTCTCCTTCCTTTTCCCCAACTCTAAAACCCTAACCCTAGAGCCCGTTCTTTTCAAAATTAGGGCTACGGTTTTTAATTTCTTCCTTTCGACAAAAAATAGGGAGCGGGTTCGTGACGTTCCTCTTCGGCGTGGTGTCGCACGTGATGCTGGGCTACACGATTTCGTGGCGATCTACAACGCGATAATAAGATGAGCAGTTCCTGCAGGAGATGAGCTCCGCGAGGCCGAGCAGTTCCTGCAGGAGATGAGCGACAACGGCTTCGCCCCGCCCTACCGCGACCGCGACCTACTCATCGACGGCCTCGTGGACGCCGGCTACCTCGAGTTCGCCAAGTCCCTCGTCCGTCGCATGGTCAAAGAGGGCATCCTGCCCGACGTTCGTACCCTTAACTCGCTTCTCGAGGAGCTGGCCAGGGCCAGGAAGGTCGAGTTCTGCGTTACGCTGCTCGACGACGCGGTCGGGCTCGGGATGTGTCCCAATATATCTACATACAAGCACATGATCCTAGCGGTCTCCAAGGCCGGGATGATCGACGAGGCGCTGCTTTACAGCACGATGGAGGATGGGCATAAGTCGTTCCCAAGCCTGTACGCGGGGATCGTCAAGGCGCTGTGCAAGTCGGGGAGGTTCAGGGACGCGTTCAGCTTTTTCGGGGATATGAAGGCGAAGGGGCACCCACCGAACAAACCGGTATACTCGATGCTGGTGAAGATGTGCGTGAAAGGAGGGAGGTTCATGGACGCGGCGAACTATCTGGTGGAGATGACGGAGATGGGGCTGGTACCTAGGGGGCAGAGCTTCGAAATGGTTGTCGATGAGTTGAAGCACACGGGGATGCATGAGCTCGCGAGAAGGATGGAGCAAATGCAGATCTATTCGCTAAGAGGGGAGTGAGTGGCCGGTTGTTTGGTGGAATCGGGAGGAAATGGTGTTATGGTGATGCATTCGGTTGGATTCGATGACTGAGGTAACTAAAGGAGGCATTTTGATACCGCTTTTTCATTCATAATCATGCTTATTGTTGGTGTTTAGTTACAAATCAGTATGAATTATGTTTATGTAGTGTTTTGGACCTTTAAAAGAGAGCTGCAAAAACCTTCTTAGATTACTCAAGAGTCGATAACATATGCTAAGTACCAACTGCATCATGGTAATGCCACTTGGCCAGTATTAGTTCATAGATTCTTCAGTCTGACATACGATAACTGTAATAAACTCAAACGAGTGCCATGATCATATTTACCTGTCGTTCATGAATCTTGAGTTTGATGTGGAATCATCAAATGACTGCTCCTATTTTGGTATTTATTTTGTTTTGTGTGATGTGATCATTTTAATTTTTTGGGCTTATAGATGATAATATGGTGTTCATATAATATATATATATATATATATATATATATAAACTTATATGGATGTAAGAATGTGGTTCCGTTCGATGATTGGGACGATCGCCCACTCGCGATCGAGGAGATCCAAGCAATGGTACACACAAGGAAAGAAGCTTCACTGAAACAAGAGAGGGCTCTCTCCTATGCTTTCTTACATCAGTTTTTTAAGCTCGGTTTACTTTTTGTTCTCACATTTAATTTCCTACGTTCTAGTAAACACCAACGAACTACGAATGTGACAGATATGGAGGTCCGATAGGAACCTCTCTCGACCAGTCCACGAAGACGAAAATGATGAAGTGGAAGAGGAGGTCGAGCTGCCGCGGTGGCTCGAACGCTGGATTGCCTCCAGAGCCTCATTCGACAACCACCACTACAGTATCAGCAGCAACACCAGCTGTTGCAGAGCGAGAGCCTCCACGGAGTACCACAGGGACCCCATTAAGGCTCTCGAGATCAACACTGCCCGCCCCTTCTCCTACTTGACCCCGGCCAATGCCATCCCCCGGCGGCCCCAAATGAGCTCGTCCCCCCTCCACAGGCACTCCCGGTAAAATCTTGTTCAGATTCGCATATTCCATAAATTTTGGTTGTGACTCTTCTTTAAGATTCATTCTGACTCAAAGTCATTTTTGTTTCATCTCTATTATTAGTGTTAGTCTCGACACAAATTGCTGAATCGGTTCGACTCGAGTCTATCAAATGCACAATAAATATGACTGTCATTTGATCGAGAGTTTCATAATCCTTTGATTGATTTAAATTCTAGTCGAGCTTCAAGAACCTTGGATTTTTTTCTCTTCAGGAGTGGACGTGAACTGTGGCACCTATGTCCGGTGGATGTCAGCTTCACGAAGGATGATCGGACCATCGAGGCGATCTAGTGGGCTGGGTATCCTGGAGAGGCAGGCGGATTGGCAATTATCCAGGTTCTATTTGGACAGCACAATCCAGGTGAGGTTTTCTCCTTTGTTTCTACCAATTCATCGTTATCAATCAACATCCATAAGGCCACGATACGGACTCAGGATACGAACACGGATAAGTTAAACTTACAATAGATTTTATCCAAATAAATAAAGTATATTGAACTTTGTTTTTATCTTTTTCAGAATTTTGCTACATGTTCTGTGGACATGTCACTACCACATTTCTTGTCTGAAGGTAATTTTGTCATTTTTTGGGGTTATTTAAATTTATTAGAATTTATTTGAATTTATGGGAATTTTTAGAATTTATTTTGGAATTGTTTGGATGAGGGTTGACTAGGTTGACTTTGACTAGCAATGACCATGGTAGACTAACCTAGGAGCTAACCCTAGTTGAGTTTGGTCTTGATTAGGTCATGCCACCCTAGTTAGACTAGAGTTAACTAATAGTATGGTTATTTGACTTAAGTAGAGTTTTAAGTCATAAGCCATGACTTGTGATTAACCAATAAATCAATAGTTAGCCAAATAGGCCCAAAGCCCAACCCTAACCCTAACCTTTTTGTCCAACCAACCTAGGGATTCCCCCACTATATAATCTCTCCTAAAATCTAGGGCTAGCCTCTTCTTTAGGAATTTATTTTAAGAGAAGAAAGAGGTGAGTCTCCATGTTCAAAAATCCCTAGAAAATCCATTTTTCCTCCTTTTTAATCCAAACAAATTGCAATAGGTTCTAATTATTGTTTTCTTGCTGTTGGAATTGGTTGTTCTCATTTTTCTATCAATTTGGAGGAGTTTGGCCATCAAGAGGAGCACCTCTTTGTGGAGCTTTTTGAGGCTTTGGGTACTCTTAGGTAACTCTCTATCCACACCATAGAATCCTGAGATTTTTGCATCATTAGGGAGCCCTAGACCTAACTTAACAGTAGGAATAGGAAACCCTAAGTTTTCGTGTCCTTTTGTGTCCAAACAGGACACGTATCAGTGCACTGTTCAACGTGTTTGTGAAAATGCCACTGTGGAATCGATTGTGTTATTTTCGAAATATTTTTGAATGGAAAATTGTGTTTTGATGTTGCTTACACGATTTTGATCTTCTGAGTTGATTTCGTGCACGTGTCGTGTCCCTTGGACACTGTGAGCACCCTGAATTTCGGGTTAAATTTTTTTCATTTTATTTTATTTTTCCTGATTATTTGGTTTTGATAAATATTTTATTTTATTTATTTATCTGTAAGTGTACTTTTCCATGCCTTTGATATTTGGAGTATCAGGGATGTTCAACTCTGGAAATCTTCTTCACGAGTTTTGGAGTGGACACGATTACCTCCATGACGGTATATGGTGTCCCACCCAAACTTGTTCTCTTGTGCTCTTTCTGCTTCGCGGAACTTTGGGTCGGTTTAGACCAATTGATTGTTATTTATTTTCCCACTCTTTTTTTTGATCATTTTCAGCGCGTTACCATGACATTTAAATTGGGAGCGCAAGACCAGTCAGTTTCTTGAAACCAACTCCTCATTGATGATCTACTCGAGACGCTCGTCATCCATGACCTTCGTTTCCCACTCAGATACGTCATTTTGAGCTCCATTTGATTCGCACAACTTTCCCGAGACGTGACCCGATTTTATTTCACGCCACGGCGTCACATTCATTTTCCAACTTGATTTGTGGGTCCCCTGTCGACCAAAACCTGTCCGCCCCAATTATGGACATGGTCCACTTTGAGCCTACTATCCGTCCGCCACTTGTATCCCATTTATTGGAATTCCCATGTGCTACTTATTTACTCACGATCATCAACATCTTTTTTTTAATTCTATTTTTGCACAATGTCCGATTTTGACCCAATCTGGCTCCACCGAGTCCAGTCCAGCTCCATGTTGCCCTCCATCGGGACACCCACATTTTTTTTCGTGTCCAAAATAATATTCCATACCTACTTTTCTATTTCGAATTTTGAGTGTAATTTCCATTTATTTAAAATCCATTGGAATGGCCCATTTCCCACAAATTATTTCTAGCCCTTGGATTCTCCACTGAACCCAATCCCAGCTTCATTTTTCCCCTCTCATGACGCCCTCATATTTTTCTTGCCCAAAAATGTTAGTACTCATTTGCCTATTTTTCTATATTTAATAGAAATTTTCTATTGATTTTAAACCTCCATTGATTTTAATTCCCATAGGAATACCCTATTTCTCCATTTAATTCCTAGCCACTTGATTCCCCAAATGAATCTCACCCACTAATTTTCCATGCAATTTTTCCCAATCCCCTCACAGCCTATACTTGCCGGCCCTAGTTTTTAGGAATTCCTTTCTCTCTCTCTCTCTCTCTCTCTCTCTCTCTCTCTCTCATTTATTACATTTATTTCTCTCTCTTCCCTCTCTTTTGTTTTCACTTCAATACCATTTTTCTCCCATGCACAGCACACCAACCCAACTCCACTCCCCGAGCAGCCTGGCCGAGCCCGACCACCCTCCGCCAGGCCGAGCTCGGTCGGCCATCGCCGCACCACACAGCCACTCCTCCTCCAGCATCCTCCTCCCTTCACAAACCACCACCACCACCACCATCAACTAACTCCACCGCAACCACCTCCTCCGCCATTACCGCCGCCGCGTCGCCGTCGCCGCATCGAGCGCCACCCCGCACGCCCTCACGGCGAGCCTGGCCGCACGCAGCAGCGAGTGCAGCAGTGCACTGCCAGCCCCGCGCGCGCGCCTGGCCGGCGGTTCAGCGCCGCCGCCGCCGGCGGGTGGCCGCGCACCACCGCGTGGCCGGCCCCCCTGGCCGGGCGCACACCCCCGCATCCTCCTGTGGCGGCCAACGTCCTCCGGGACGCGCCGTCGAGGCGATTCGTGCGTTTTGAACGAGATCCCGTCGACGCGCGCGAGTTTGGAACTCAGATTTGGCGCTCCGTCACAGCGACTTCGCGTGCGTTTTTCCGGAGATCCGACCGTTGGATCGGCGATTTCTTCACTCCATCGTAATCTCGGTATATCCACCTTCGCTCATGTCAATTTTCGTCCGTTAATTTTATCGTTTGATACATGAAAACCGGCCACCAAGTTGACCGTTTAAATTGTATTAAATTTGGACAGTTTCGCGGGACCAACTTCGTCAGCTTGTATCTCCTCCACCGCAGCTCCTTTTGGCGTGCTACCAGTTCCTGTGTGAAGCTGGTATAACCCTCTTACTACCCCTCCAGTTTCATTTCATTGTGAGCTTGTTTGATTGGTTGAATTCGACGCCAAAGTTGGTCGTCCGAATTCGTAATTTCCAACTTGTAAAATTCCATTTTTGAACACGGGACTCCAGATTTCATTTTTGACACCACCATTAGACTTGTGGCATCGTTCTGGCATGTTTTCATATAAAATTTGTTAGATTTGGAGAACGTGGGCCCGGGCACATTTTTCGGTGCAAAGCGGGTCCCACTTTCTGGGTCAACGGGACTTTTTGACGCCGGCTCATCGAAATCTAATTCCGAAGATACCGTTGAGTTCGTATCATCATTCTGGACTCGTTGGCAGGTAGTTTGCTGAGTTTTGAGAACTTAGGCTTCGGCACACATTTCCGTGCAAACCGAAATTCCAAGTTCTGGTCAACGGGCCAAAATGAGATCGGGTCAACGGAATCCAATTCTGGAGATACCGTTGGGTTCGTATCGACATTCTGGTTTCGTGGACATATAATTTATTATATTTTATAGACTTGTTTTCTTACACGTTTTTCGGTACAAAATGGCTCCGACACGGACACCGTTTTGACCCGAAATTACCTTTTGCCCTTGTGTCCAAATTGGACCGTTGGGTAGGCTATGCTAGCTAATTTGAGCATTCTGGACACGTTGGCGATGTTCATTTCATCGTCCGACAATGTTTGTTGATAATTTCTCTGAGTTTAACCTTTTTATAATTAATTAATAATTAATTCATATAGTGTTCGTATTTCGGGATTAGTACAACGAAACTGAGATCAGCCAATTCCAGTGATCTCACATCGCTGAAATTGACAAGTTGGATACGTGGATCACTATAATAAGATTATCAACCTTACTGATAATCTTCTTATCTCGATTTGCGTGCCGTAAGTTTCGACGTACAAATAACGAAGTACACTTTAATAATTAGATTAGATTTACCATGTTTGACCAGAGTTGACCAGTTGACCCAAAGTCAACTGTAAGTCAACACTTGACCTAGTTTGACTAGATTATTGACCGGAGTCGACCTAGAGTTAATTTGACTTAGGAGAACCTAGAATAATATAGATTGCCTGTAGGGATTCATTTATTTCAACTTAAACACCTTGTAACCTGTGTTGCTTTAAATAGGACTCTGTGGCTTCAGTGGGACCTCCTATACTTATCAGCTGTTCAGGTTATCGAGGCGAGTACATTCTCTGATCATTTCATATCCTGCTTAGAATTATTTCCTGCAGTAGATTACTTTACTTGTACTGTCACGTTGGTCACACGGATTGGTACTATATGGATCCTTTCTTGAGATGTTATCCTTAGGGAGCATCGGGTACTCTATGTTCTGTGCGTTTCACTTTCATAGCGTATCATATGCTTCTTGGTTCTTTGATCACTTATGACATGTACCCTCATGATCGTAGAGTCTTCCTGGAATTTTACACTGTTGGGTATCCCCCAGAATCCCCATTTTTATGGGACTTACACTGTTGGGTTATCCCCAGAATCCCCATTTTTATGGGACTTACACTGTTGGGTTATCCCCAGAATCCCCATTTTTATGGGACTTACACTGTTGGGTTATCCCCAGAATCCCCATTTCTATGGGACTTACACTGTTGGGTTACCCCCAGAATCCCCATTTTTATGGGACTACTATGTATCACCTTCGGGGTCTACCACCCTTCGGGGGCTTACCACCTTCGGGGTCTATCACCTTCGGGGTCTGCTACATAGCATCATATAACATAACCTAGCTGGATCCTTGTGTATTGATCGGGGGTACGGGGGAGTATTACATGTTCATATTGTACTCTGACTCACTAGTCACTGCTAGTTCCCTATGTATAGTAGATATTTCTATTACAGTTCTCTCTCTGTTTTTATACTGCACTTCTTTCAGTACTTGTATCTTACTTTACTGCATGTTCATATTTTCTAACCTGCTATGAATTGTTAAGATGTACTGTGCTCACTCCAGTCCTGACTGGACCTGTTGATAAATTTTACAGATAGCCTGGAGGTGCCTGCTAGCCTAGAGGAGACACAGTAGGGTTTGTTTAGGTAGTTACTTCTTTTGTCTGGAGTTGTATTTACCTTATGGATTACTGTATCTTTATTTGAGTTTTGAGATGTACTTCTGGGTTCATGTATCTTAGACACTTAGACTTCTATCTCCTGCATTTATTTTGGATTTCATGTTTTATCTATCCTTATCATGGTCTACCTTAGATGTGATTGAATTTGTATCTGCTATGTCACCCCCATTCGGGGAGTATAAACTGCTTAGCTTTATATTATTAGATGTTGTGACCTAGGACAGCGTTCTACCGTCGACACTGCGGCGTAGGCTGGGCGTCGTTACGTTCTCGTGCCCTAACTCTAGGGTGCGGGTCGTGACACGTTTTTAGTGGTGGCCCATGCAGGTCGAGACTAAAGTGTAGTGGTATTCGAACTTGAGTACCACTACAGCCTGCAGTAGGATTAGGATATATTTTGAAGGTACTCAATCACAGATAGGAACCCTTGAGAGATTTCCGGGACGACCCTGGAGAATCTTATTTAACTTCGATTTGAAAACTCTCTTTTTCCCTTGATTTAAATTATTTTACTTTTGTTGTTAAATTTAATTTTTACGGATTATTGTTGAATTTGAGTTTGTATTTATTTTGATGGAAGATTTTCGAAATCTGAATTTTGATGATAGCTGTTGCATTCGAGTTTGCATTTTGATGGATTGTGTTCACTTTTGAATTTTGATGTTCGTTAATAAATTTTGATTTGATTTTTGAGTATTCATTATTGATTTAATTTAATTTTTGGCAAGATGAAATTATATGGGCTAGGTCATCTATGTTATGGAAATCTTGTCTTCTATAGTCACATTAGTCAGCATGGTGAGGACATATAGTCTAACTTTGGATATATTTCTCGGGTGTGGGAATTTAAGGTTTTCGCAGCCAAGCTAGCAGCACCGCGAAAATGTTAAATACCATGATTCTAGAGATATGTACATAAGTCAAGGGCTTTGTGATTATCGTAGCCTTGCTTACTGGTATGACGAGGATTTAGAGTACCATAATTTTAGACAGACGCATATGATTATCAGATTATACTTTAAAAAGTTTTCGAACATGTTTTCTCTACTTTGTTGCAGTCCTTCAAAAAAAAAGGAGAATTATTAATTGGCTCGTTTTGTTTAGTTTTGCTTCTCATTATTTAACTCAGGAGTAAGTTTAGTTGGTTTTATAAACCTTGTGAAATTTCTTGCTATGAGTTTTTCATAATACAATAAATCGATAATTTTGCTAGACTTTATCTTAAATTTGATATTTTTAACTCTGGATTTTAAAATGGTTTCCTCTTTTAAAACGGATAAGTAGAACAGATTTTATTACCATTTCTTTTCCTGCCAATATTTTAGTACCATCATTCCTTGTCTTATACAACTATCCTGATTATATCAATTCCGGCTCGTATCTCTTTCTATCAGCTGTACTTGAACTCTTGAACCTTCATACCATTTTGCTTGAGAAATGTTGAGGAAGTGACGTAAACCATCTAGTATGGAAATGACATAATTGGTTATTATGTGATAATTTTGTAGGAATCAAAATGTTGGATGTCAAAAAAAATTTGAGATAGAAATGTGGTAAGGGTTTAGAATGGAATTGAGTGATAAATGTTATCAATTTAGAAACAATTGCAGAAAGTTGGTTATGGATAATTCATGGATGTATTTCAAAACTAATGAGGATATCAGAGGTCAACCAAGTTATGAGGACTTAGAAAATCTTGGTTATTGATTCTTGGGAGCTATTACAAGGCTATGTAGAATTTAGAGATGAAAATGAGAATTTGATTGCATTCTATGATTATGCGAAGTTGAACCAGATATTTTGAGAGGGTGACTAGAGACAAAGAGAACACAAGGATTTTACGTTATAGAAATTATTTTTGATGATTAGGAGAAATTGTGGAATTTAAAAAGGATAATATTTGAAGATAAACGTGAAGGAAATATGAAGGTTGATTTATAAAACGAGAATAAATTTTGTATGACTTGGTGGTATTAGGGTTGAATAAATACGAGGCTTAACTTAAACAAGTACGAAGATTCCATAAACTGGATTTGGAGGTTTCGGATCTAATTTAGAACGAGGTGAAAGAATTTGGAAACTTGATTAAATGGGTAAGTGTTGATACCTAATTAAGAGGGGTATGCTTCGTGGAAAATGTTTTGGAAGTTTGAAATTTTGTTTATGGTGATTGTGGTAAAGGTTTAGATGAATGAAGGTTATAAAATTTCGAGGGTAGTCATATGAAGGTTGATTTTATATTGGGGTTTGTGAGAAAAATATGATTGGCAAATGATAAACTGATAGTATTAGAGAGGGATGATTTGCTGACTTCGTATGAAATCTTTTTCTGTTTTCTCAAAAAGGGGTTTTTCAATATCATTGAATCCTAGTTTCCTTAATCACGACCAAATCGACTTCGACTATCTTTCTTATCATAATTATATCTTGGTTTGTACTTAATTGAATTAAATTTGATTGTGACCTGAATCTCTATCCTTGTATGCTCGTTTTCAGACTTTGTTGAACCTGTCCTCCATATTGCCCAAATCATGATTTTCCCAATTTGATCAACTTAGATCGTATCGAGACAATTTTTTTTTATATATTGTAATTGAATTTCAACGCAATTGACTTTCATTCCTTAACTAATGATTTGATTTTTCCTGGAATAGTATTTTTTTGATAATTGGTAGTTACCTTTATTTTATTTTTTTTGATGAGTACCAGTTTCATATAGGATGGTAGACCACCTTACAGTTTTGATGATTTGTTATTTCTGTGTCCTTTCGTTTGGCACCCTAGACTGCTTATGTGTTTGTTACCCCATGACCCTTCCGGTTAGCATGACTAGTATACCTAGATGAGACTTCATTGTCACTGTATGCCATGACCCTGTATGACGTCCCTTTTTGATGGTATGTTTTATTTAAGTTCTGGGATTTGATTGTGGGGGTTTGACCTAGAGGGAGTATGGACGTTTTAATTTCGAGGACGAAATTTTTATAAGGTGGGTAGGATGTGAGCACCCTGAATTTCGGGTTAAATTTTTTTCATTTTATTTTATTTTTCCTGATTATTTGGTTTTGATAAATATTTTATTTTATTTATTTATCTGTAAGTGTACTTTTCCATGCCTTTGATATTTGGAGTATCAGGGATGTTCAACTCTGGAAATCTTCTTCACGAGTTTTGGAGTGGACACGATTACCTCCATGACGGTATATGGTGTCCCATCCAAACTTGTTCCCTTGTGCTCTTTCTGCTTCGCTGAACTTTGGGTCGGTTTAGACCAATTGATTGTTATTTATTTTCCCACTCTTTTTCTTGATCATTTTCAGCGCGTTACCATGACATTTAAATTGGGAGCGCAAGACCAGTCAGTTTCTTGAAACCAACTCCTCATTGATGATCTACTCGAGACGCTCGTCATCCATGACCTTCGTTTCCCACTCAGATACGTCATTTTGAGCTCCATTTGATTCGCACAACTTTCCCGAGACGTGACTCGATTTTATTTCACGCCACGACGTCACATTCATTTTCCAACTTGATTTGTGGTCCCCTGTCGACCAAAACCTGTCCGCCCCAATTATGGACATGGCCCACTTTGAGCCTACTATCCGTCCGCCACTTGTATCCCATTTATTGGAATTCCCATGTGCTACTTATTTACTCACGATCATCAACGTCTTTTTTTGAATTCTATTTTTGCACAATGTCCAATTTTGACCCAATCTGGCTCCACCGAGTCCAGTCCAGCTCCATGTTGCCCTCCATCGGGACACCCACATTTTTTTTCGTGTCCAAAATAATATTCCATACCTACTTTTCTATTTCGAATTTTGAGTGTAATTTCCATTTATTTAAAATCCATTGGAATGGCCCATTTCCCACAAATTATTTCTAGCCCTTGGATTCTCCACTGAACCCAACCCCAGCTTCATTTTTCCCCTCTCATGACGCCCTCATATTTTTCTTGCCCAAAAATGTTAGTACTCATTTGCCTATTTTTCTATATTTAATAGAAATTTTCTATTGATTTTAAACCTCCATTGATTTTAATTCCCATAGGAATACCCTATTTCTCCATTTAATTCCTAGCCACTTGATTCCCCAAATGAATCTTACCCACTAATTTTCCATGCAATTTTTCCCAATCCCCTCACAGCCTATACTTGTCGGCCCTAGTTTTTAGGAATTCCTTTCTCTCTCTCTCTCTCTCTCTCATTTATTACATTTATTTCTCTCTCTTCCCTCTCTTTTGTTTTCACTTCAACACCATTTTCCTCCCATGCACAGCACACCAACCCAACTCCACTCCCCGAGCAGCCTGGCCGAGCCCGACCACCCCCCGCCAGGCCGAGCTCGGCCGGCCATCGCCGCACCACACAGCCACTCCTCCTCCAGCATCCTCCTCCCTTCACAAACCACCACCACCACCACCATCAACTAACTCCACCGCAACCACCTCCTCCGCCATTACCGCCGCCGCGTCGCCGTCGCCGCATCGAGCGCCACCCCGCGTGCCCTCACGGCGAGCCTGGCCGCACGCAGCAGCGAGTGCAGCAGTGCACTGCCAGCCCCGCGCGCGCGCCTGGCCGGCGGTTCAGCGCCGCCGCCGCCGGCGGGTGGCCGCGCGCCACCGCGTGGCCGGCCCCCCTGGCCGGGCGCACACCCCCGTATCCTCCTGTGGCGGCCAACGTCCTCCGGGACGCGCCGTCGAGGCGATTCGTGCGTTTTGAACGAGATCCCGTCGACGCGCGCGAGTTTGGAACTCAGATTTGGCGCTCCGTCACAGCGACTTCGCGTGCGTTTTTCCGGAGATCCGACCGTTGGATCGGCGATTTCTTCACTCCGTCGTAATCTCGATATATCCACCTTCGCTCATGTCAATTTTCGTCCGTTAATTTTATCGTTTGATACATGAAAACCGGCCACCAAGTTGACCGTTTAAATTGTATTAAATTTGGACAGTTTCGCGGGGCCAACTTCGTCAGCTTGTATCTCCTCCACCGCAGCTCCTTTTGGCGTGCTACCAGTTCCTGTGCGAAGCTGGTATAACCCTCTTACTACCCCTCCAGTTTCATTTCATTGTGAGCTTGTTTGATTGGTTGAATTCGATGCCAAAGTTGGTCGTCCGAATTCGTAATTTCCAACTTGTAAAATTCCATTTTTGAACACGGGACTCCAGATTTCATTTCTGACACCACCATTAGACTTGTGGCGTCGTTCTGGCATGTTTTTATATAAAATTTGTTAGATTTGGAGAACGTGGGCCCGGGCACGTTTTTCGGTGCAAAGTGGGTCCCACTTTCTGGGTCAACGGGACTTTTTGACGCCGGCTCATCGAAATCCAATTCCAAAGATACCGTTGAGTTCGTATCATCATTCTGGACTCGTTGGCAGGTAGTTTGCTGAGTTTTGAGAACTTGGGCTTCGGCACACATTTCCGTGCAAACCGGAATTCCAAGTTCTGGTCAACGGGCCAAAATGAGATCGGGTCAACGGAATCCAATTCTGGAGATACCGTTGGGTTCGTATCGACATTCTGGTTTCGTAGACATATAATTTATTATATTTTATAGACTTATTTTCTTACACGTTTTTCGGTACAAAACGGCTCCGACACGGACACCGTTTTGACCCGAAATTACCTTTTGCCCTTGTGTCCAAATTGGACCGTTGGGTAGGCTATGCTAGCTAATTTGAGCATTCTGGACACGTTGGCGATGTTCATTTCATCGTCCGACAATGTTTGTTGATAATTTCTCTGAGTTTAACCTTTTTATAATTAATTAATAATTAATTCATATAGTGTTCGTATTTCGGGATTAGTACAACGAAACTGAGATCAGCCAATTCCAGTGATCTCACATCGCTGAAATTGACAAGTTGGATACGTGGATCACTATAATAAGATTATCAACCTTACTGATAATCTTTTTATCTCGATTTGCGTGCCGTAAGTTTCGACGTACAAATAACGAAGTACACTTTAATAATTAGATTAGATTTACCATGTTTGACCAGAGTTGACCAGTTGACCCAAAGTCAACTGTAAGTCAACACTTGACCTAGTTTGACTAGATTATTGACCGGAGTCGACCTAGAGTTAATTTGACTTAGGAGAACCTAGAATAATATAGATTGCCTGTAGGGATTCATTTATTTCAACTTAAACACCTTGTAACCTGTGTTGCTTTAAATAGGACTCTGTGGCTTCAGTGGGACCTCCTATACTTATCAGCTGTTCAGGTTATCGAGGCGAGTACATTCTCTGATTATTTCATATCCTGCTTAGAATTATTTCCTGCAGTAGATTACTTTACTTGTACTGTCACGTTGGTCACACGGATTGGTACTATATGGATCCTTTCTTGAGATGTTATCCTTAGGGAGCATCGGGTACTCTATGTTCTGTGCGTTTCACTTTCATAGCGTATCATATGCTTCTTGGTTCTTTGATCACTTATGACATGTACCCTCATGATCGTAGAGTCTTCCTGGAATCTTACACTGTTGGGTATCCCCCAGAATCCCCATTTTTATGGGACTTACACTGTTGGGTTATCCCCAGAATCCCCATTTTTATGGGACTTACACTGTTGGGTTATCCCCAGAATCCCCATTTCTATGGGACTTACACTGTTGGGTTACCCCCAGAATCCCCATTTTTATGGGACTACTATGTATCACCTTCGGGGTCTACCACCCTTCGGGGGCTTACCACCTTCGGGGTCTATCACCTTCGGGGTCTGCTACATAGCATCATATAACATAACCTGGCTGGATCCTTGTGTATTGATCGGGGGTACGGGGGAGTATT
Organism: Iris pallida; assembly: GCA_029216955.1. NCBI lineage: Eukaryota > Viridiplantae > Streptophyta > Magnoliopsida > Asparagales > Iridaceae > Iris > Iris pallida. Next base: position 9,301,753 of record JANAVB010023800.1, read on the forward strand.
ACATGTTCATATTGTACTCTGACTCACTAGTCACTGCTAGTTCCCTATGTATAGTAGATATTTCTATTACAGTTCTCTCTCTGTTTTTATACTGCACTTCTTTCAGTACTTGTATCTTACTTTACTGCATGTTCATATTTTCTAACCTGCTATGAATTGTTAAGATGTACTGTGCTCGCTCCAGTCCTGACTGGACCTGTTGATAAATTTTACAGATAGCCTGGAGGTGCCTGCTAGCCTAGAGGAGACACAGTAGGGTTTGTTTAGGTAGTTACTTCTTTTGTCTGGAGTTGTATTTACCTTGTGGATTACTGTATCTTTATTTGAGTTTTAAGATGTACTTCTGGGTTCATGTATCTTAGACACTTAGACTTCTATCTCCTGCATTTATTTTGGATTTCATGTTTTATCTATCCTTATCATGTTCTACCTTAGATGTGATTGAATTTGTATCTGCTATGTCACCCCCATTCGGGGAGTATAAACTGCTTAGCTTTATATTGTTAGATGTTGTGACCTACGACAGCGTTCTACCGTCGACACTGCGGCGTAGGCTGGGCGTCGTTACGTTCTCGTGCCCTAACTCTAGGGTGCGGGTCGTGACAGACACGCGTGCACGTGGGGTGCACACGCGCACGCACGGCCTGGCGGATCCCCTACCTATCGGGGTCCCTACAGGATACGACACGATTTTGTTTGACACGAAACTTCGTGGGGAGCTTGGGGCACCTTCTGTCATCACGCTCCCCAAGTTTCACGAGATTTCATGGTCGGGTTAGGGAGTAATCGATTGTGCACGGGGAATGCACTGTACTGTACACAGTGTGTGTCTGGCCACTGATACGCGTATCGTGTCGAGTGTAGATACCATGTGGACTCGTGTAAGGAAGTTGAAACCCTAGCCCTGGTCCCCCTTGACCTCTGTGCTTGAGCACGTGGAGCCTAGTGCTTTGTGTCGTGTCCTAAATTGAATGGCATGGCAGCACGATGATTATTTCATACTGTTTTACTGATACATTGGTGTTGGTTAATTTGACACAGTTGGACATGTTTTGAGACACGAGAATGACCCCCCTAGACCCAGGAACATATTGAGAACACACTAGTACACCTGTTTGTGAATTTAAATGGTTAGATTGGGTTTTCGAATGGATAAAATTCATGTATCAGTGTTCAATATCAGTTGGATTTTTCTTGTTGAACTGTCAGGTTAAAACCTTTACCTGAGATTTAATGTTAATGAGTTAGAAGCTTTATGTATATGTATGCATGTTTGTTTGTTGAATCATGTGGTTTGATTTTGGTTTAGAATGGGAAACAGTTCATGTATCAGTCGAATTCAGTTTATATATACATGTTAGTTTAGTTGAGTTTTTAAAACTGAAATGAGGTTCAATGTTTTAAATATTAAATGACATGCATATATGAATGTTGGATTGATTACTGTAAATTAATAAACTGAGATTTCCTGAGAACATTTTTCCCATTTCACTGTTTGAATAAAACTGAAAAACTGAGATTTAATTGTGGTGTGTAACCTGAGATTTAGTGTAGGTTAAATACTTTGTTTCCCTTTTCCCTTTCAACTGAGTTCATGAATCTGGTAAACAGGTTTAAATGATTTTACATGACTGATAATAGCAATAAACTGGTTACATGAAAACTGAGATTGAAATGTGAAATCTGATTTTAGGATAGTATAGAAACTGAAATATGAGTTATGAACTTGATAGTTTGACAGTAATGTTCTGAAACCAGAGAATTTCCCTGTGTAAACAAACCTGAGATTTAGTTTGTAATAGAAAAACTGAGTATGGGAATTGAAATGCAAAACTGGAAACTGAGTTTATATCACTGTCTACATATCCTAAACACACACATGCCACTCTCTGAATTCCTGTCACAGACTTCACCCACACACACACATTCCTTAACTTGATTTTTCCTGTCACATACACTCCTATCATTCACTAATACACACAAATATGACAGCATTTCACATGCCTATAACCAAATGCACACACACATGTACACTTCTAATTCATGGACACTTGTATACTATTCTAACACACCCACTACCTATATTCATTCTTTCACACACACATTTACATGTGCCTATAAACATGCCCCTCTCTATACCTCTATCTATGTTCACATGATATTATGAGCACTTTCATATGGATGTATTCTAAGGACCATGCAAGTATAGGCCAATAGCCTATACAAGCCTGGTTTAACCCTTGTATATGTACCTATACACATAAGTAGCTATATGCATACTTGTTCATAGAAGTGTTGTGTGGCTGTGGCTTGTATAGCCTAGTTATGAGGTGTATTTAGCTAGGGTAGACTGGTTAGGCCTAGTGAGACTTGATTGAGTCTAGGTTGACCAAGTTGACCCAGCTTTGACTAGATAGTTGACTGAAGTTGACCAGGGTTGACTTTAGTCTAGAATTGACCTAGACATCATGTAGATGCATTGTAGCAGTCTATTTCTCTATTCTGGACTAGTTGTGACTTGTGCTGTTCTGAATAGGAGCCAGACACCACTCCTCGGACAGTACTTTTCAGTTGGACACTCAGATACCAGGCGAGTACATTCTCTGATCATTTTATATCATATTAGAATTATTTTCCTGCTTTAGATTACTTTACTTGATGCTGTCATATTGGTAATACGGATTAGTACTATATGGATCCATTCTTGAGATGTTATCCCCTCAGGGAGCATCGTATACTACATGTTTTGTGCGTTTCACTTACATGGTGTATCACTATGCTTCACGATTCTTCGATCACTTATGACATGTACTCTCATGATCACAGAGTCTTCCCAGAATTACCCCATTTATTGGCATTCCCAGAATTACCCTATTGTGGGCATTCCCAGTATCACCCATTTATGGGCTATCCATGTATCACCCCTTGTGGGCCTTTGCGTGGAATCATAACATAACCTGGCTGGATCCTTGTGTATTGATTGGGGGTACGGGGGAGTAGAAGTAAACATGTGAATAATATCCAAGTAGTGTAGTTCCCAGAATCACTCCATAGTATAGTTCCCAGAATCTCCTATGCCATTCACATGTTTATATTGTACTCTGAGTCACTAGCCACAGTTAGCTCTCTAATTACAGTATATATATTTCCATTACAGTTTCCTCTGTTTACATTCCATGCTTCTTTCAGTTTCCTGTATCTTACTCTACTGCATGTCTACATTTTCTAACCTGCTATGATCTGTTGAGATGTATTGTGCTCGCTCCTGTCCTGATTGGACCTGTTGAAAATATTACAGATGACGAGGAGGAGGCTGGTGTGGATACCTATTACGGTGCCACCTTAGATGAGATGTTGGACCTGGACCATCAGCAGGCCCCACTAGCTGTGGATGACACACCCTTAAACTAGGATGCTTTCATTTCAGTATTTCATGGATGATTGTACTTATTGATACTTGGGATCTGGGATTTGTATTATTTTAGACACTTAGACTTTCTGATGCACTTGGGATTTCCTTTCATTTCAGCAGTTTCATTTATCTATCTATCAGCTATGTTATCATCTGTTTTTCCTTGAGTTTTATATCATATCGTGCTTCTTCTTCCTTAGTTGTGATTGAGTCTACTTTTATCATGTCACCCCCATTCGGGGAGTATAATTTGTTTAAGCTTTATATTGCTAGATGTTGTGACCTAGGACAGCGTTCTACCGCCGCTGGACGTACCCACGTCTCGTGCCCTAACTCTAGGGTGCGGGTCGTGACACGTTTTTAGTGGTGGCCCATACAGGCCAAGAAATAGAAGTGTAATGGTGTTCGAATTAGAGTATCACTACAGCCTGCAGTAGGAAATAGGACATTAATTTTAAGGTACTCGATCACATTAGGAAAAAAAATTCTTTTACTGCCATCTAAATCCTTATTTTCAGCTGATCTTTTTGAATTTTAATTGTCCGCCTTTGTTATATCGCTTCTTTCTCGGAAATTGATACTCTTGTTTGTCTATCTTCAGGATGGTAGAGACTCGATCGCAGCGTACCATTCATGAGGATGCTATGGAGGGGACTGCTACCTTCCAGCCAGTACAGCGGGGCCAGGGGACTGCAGCTCCTGCCACCTCTGCTCGTATTGAGACCCAGGCAGTAGCAGTAGGGGGTATGTTTCCACCGGCTCGGAGGCAGGACCCAGTCATCCCAGAGGATCCCTTCCAGCAGCCACCTGCAGGGACAGTGGATGCAGTACAGCTGCTAGCCTTCTTTCGGTAGTACATGGAGGGTCAGCAGACCCAGCAGCAGAGGCACACGGCAGAGCTCAGCAGAGGCATTGAGCTGGCAATGACGGCAGTGGAGAGAGTCGTGGCTCAGCCAGCAGCAGTCCAGCAGCCGTACCAGCCACGGGAGAAAGGCATCCAGGACTTCCAGAAGCTGCACCCGAGAGACTTCCGAGGGACAGAGGGGATCCTGTATGCCGATGAGTGGATCGAGCATATGGAGGAGATCTTCAGGCTGGCTGAGATTCTGACGAGGCTCCAGATAGTGGCAGCGGCCAGTATGATGCAGGATCTGGCCCGTACATGGTACCAGACTAACCCGAGGCTTGGCACAGCAGGACAGACTTGGACAACATTCAAGAAGCTGTTCAAGGAGAAGTTCTTTCCAGACGCAGCACTGGGAGCCCTCGAGACCCAGTTCGAGGCCCTAGTCCAGGGGAGCCAGTCCGTGGAGGAGTACGCAGGAGAGTTCTACTGCCTGAGCAGATTTATGGAGGACTTGTCCGAGACGACGAAGGCCCGGAGGTTCCAGAAGGGCTTGGTAAAGGAGGTCAAGTCCTACACCAAGAACGCCCGCAGTGCTACATTTGAGGAGATCCTGGTGGATGTACTAGCTACAGAGGATGATCTTGAGCTTAGGCTCAAGAGGGGGCGAAAATCCCAGGAAGGCAGCAGTAGCGGAGGACCGGCCAAGAGGCGGCACTTTCAGCAGCAGCACCACCAGCAGCAGAGGTTCCAGCCGCAGCAGTTTCAGCAGCCGAGGCACCAGCCAGTACAGCATCAGCAGCAGAGGGTGCAGCAGCAGGCACCGAGGCAGCAGGCCACCACCTGTACTTATTACAAGAAGCCAGGGCACGGGTGGAACGAGTGTAGGAAGAGGCTGGGCAAGTGCCTGGTATGTGGCTCAGGAGATCACCAGATGAGGGAGTGTACCTTGACCACGGGACGAGCAGCTCAGGGAGGAGGAGCTAGGACAGTAGCAGGCCAGCAGAGGGGACCAGCCCTGCCGACCCAGCAGCAGAGATTTGTTCAGCACCAGCAGCAGGACAGGGGAGGCCAGCCGGGGCGAGCTTTCTCCATGGCGGCTGAGGATGCAGAGGTGATCGGAGAGCTGATTGCAGGTTCGATTCTCCTCGACTCCAGTCCATCTTTTGCATTATTCGATTCCGGTGCTTCGCATAGCTTCATATCAGTATCTTTTACGATTAGACACGGTATCATAGCTGAATCGTTGCCTAGGACTTACAAGATCACGACCGGGGGTGGCATTATCCTCGTACGTGATGTTTGTAAGGGTCGGAGAGTTATTTTGGGAGGCCGTGAGTTGGAGGTGAGCCTGCTCGTGATGCCATTGTCGAACTACGATATAGTACTCGACATAGATTGGTTGAGCAGGCACTACGCCAGTATTGATTGCAGAGGGGGTAGAGTTCTTTTCAGAGCGTCGGGGGAGCCAGAGTTCGAGTACTCCAGACGTCAGGCAGAACAGAGCAGCGGAGTCTTCTGTGGAGTCTCGATCGAGGAGCAGGTGATTCTATACCCCTTGATAGCAGAGTATATGGATGTTTTCCTAGAGGAGTTGCCAGGATTTCCACCAGATAGAGACATAGAGTTCTCGATAGACTTGGTTCCAGGAGTGGAACCCATCTCTCAGCATGTCTATCGGATGAACAACAGCGAGCTGGTGGAGCTGAAGAAGCAGGTGGATGAGCTGCAGGACAAAGGCTTCATTCGCTCGAGTTCGTCGCCATGGGGTGCACCAGTATTGTTTGTGCCGAAGAAGGATGGGTCAGTACGGATGTGTATTGACTATAGGGCACTCAACAACCTCACGATCAAGAATAAATACCCATTTCCGTGGATCGACGATCTTTTTGACCAGTTGAGCGGAGCTCGGATATTTTCCAAGATTGATCTGAGGTCGGGATATCACCAGGTGAAGGTGAAGAGGGAGGATATTCCCAAGACCGCTTTCAAGATGCGATTTGGGTCATCGTTGACAGGTTGACCAAATCGGCCCACTTCTTGCCATTCAAGGTGGGTACGTCTACAGAGAGGCTTGCGGAGATGTATATACGGCAGATAGTCAGGATTTACGGAGTTCCGGTCAGCATCGTCTCAGATCGGGATAGTCGCTTTATTTTCTTTTTCTGGAGGAGTCTGCAGACTAGCTTGGGCACTCAGCTCAAGTTTAGTACCGTATACGACCCCCAGACGGACGGACAGTCGGAGCGGACTATCCAGATACTTGAGGATATGCTACGGACGTGCATCCTGGACTTTGGAGGTTCCTGGGAGGATCATCTTTATTTGGTGGAGTTTGCTTACAATAACAGTTTCCAGGCCAGCATTGAGATGTCACCTTTTGACGCTTCGTACGGACGTAGGTGCCGTACACCCTTATCTTGGAATGATGTTGGTGAGCGAGGTTTACTGGGGCCAGAGATGGTTGTTGATGCAGCCAAGAAGGTGAAGCTCATCAGGGACAGACTTCGCGTGGCACAGGACTGACATCGGCACTGGGCCGATAGCCACCGGTGGCCCTTGGAGTTTGAGGTACAGATTAGAGTAGGATTAGTTTAGGTTTGATTGTTTGTGTTTTATTAACCATATTTTCTTATTATATTTAATTGAGACCTTGCTTGTGATTAGGTCGAAGACCAGGTTTTCTTAAGGATATCTCCGATTCGTGCTACGATACGTTTTGGTGGAGGCGGGAAGCTTAGCCCGCGCTTCATCGGCCCTTTCGTTATCAGCGGGAGAGTCGATGATGTTGCATACAGGCTAGACTTGCCGCCTGTGCTAGTGGGGGTCCGCAACGTATTTCATGTATCACAGTTGAGACGGTACGTGGCTGACCCTAGCCATGTGCTCGATCATTCAGAGATAGAGGTTGGGCCTTCTCTCAGCTATCCAGAGCAGCCAGTGGAGATTCTGGATCGACGGAAGAAGGTTCTGAGGAACCAGGTGATACCCTTGGTACGCGTCGTATGGAGGCATCATTCTCCAGGAGAGTATACCTGGGAGCGGGAGGATGAGATGCGCGAGCGGTACCCCTATCTTTTTGGACCTTGAGGTATACTTTTCTATCCTTCTCAGCAGTTTAGTTTCGCCTTTAATTTCGAAGACGAAATTATTTTAAGGAGGGTAAATTTTTCACTACCATATTTCTAGTTTGAGGGTAATTTTGTCATTTTTGGGGTTATTTAAATTTATTAGAATTTATTAGAATTTATGGGAATTTTTAGAATTTATTTTGGAATTATTTGGATGAGGGTTGACTAGGTTGACTTTGACTAGCAATGACCATGGTAGACTAACCTAGGAGCTAACCCTAGTTGAGTTTGGTCTTGATTAGGTCATGCCACCCTAGTTAGACTAGAGTTGACTAATAGTATGGTTATTTGACTTAAATAGAGTTTTAAGTCATAAGCCATGACTTGTGATTAACCAATAAATCAATAGTTAGCCAAATAGGCCCAAAGCCCATTAGTCAAGTACCCAAACCCTAACCCTAACATTTTTGTCCAGCCAACCTAGGGATTCCCCCACTATATAATCTCTCCTAAAATCTAGGGCTAGCCTCTTCTTTAGGAATTTATTTCAAGAGAAGAAAGAGGTGAGTCTCCATGTTCAAAAATCCCTAGAAAATCTATTTTTCCTCCTTTTTAATCTAAACAAATTGCAATAGGTTCTAATTATTGTTTTCTTGCTGTTGGAATTGGTTGTTCTCAGTTTTCTATCAATTTGGAGAAGTTTGGCCATCAAGATGACCACCTCTTTGTGGAGCTTTTTGAGGCTTTGGATACTCTTAGGTAACTCTCTATCCACACCATAGAATCCTAAGATTTTTGCATCATTAGGGAGCCCTAGACCTAACCTAACAGTAGGAATAGGAAACCCTAAGTTTTCGTGTCCTTTCGTGTCCAAACAGGAGACGTATCAGTGCACTGTTCAACGTGTTTGTGGAAATGCCACTGTGGAATCGATTGTGTTATTTTCGAAATATTTTTGAATGGAAAATTGCATTTTGATGTTGCTTACATGATTTTGATCTTCTGAGTTGATTTCATGCACGTGTCATGTCGCTTGGACATGCGTGCACATGGGGTGCACACGCACGCGCGCGGCCTGGAGGATCCCCTGCCTATCGGGGTCCCTACAGGACACGACACGATTTTGTTTGAAACGAAACTTCGTGGGGAGCTTGGGGCACCTTCTGTCATCACGTTCCCCAGGTTTCACGAGATTTCATGGTCGGGTTAGGGAGTAATCGACTGTACACGAGGAATACACTATACTGTGCACAGTGTGTGTCTGGCCACTGATACGCGTGTCGTGTCAAGTGTAGACACCACGTGGACTCGTGTCAGGGAGTTGAAACCCTAGCCCTAGTCCTCATTGACCTCTGTGCATGAGCACGTGGAGCCTAGTTCTTTGTGTCGTGTCCTAAATTGAATGGCCTGGCAGCACGATAATTATTTTATATTATTTTACTGATACATTGGTGTTGGTTAATTTGACACAGTTGGACACATTTTGAGACACGAGAATGACCCCCCTAGACCCAGGAACATATGAAGAACACACTGGTACACCTGTTTGTGAATTTAAATGGTTAGATTGGGTTTTCGAATGGATAAAATTCATGTATCAGTGTTCAATATCAGTTTGATTTTTCTTGTTGAACTGTCAGGTTAAAACCTTTATCTGAGATTTAATATTAATTAGTTAGAAGCTTTATGTATATGTATGCATGTCTGTTTATTGAATCTTGTGGTTTGGTTTTGGTTTAGAATGGGAAACAGTTCATGTATCAGTCGAATTCAGTTTATATATACATGTTAGTTCAGTTGAGTTTTTAAAACTGAAATGAGATTCAATGTTTTAAATATTAAATGACATGCATATGTGAATGTTGGATTGATTACTGTAAATCAATAAACTGAGATTTCCTGAGAACATTTTTCCCATTTCACTATTTGAATAAAACTGGAAAACTGAGATTTAGTTGTGGTGAGTAACCTGAGATTTAGTGTAGGTTAAATACTTTGTTTCCTTTTTCCCTTTCAACTGAGTTCATGAATCTGGTAGATAGGTTTAAATAATTTTACATGACTGATAATAGGAATGAACTGGTTACATGAAAACTGAGATTGAAATGTGAAATCTGATTTTAGGATAGTATAGAAACTGAAATATGAGTTATGAACTTGATAGTTTGACAGTAATGTTCTGAAACCTGAGAATTTCCCCGTGTAAACAAACCTGAGATTTAGTTTGTAATAGAAAAACTGAGTATGGGAATTGAAATGCAAAACTGGAAACTGAGTTTATATCACTGTCTACATATCCTAAACACACACATGCCACTCTCTGAATTCCTGTCACAAACTTCACCCACACACACACATTCCTTAACTTGATTTTTCCTGTCACATACTCCTATCATTCACTAATATACACAAATATGACAGCCTTTCACATGCCTATAACCAAATGCACACACACATGTACACTTCTAATTCATGGACACTTGTATACTATTCTAACACACCCACTACCTATATTCACTCTTTCACACACACATTTACATGTGCCTATAAACATGCCCCTCTCTATACCTCTATCTATGTTCACATGATATTATGAGCACTTTCCTATGGATGTATTCAAAGGACCATACAAGTATAGGCCAATAGCCTATACAAGCCTGGTTTAACCCTTGTATATGTACCTATACACATAAGTACCTATATGCATACTTGTTCATAGAAGTGTTGTGTGGTTGTGGCTTGTATAGCCTAGTTATGAGGTGTGTTTAGCTAGGGTAGACTGGTTAGGCCTAGTGAGACTTGATTGAGTCTAGGTTGACCGAGTTGACCTAGCTTTGACTAGATAGTTGACTGAAGTTGACCAGGGTTGACTTTAGTCTAGAATTGATCTAGACATCATGTAGATGCATTGTAGCAGTCTATTTCTCTATTCTGGACTTGTTGTGACTTGTGCTGTTCTGAATAGGAGCCAGACACCACTCCTCGGACAGTACTTTTCAGTTGGACACTCAGATACCAGGCGAGTACATTCTCTGATCATTTCATATCCTGTTAGAATTATTTTCCTGCTTTAGATTACTTTACTTGATGCTGTCACGTTGGTAATACGGATTAGTACTATATGGATCCATTCTTGAGATGTTATCCCCTCAGGAAGCATCGTATACTACATGTTCTGTGCGTTTCACTTACATGGTGTATCACTATGCTTCACGATTCTTCGATCACTTGTGACATGTACTCTCATGATCACAGAGTCTTCCCAGAATCACCCCATTTATGGGCATTCCCAGAATCACCCCATTATGGGCATTCCCAGAATTACCTATTTATGGGCTATCCATGTATCACCCTTTGTGGGGCTTTGCGTGGAATCATAACATAACCTGGCTGGATCCTTGTGTATTGATTGGGGGTACGGGGGAGTAGAAGTAAACATGTGAATAATATCCAAGTAGTGTAGTTCCCAGAATCACTCCATAGTATAGTTCCCAGAATCTCCTATGCCATTCACATGTTTATATTGTACTCTGACTCACTAGCCACTGTTAGCTCTCTAATTACAGTATATATATTTCCATTACAGTTTTCTCTGTTTACATTCCATGCTTCTTTCAGTTTTTTTGTATCTTACTCTACTGCATGTCTATATTTTCTAACCTGCTATGATCTGTTGAGATGTATTGTGCTCGCTCCTGTCCTGATTGGACCTGTTGAAAATATTACAGATGACGAGGAGGAGGCTGGTGTGGATACCTATTACGGAGCCACCTTAGATGAGATGTTGGACCTGGACCATCAGCAGGCCCCACTAGCTGTGGATGACACACCCTTAGACTAGGATGCTTTCATTTCAGTATTTCATGGATGATTGTACTTATTGATACTTGGGATCTGGGATTTGTATTATCTTAGACACTTAGACTTTCTGATGTACTTGGGATTTCCTTTCATTTCAGCATTTTCATTTATCTATCTATCAGCTATGTTATCATCTGTTTTTTCTTGAGTTTTATATCATATCGTGCTTCTTCTTCCATAGTTGTGATTGAGTCTACTTTTATCATGTCACCCCCATTCAGGGAGTATAATTTGTTTAAGCTTTATATTGCTAAATGTTGTGACCTAGGATAGCGTTCTACCGCCGACACTACGGCGTAGGCTGGACGTACCCACGTCTCGTGCCCTAACTCTAGGGTGCGGGTCATGACAGGACAGTGTCACGACCCGCACCCTAGAGTTAGGGCACGAGAACGTAACAACGCCCAGCCTACGCCGCAGTGTCGGTGGTAGAACGCTGTCCTAGGTCTCAATGCATCTAACAGTATAAGATTAAACAGTTTATACTCCCCGAATGGGGGTGACATAGCAGAATGTAACTCAATCACATCTATGGTAGAGCATAGTGGAAGATAGATAAAACATGAAATCCAAGAGATACAACAGATAGAAGTCTAAGTGTCTAAGATACATAAACTCAGAATACATCTCAAAACTCAAATACAGTAATCCATAAATACATCTCAAGACAACTGAGAATAAACTATAAGCAAAACCCTAGCTATCTATACAACCTCTACTGTCTCCTCTAGGCTAACAGGCAACCTCCAGGCTATTTGTAAAATTTGTCAACAGGTCCAGTCAGGACTGGAGCGAGCACAGTACATCTCAACAGATCATAGCAGGTTAGAAAATATAATCATGCAGTAAAGTAAGATACAAGATCTGAAGGAAATACAGTATGTAAACAGAGAAAGAGAACTGTAATAGAAATATCTACTATACATAGAGAACTAACAGTGACTAGTGAGTCAGAGTAAAATATAAACATGTGAATCGCATAGGAGATTCATGACTACAGCTAAGAGAGTGATTCATGACTACAGCTACTTGGATAATATTCACATGTCTATTTCTACTCCCCCATCCCCAATCAATACACAAAGATCTGTTCAAGTTACGTTAAGATTCTTGAAACTTCACATGACTCATAAAATGAGTGATACGTGAAGGTGATTCATGATGGCTCTGTGAACATGAGAGTACATGTGTCACAAGCGATTCGTGAATCAGAAGAAGCATAGAGATACGTGATGATTCGTGAAATGCACAAAACATGCAGTATTCGATGCTCCCGAGGGGGATAACATCTCATGAAAAGATCCATATAGTACCAATCCGTGTGACCAAGGTGACAGTATCAAGTAAAGTAATTTAAAGCAGGAAAATAATTCTAAACAGGATATGAAATGATCAGAGAATATACTTGCCTGATATCTGAATGTCCAAGGTAAAGATACTGTCCGAGGAGAGGTGTCTGGCTCCTAATTAGAACAGCACAAGTCACAACATGTCCAGAAGGGTAATATAAAGCACTACAATGCATTATACATGAATCTAGGTCAAACTAGGCCAAAGTCAACCCTTGGTCAACTCTGGTCAACTGCACTAGTCAAACTAGGTCAAACTAGGTCATGTCCTAACCCAGCAAGTCTTACTAGGCCTAACCAAGACTATTCTAGCAAGCACACATCAATACAAGGCTATACAAGCCAACATACACCCAACTCTATATAGCATGCAATTATTCAATACTCAAATAGGCAAGAATTCACATTGGATATACACTAGGTAATCTATTACTTTAAGCTATATATGTCTACACATATATACACATGCATATATTGGTATTCAATATTAGGTCTATAATTACGGCATTTCAAATGGTTATATAAACTTATATATTACAACACAATATGCTAACATATATATAATATACATACATAGCTAAGTTAACTATATTCATAAATACTTATTTAAGAGTCTATGTGTGTGTATGTGAACATGGCAAAGGGGCAAGTGAGGGTTAAATAGGCATACATAGTGTATACATATCAAAGTGTGTCAAAGTGTAAGTGAACAAAGTGTCAAGTGTGATAGTGTCAACATAGTGTAAGGGGTACATGAGGTAATATAGGATTTGTGTTAACATAGAACATTACATCTCATTAACTTGTATATTGCATACATTACATCTATTATTACATTACATTCATGCTTGCATTCATTCATCATTCATTTATTCTCTTGCACTACTATATTACCATACATTACATACTATAGAACCTACATATTCATTACAAGCCATACTTATACATGCTTACATTAGATAGGATACTTACACCTTATACATCATTTATCTAAACATTTACTTATGCTTGCATTCTCTATTTAATTACATAATGTATATACATTAACATGGGTTAAAATCAAATAGAACATTATATTACACACAAAGGTACACAAAATGCATATGCCGAATAGTAACTCCTACTAATAATCAATACTGTACCATCTCAGCATGAATTAAAATCTAGGATTAAAGTATGTTATAGATCTATGTGTTAGCTTTCCGAAACTTCAAATGGATCGCGTTTTCGTTTTCGGAAACTCCCGGAATCGCGAAAACACCGAGAACGCGTTTGTCTTTCGTACAGCTGACACTCAAATAATTCTCCAGAAAGTTACATAAAGAATTAGGCCTATTAATAAATGTTTTTGGAAAGCTAACTTCAATACGCTTCTTTTAAAAAAAACGGGAGATTAAACCGAGCTTTGAGCTAGAAGTTATGACATTTCTAAGTTAGGGCTGAAATTAAAAACGTGGATAAAAATCATGACGAATTTAGATAGTTTGAGCCAAAAGAATACACAATATATATCCTAATTATCCACAACAATAATGACAATAATAATATGAGGAACCACACTCACAAACTTGATTATATAATCATCATGAACCATTTATTACATATATAAATATAGATACACTCTCATTACAATATATATATATATATATATATATATATATATATATATATATATATATATATATATATATATATATATATATATATATATATATATATATATATATATATATATATATAAACATACACAAATCTATATATACATACACAAAAAAAAAAAAAAAAAAAATATATATATATATATATATATATATATATATATATATATATATATATATATATATATATATATATATATATATATATATATATATATATATATATATATATACATATATATATACATATATACATATATACATACACAAATCTATATATGTAACATGAACACATCTATAAGAGATACATGAATGAAATGTAAAGTACTCAGAAACACATCTCTACATATTCAAATCTGAGATTTAATATGAATTAATTCATTTAATCAATATTTTAAATATAAAGTGTGTCCAAGTTTGGGAGTTTTCCCCATGAACACAAGACACAACAATAATACAATAGAAATCCCTAAAGGACACATAATGGACACAAGAGGACACAAAATAGGGACACAACAATGGGGGTCATTCCTATGGTTAAAACTTTCCTAAATGCAAAATGGAGAAATAAAAGAGAAGGAAATATTACCTAAAGGAGAGAAAATCCAAGGAGAAAGGCTTCTTCCTTGGGAGAGCTTGAGAGCACTTGGGGAAGAAGACTTCTCAAAGAAAGAAAATGAGATGGGAGTCCTATTAGGGCCGGCCTCAATGGTTATCCTCCCTCATTGAATATTACAAGTTTGCCCCTCCCTTAGTTACAAGTGTTTAAAACAATTTTGGTTAGGGTTTGGGGGTAAAAGGGTCAAAATAAAAACTCTAAATGGTTAACCTAATAATTAGGATTATGACTAATCTTTCTAACATGACTAATTAAAATGTGGGCCATGGCTAACTAATGCATGGGTCCAACTAGAGTCTAAGTTACCCCGGGTCCCCGTTACAAGTCGGATTGAGATAAAATTCGAACCCGACTCAAATAATCCCAAAACAATATCATAAATAACAAAATAATATCAAAATAATTCAAAGAGGTCAAATACAAAAATATCCTTAGGCCAGAAATGACATTAAAATATCATAATCACATGGTTAGGCTCTAGGTCAAACAGTCTCTAGGCTTTCACTAGCAAAACGTCAAAACCACAAGTCATTGATTTAAATAATTTTAAAATGATTTAAAATCATCAAAAATTATATCATGAGTTAAATATTATTATTAAAATAATTATAAACACGAAATTTCAAAATTACCCTCATTTGAAAAACTGGATGCTACAACTCTACCCACCTTAGAAAAATTTCGTCCTCGAAATTTAAGATCGATAGTACTCCTTCTAGAGCCTCTAACATACCCAATATCTAAGGTAACACTTCCTAACACTGTAATAAAAAACGGACATCTAAATAGTGTCAATCTAGGAATACCTCCAACACTGCTCTGTTGTACGGCGGTAATGGAACTTCAATAAAATATGGACTGGAACCTATATCCAAGGGACTTGACCAATTTTAAAGTGGTCTTAACTAAGGATGAAAAGGAACTGATCATAGGCTATAGGTATGCTCAAACTATTATCTTCCTATTAACCATCTATTAATACATGTTTTTGGAAAGCTAACTTCAATACGCTTCTTTTAAAAAAAATGGGAGATTAAACCGAGCTTTGAGCTAGAAGTTATGACATTTCTAAGTTTGGGCTGAAATTAAAAATGTGGATAAAAATTATGACGGATTTAGATAGTTTGAGCCAAAAGAATACACAATATATATCCTAATTATCCACAACAATAATGACAATAATAATATGAGGAACCACACTCACAAACTTGATTATATAATCATCATGAACCATTTATTACATATATAAATATAGATACACTCTCATTACAATATATATATATATATATATATATATATATATATATATATATATATATATATATATATATATATATACACAAATCTATATATGTAACATGAACACATCTATAAGAGATACATGAATGAAATGTAAAGTACTCAAGAACACATCTCTACATATTCAAATCTGAGATTTAATATGAATTAATTTATTTAATCAATATTTTAAATATAAAGTGTGTCCAAGTTTGGGGGTTTTTCCCATGAACACAAGACACAACAATAATACAATAGAAATCTCTAAAGGACACATAATGGACACAAGAGGACACAAAATAGGGACACAACAATGGGGGTCATTCCTATGGTTAAAACTTTCCTAAATGCAAAATGGAGAAATAAAAGAGAAGGAAATATTACCTAAAGGAGAGAAAATCCAAGGAGAAAGGCTTCTTCCTTGGGAGAGCTTGAGAGCACTTGGGGAAGAAGACTTCTCAAAGAAAGGAAATGAGATGGAAGTCCTATTAGGGCCGGCCACAATGGTTATCCCCCCTCTCATTGAATATTACAAGTTTGCCCCTCCCTTAGTTACAAGTGTTTAAAACAATTTTGGTTAGGGTTTGGGGGTAAAAGGGTCAAAATAAAAACTCTAAATGGTTAACCAAATAATTAGAATTATGACTAATCTTTATAACATGACTAATTAAAATGTGGGCCATGGCTAACTAATGCATGGGTCCAACTAGAGTCTAAGTTACCCCGGGTCCCCGTTACAAGTCGGATTGAGATAAAATTCGAACCCGACTCAAATAATCCCAAAACAATATCATAAATAATAAAATAATATCAAAATAATTCAAAGAGGTCAAATACAAAAATATCCTTAGGCCAGAAATGATATTAAAATATCATAATCACATGGTTAGGCTCTAGGTCAAACAGTCTCTAGGGTTTCACTAGCAAAACGTCAAAACCACAAGTCATTGATTTAAATAATTTTAAAATGATTTAAAATCACCAAAAATTATATCATGAATTAAATATTATTATTAAAATAATTATAAATACGAAATTACAAAATTACCCTCATTTGGAAAACTGGGTGCTACAACCCGACTGATACCTAGTGACCAGTTCTCATCCATTACCTGGAGAACACGCACATAGGTCATATAGGAATTCCCGTAGGCTGATCTACCCCAAATATTCTCTCTCAAATCCTATGGGTCACTCACAGGTTAGGCACCTAAACCTCTGTCCTGATACATAGGACCTCGACCCCTCCCCCTCCCCCCACACACACACACACTTTACTGAACCAATAGACTGTCAAAGCTGAGATCTTATTCCCATCATTCACCAATTTCACACCCTCTCCTATACAGTCCAAGTCTGGATACACAGGAAAGGTGGTTAGCTTACTGCCTATACCTCCGACCTATGTATACACACCTACTAATTCCCTCATAGGCAGGGCAATCCTGCACAACACTCTCCAAAGGCACACAGGTGAAGATGGTATGCAATGTAGGTAGGAACGTGCAACTGATACCCACACTGCACCACCTGTCCTAACACCTAAATGAACACTGATACTCACACTCGCATACATGTACCACTCATAATAGGCACTCTCACACCTCTATAACTGATACAAGGACACAGACATACTTATTGTGCTATGGTATCAGTTTACCTAATGACACTGATACACAAGAATGTATAACAACTGCCTACATGCTTGGCAGCACACTCCAAAGGCTCCATGTTTACTAACACCTGAACATTATACTCAGAAACCTATTGCCTAGTACTGCACTCACTCTGGACAGGTACTGCACTCATATAGGACTGCTAACCTGTAGGGACTTACCTACATCTCACTCCCCTGCCTACTGACAGTGAGCCCCTGCCGTTAAATAGGGAACACACTATGTCCCCTCACTGATACACTCAGGAACCCCACACAACAGTCCTTCGAAATACTTGCATTCCCCTATATAGGTAGATACATGCATATATATCTACCATTGATCCTATTACAAATCTAAATGTCTATACATTACCAAGACAGTCTTCCAAAACCCACATCTACCTATGTCAAAGGCAAGTACACACGTGAAATGCACCAAACAGGAAGTTCAATGCACAAACAGCCTTATCTATATATAAGCAATATATATATATAACCAAAATATGAATATATGCACATGATACACATAACACAACTATGATACAAAGGACTCCATGACACGTGGGTACACTCACTATCCTCAAACCCCTACTTCAATGTGTTAATGGCCAATATTATGTTATTGAGCACATTTGAAGATACATTGCATGTAGAGATTTGTCCATTTATTCAAGCGTATCTTTCCATGTCATGACATAACCTTCGATACTATAGTTAGGACATATGGACCAATTTCTACATCAAAACATGATACAAAATCTCTTTGAGGACTTGTATCAAACACTTGGTGGTCACAATCCCGTAACTACCCAAATGACACCATTATAACCCATAGAACCATTAGGAATGAGTCCTCTAACACCTATTTCACCACCTAGAAGGTTGGATATAGCCATTAAAGGGGTCTCCTACATGCATACATGAAATTTGACTATGGACGAGAGATTAGAGTGTTATACCTATGTAAAATGGAGCCTTCACAAGGACCCACAAATTTGAGGAAGGAGGAGGAAGAAGTAGATCCTAAAACCTTGCTAGTGCCTCCACCAAGCCTCCTTGAGCTCCCCAAGTCCTTAGCACACCAAAGGAAAAAGTGGGAAGAAGGTTTAGGAGAGTGTGGAATGAAAGAAATGAGTAGGAAACCTAGGTTGAGATGGTGGCTGCCATGTAAGAATTTGTGGGGTTTAAATAGGGTTTAGCTAAGCCCTAAACTCTTCATGACAATTAGCATTATGAAGGTTTTAAAGGGAACTAAGTGGTATGGCTCTAATTAATGCTTGCACCATAAATAACCTTGACTAGGGTCCACCTTAAATAGAAATTTCTAATTTAAGAATTTGAGTTAATTGTCATGCTAGTGGCCCACAAATAGAAAATTTTTAATTTGGTCGAATTTGGTCAAAAATAACCCTAATCCGGAAAAGTGGTAGTGACAAATTCATATACTGATATTCATCTGCTCTTACCTGAATTTGATTAGCCATATTAAATAGTTTTTAAATTATGATATTTATTCCACTACACACACACACACACACACACACTCTATTCATCCCGCTCTAGAGGTTCTCAATGATCCTACAATCCGCCTCCACCATATTATTTTATGTGTTGTCCGTCACTACTTAAACCACATGTTGAGGACTAATTTTTTTAATGTACTTTTCAACAAAGTCATGGATGTAATAATTATTGTTTTTTAAAATATACACATTTTTAGTCATAGAATATGTATATAATTAAGGATATTTATATAATCGCATAAGTATTATTCAGTTTTCGGATTTGGACCAAAATTAAAATCCAAAACTGAAACCAAATAAGGAATTTTAGCATTTTCAAAACCAAAACTGAACCGAATTTTTTTTCAAACCGAACTGAATTAAGCTCACCCTATTGGCACGAGATCTTTTGTAACTAGATAAAGGCACTTAGTTACAGTTATTCATAAATATATAATTTATATCACTATAATAATAATTATTATTATTTTATTATTTTATTATAATTATTATTATTATTATACACAGACCGCGGTTCACTTTGAAATCGAGCCCCATGTGTCCGGTCCTGATTGCCCGAATTTTATTTGCCTACGTTAGTGGGAGCTGGCGTCATTTGTTTTGCTCCGGCAATAGGAGGGTGACATGTGGCAGCTCGGTTTAAGCATCGGTCTCCCTCCTCGGTCCATTTGAACTTTTCCTTATTATTAGTATATATGCGCGTGCCTTGCACGTATTTCATAATAGTTGGGAAGAACAAATAAAAGTCTCCTTAATTTTTTCTTCTTTTTTTCTCTTCTTCTATATGTAATTACATAACTAGACATATTAAATTTAATGAATAATTTTAATTAGTAAATATAGATGATGGTATTTTTGGAACAAAAATTTTCACGGTGAAACTTATTTTTTCACATTATATAGTAGTATAGATAGTATAGATGAACAATTTTTATTACTAAACATAGATAAAAATATTCTTGGCAGAAATAAGTTTATGGTGAAACCTACTTTTTAGAGCATCATTAGTAAGACCCAACCCATTTTCTAGATTCTATATTTAGAATGTAGGAGCTCATTTGTAAAATAGTAAAACCTATCCTAGGTTTTAATTTCTAGATTTTTAGGTCCAACCCAACCACATGAGCTATAGGGTGGGCCTGAGAATTTCTAGATTCAGAAGGTAGGAAATCATATTGTAGAATAATAAGTCTCAATTTGAAGCCCAATTCAGATCTATATTATTGTTGTGAAACCCTTACTATTCACCATTATGACATGAGTTACACATGACCCTTGGGATCATGTAACTCATGACCCTTGGGTTATGTAACTCATGACCCTTGGGTTGACCCTTATCCCTATATATATGGCCCTTGCCATATGATGAAATGAAGTGAAGAAAAATACTATTCTACGATATCTAGTATCCCTTCAAACACGTTATCAGTACGATTGCTGAAGCAAGGAGAATCGACGTCCAGATCTCGACGTCACCCTTCCTTTTTTTTTCCCTAGTCGATCCGACCAGAGGCTGGTAACACTTCTTTAAAAAAATTTTACAAATTAATTGTTTGAATGAAAATTAGCAATATATATATATCTAACAATCTAAGAGTGATATTCTTTATATTGCTAATTGACGCTGCAACTTACAGTAAGTCTCCTTACCTATAGTTTGATCATTGGATGAAACATCCATTTTGCTTTGGTTCGTAGAGCTCGATGAAGATAGTTTCTTCAATCAAAGCACGAGCATCAAATAAAGTAAGGATAAAAGAAACTAAAACCCATGTTGCACTGACACGAAAAATGTTGTCCTGCCATCTCCATCAACATAGATACTTATCTATAACTAAACATATTAGCTACTGGTACAGATAACACTATACAAATATAGATGAATGGTTTCTGAACATCAATAAGAATCTTGGCATGCCCACTAGTTCACAACTGGGAGCATTTAATTGTTAGAATACAACGGAAGAAGTTATCTTTAATATTAGATGTACGTTAGCAGTGTAGGCCTTGTTTGGATTTTGCTAATGTTTTTCAAAAAGCGTCAGCAGCTTTTGGACACCGTGGTATTTTTATGAACTCGGTAACATTTATGATTATGCATAAATATTTAATTTTAATTTATGCATGTTTTTTACATGATAGATAAAATGGCCAAAATAGCGAGTGTGTCGATTTCGAAGTACTAGATGCTGCTGGAAAAAATTATTTGAGCTGGCACGTGGACCTGAAGTTCCACTTACGTACCCAGGGCCTATTAGCCACAATTTCAACTCCTCTTCCATCGGCTCCGGCTACTGGTAAGAAAAATACAGCAGACACTGCTGTGGTTGTTTCTACAGCGAACGTCTCTGATATAGATAAGGCGAAAGCCATTATCTACATCAGGAGACACATTGATCGGACCCTGAAGGCCGAATACCTCACGTAGAAGACCCAAAGGAATTGTGGACTGCACTGGAGGACCGCTATAAACATCAAAAAGATGTAATCCTCCCACGTGCAAGGTATGAGTGGGAAAACCTTCGACTTCAGGACTTTAAGTCCATAGCTGAGTACAACTCAGCTCTCCATAATATCACCTCACGCCTGAAGTTGTGTGGTGAAGAAGTCTCGGAGTATCGCATGTTAGAAAAAACTTATACATCCTTCCACGAGAAGGAAGGAATCCTCATGCAACAGTACCGTGAACGAAAGTTCAAAAAGTACTCTGAATTGCACTCCACCCTGATGATGGCAGAGCAAAACAGAGAACTTCTCTTGGCCACTCATAATCTACGCCCTGCAGGCTCAGCTCCTCTCCCAGAAGCTCATTTTTCTTCCAAGAAGCAGAAGAAAAATAAGGACAGATCTAACATGGGGAATGCCCATAAGAGACCGGCCAGAAGTCCACCCCAGAACAACTTTCATCCCCAGAGCAGCAAAAGTGGGGCAAAGAAGAAGTGGAAGAAGACCACAGAACTGATATCCATTCCCAAGAAAAATTGGAAGGACAAATGCCACAAATGTGGCATGACTGGACACTGGTCCAGAAACTGTCGTACCCCGCGACATCTACAAAATCTGTATCAAGCGAGCCAGAAGTCTCAAGTTGAAACAAATCTGGTAGAAAAGCAGCCGTCTACTCAGTTCTCGGTAGAAGACTTCGAGAACGACGACCTACTCGACTAGAGCCACTATCTTATTTTATGTTTTTAAAAACTTGTTGCCGTATTTTCATATTATGCTTCTCTTTTAAATTTCTTGAAAAATGATATTTATTCTTACATTTGACAAAGAAAATTTTACGAAGTCTCTCCGAATAGGCTCACCTATTTGGATATGATGTCAGAAAGAACTTGAGGCTTGGTATTTAATTGGTCCCCGGTGACCTTCCTTCCTCATTTTCCCGCCTGGTCATATTCACGTAGAGCTACCGAAAGGATATGACCGAATATTATTTTTTGCTCAAATTGTATTTATAAATTATGCATTTTTGCAAGCAACTTATTGACCTCTCTATATCGGCCCGTCGATCGATATAAGAGAATTTTTTTAAACAAAAATTGTATTTCAAAACCGTTGTTTTAATTACGATGGTTTGTTGTTGTTTTTTATAGATCTATATATGAAGTGTGAATGCCTTGTGGACAGCGCCTCGACGCACACAATCTTTCGAGAAAAAGCTATTTTTATAGCTTATATGATTATGACGGTCCCGTTATTACGGTATCAGGACTATCAAACATAATAGAAGGATCTGGTGAAGCAATTATATTGCTCCCAAATAAAACAAGACTAATAATAAAAGATGCACTATTCTCTCTTAAATCAAGTAGGAACCTCATAAGTTTCAAGGACATTCGTTTAAACAGATATCACTTAGAAACAAATAAAATAAATGAGGCAGAATATTTGTATGTTACTCGTCTAAAAGATGGTTCAAAAACTATCTTAGAACGATTCAATGGACTCCCGTCGGGTCTCTATCATACTCATATTCAATCAACGGAAGCTAACATGATTGTGCACCAGAAGTGTCATTCATCGCCAAAATTTAAACTTTGGCATAATAGATAGGGTCACCAAGGATCAGCTATGATGAAACGAATCATAAGCCAATCCAGTGGACACAACCTGCAGAACCTGAAGATTCTTCAGAAGTATGATTACTCGTGTCTACCTTATTTTCAAGACAAAATTATAACGTGACCATCCCTTTTGAAAGTGGGACTAGAGTCTCCTAGCTTCTTAGAGAGAATTCATGGAGACATTTGTGGACCTATTCACCCTGCAAGTGGTCCATTTAGGTACTTTATGGTACATATCGATGCATCTACTAAATGGTCTTATGTGTGCCTTTTGTCCACCCGCAACTTAGCTTTTTCTAAGCTATTGGCACAAATAATTAAGTTACGGGCTCATTTTCCCGATAACCATATCAAAAAATTAAGACTTGATAATGCGGGTGAATTTACTTCACAGGACTTTCAAGACTATTGCCAAGCAACTGGCATCGAAGTTGAACATCCTGTAGCTCATGTTCACACCCAGAACGGGTTAACAGAATCTCTTATTAAGAGATTACAATGGATTGCTCGTCCATTGTTGATGTAGTCACAGTTGACTATGGAAGCTTGGGGTCATGCTATATTGCATGCCACATCACTTATTAGAATACGGCCTTCTGGAGGTCATATTCTATCTCCGATGCAGCTCGCTTATGGTTCACCTCCAAATATCTCTCATTTGAGAGTTTTTGGTTGTGCTGTTTACGTCCCCATTGCTCCCCCACAGAGGACCAAAATGGGTCCACAACGTCGATTAGGTATCTATGTTGGGTTTGACTCACCCTCTATAATTAGATACCTAGAACTCCTGATGGGTGACGTATTTAAGGCACGTCTTGATGATTGTGAGTTTGATGAAGGATTATTTCCTAAACTGGGCATACAGTCTAAGAAGCCAGAAGCTTCTAAGACAATTTCTTGGGACACAAAAACTTTGTCTCATTTTGATCCGCGTACAAGTCAATGTGAAGATGAGATCCTGAAGATATTACATCTTCAGAACACTGTACATCTACTTTCGGATACATTTACTGACAACCAAAAAATTGTCAAATCACACGTCCCTACTGCCAACACGCCAGCTAGGATTGACATCCCCAAAGATGGATGCAATCCGCCGGCAGCAGAAATGGCAATACCTCAATTAAAAAGAGGACGCCCACCAGGTTCGAGAGACAAAGTCCCTCGTAAAAGAAAAAACCTTGGAGAAATTAAGAAGATCCCAACACAGGATGCTGAGCTCAGATCAGCTACCTCTCCCCTCCTAGTTTCCCCTGAAGAAGAATAAACAGGAGAAATATCATTAAATTATGTACGCACTGGAGAGGTACTGAACAGAAAAAGCACAGTCGACGACGATAATTTTTCGTTCAATATTGCCGTTTACGTCACTGAAAATGACGATGACATCGATCCACGGTCTCTAGCGGAATGTAAACGCAGAGGCGATTGGCCAAAGTGGAACGAGGCGATAGGAGTAGAGCTGGACTCACTCTTGAAACGCGAAGTCTTTGGACCAGTAGTCCAAACACCTGAAGGTGTAAAACCTGTGGGATATAAATGGATTTTCACAAGAAAAAGAAATAAACACAACATAGTTGTGCGCTACAAAGCACGCCTTGTAGCACAAGGTTTCTCCCAGAAACCGGGAATAGATTATGAAGAAACATATTCTCCGGTCATGGATGGGAATATCTTCAGATTCCTGATCAGCCTCTCTTCTCTGAAAAGCCTAGAAATGCAGCTCATGGACGTTGTGACTGCATATCTTTATGGCAATATAGATAAAGATATCTATATGAAACTCCCTGAAGGATATAAAATTTCACCAGAGAAAACATATAGACCTCGGGACACCTATTCTGTAAGGTTACAAAGATCATTGTACGGTCTTAAACAATCAGGAAAAATATGGTATAACAGACTAAGTGAGATTCTTGCTACGCAAGGATTTACTAATGATAAAGTCTGTCCGTGTATCTTTATAAAAAGATCGGGAACAGGATTTGTTATAGTCGCCGTTTATGTCGACGATTTAAATCTCATTGGATCTCCTGCAGAGATCACTGAGATATCTGAAAGCCTTAAGACAACTTTGAAATGAAAGACCTAGGAAAAACAAAGTATTGTCTTGGCTTACAGATCGAACACCTAAAGGGTGGCATCATGTTACACCAATCTACATATACACGTAGATTACTTAAACAATTCTACATGGATAAATGCCATCCCCTTAGTACACCAATGGTCGTTCGATCATTGGACGTAAAGAAGGACCCTTTCTGTCCACAGGAAGAGGGGAAGGAATTATTAGGTCCTGAAGTACCTTACCTAAGTGCCATTGGGGCACTACTCTATATAGCTAACTGTATGCGTCCTGATATAGCATTTTCAGTTAACTTATTAGCCATATATAGTGCAGCGCCCACAAAGCGCCACTGGAATGGAGTGAAGCATCTTCTGTGCTACCTCCAAAGGTCTATAGACCTAGGACTATATTACCCAAATAGTGGGTCTTCTACTTTACTTGGTTATTCAGATGCAGGTTATAGATCAGATCCCCACACAGAGAAATCACAAACTAGATTTGTGTTTACTTTCGGTGGTACGGCTATCTCCTGGAGGTCCGTCAAACAGACCAGTGTGGCTATCTCATCCAACCATTCTGAACTCCTGGCAATCCATAAAACAAGCAAGGAGTGTGTTTGGCTTCGCCCCGTCATTCAGCACATTTTGGCATCTACTGGCCTGAAGACTGGTGAACTTGAGCCTACTACCCTTTTTGAAGATAATGCAGCATGTGTAGCTCAACTTCAGAAAGGATACATAAAGAATGACAAGACGAAGCACATATCTCCCAAATTCTTCTGGACGCACGACCTTCAAGAGAAGGAACAAGTCAAAATACAACAAATTCAATCTTGTAATAACTTAGCAGATTTGTTTACCAAAACACTGCCACGATGTACTTTTGTAAAACTTGTAAGAGGAATAGGGATGAGGCAACTAAAAGACCTGCAAGCCTGAAGCTTGTATAGATCAGGGGGAGCAAAACTATAGGATTGTACTCTTTTTCCTTAGGACTGATGGTTTTTTCCACTGGGTTTTTCACAGCCAAGGTTTTAATGAGGCAAACCAAGTTTACTCTGGATCCAGCAGTATCCATCCCCATTAGTTTATTGAATCATGAAGTATTTTATAAGTGGATCCAAGGAAATGGATGAATAAGGGAGAGTGTTGTGAAACCCTTACTATTCACCATTATGTCATGAGTTACACATGACCCTTGGGATCATGTAACTCGTGACCCTTGGGTTGCCCCTTATCCCTATATATATGGACCTTGCCATATGATGAAATGAAGTGAAGAAAAATACTATTCTACGATATCTAGTATCCCTTCAAACAATTATTACTTTTTCCACATTAATTTTTTATCACACAATCTTTGCAACCAAATCTTATTTTATCATTTTCTATTATTCTCATACAAACACAACCCTTTCTATATTTACTTTTTTTCAAAAGAGTTAATTACCCAAATAATGTCCGAAGAATGTAGTGTTTGCCATTTTGGTGATCAAATCTTTTTTTGGGTTAATTTGATACCTAAACTTTGTAGTTTGGTTTAAAAGGCGCCTAAACTAAATTTCGTTAGTACTTTTGGATGAAAACCGTTAGAAATAGACATGTTGTAGTCACATGACTTATTTCTCAGGGTTATTTTTGTCATAACACCCTAATCCAACCCTCTTTGTCCTTTCCCGCTGCCACATTCTTTTAGAAGACAAAAACAAAAGTAAATATGTCTTTTCATGAAGTTTTTTTTTTTACTAAAGGTAGTATTTTCACTTGGGCAGGTTGCTATAGCAGCATGTATGTTGCTTCTAATGCTGTGGGTTTTGAAAAAAAAATCTTATGACTTTGTGAAAAACTTTTGAATGACATATTTTGAGTGACCGATACACATTTACATTGTAAAGACATGTTTTGAATGAACACACTGCATTAACAGACATGACATTTAAAGTCATGTTTATGAACCCTATTTTGAAAGAAAAAGCTTACATTAACTGAAGCATCAAATGATCTTGTTTCCAATGACTTAATACATTAACATAAGCATAAATTGACTTCAAAATAAAATACTACACTTCAGCCAAATCTGTCAACCCCAAAACATATTAAACAAAAGTATCTCTAAGCCTCTATCTTTCAACACAAAATATATGAAACAAAAGTATCTGTCAACGCCCAAAAAAAAATGATCACTTCATCCAAATGAATGTGACCTTCTATTTGTCATATGTTTTTGACCTATAAGCCTTTCCTCATTGCATTGAACCTTTGTTTCGGTCCCCCTTTGGCCGAGACTTCTATCTAAAACTAGTTCTCCTTGGTGCCTGGAATGGTTGAGATGTCACTGGTGGAATTGCTTGGATCGGTTGGGAAGGCTGAGATGACTGTGGTAGAGGTGTCTGGATTGAGTGTGAGGGTTGGGTTTGCTGAGTTGGCATTAGTGGGGGTTCAGTTGGTTGAACCTTTCTCCGTACCTAAAGCCACAAACATTAAACACTCAAATTACATAACCATTAACAATGCAAGGTACCAAAAAACATAAAACCGAAGAGGGCAAATTACTCACCTTATATTTTGGCCTAGCTGTTTGGATTAGTTGCACATTGTTGTTCACCATATTAATCACATTATGCGCACCAATATCATCCATGTTCTGGCATGCCTCTCAATTTAGGTAAACCTTTAAAAGCAAAAATACAATTAAACCACACTACCATAAGCATACAAACACCAGTTAATGTACATAACTAGCATAAATACCTCAGTTTGCTTCAATGAGCAGTTTTTTGTTGTTGTGGCCAGCAGTTAAACATATGGAGCACCTCCCAGGCCTGATGTGATAATTTCTTGGAATGGATGTTGCATTTGGGGCAGGTGGTTCCAGTCCTTCACCAGGTTCTCTGAGCCTTTTTTCTTTGGTCGTCCAGGTTGAACCTTCTCTAAAGGCAATGTAATGAGATAATCCCTCTCAATATCCCATTGGTCAGGACTTGGAACTGGATGTATTGGATGAGCATATGCAGCTACATATGACTCCTTTTTGTAAAATCTGTGCACATACATGGTTGGATCATGCCCCAACTTGTGACAAGAAGCTATGTGCATAAGGTAGTCTAGATAATAGCCATCTTCTACATGACCAAGTTTGTCTTGCTAAATCAACTGCAAAGTTACTGTTTGGGGAATCAACTTGGAAAAGCATGTCCCCTGCCACATTGACAATGTAATCCATTGCCCACACACCATTCTTTTCTAGAATCTTTTGTATCCTTGGTCCAACCACACTCTTCCATTTAGTCATAGATATCTGTCTATTTGCTATTCTAATTATGACATTCATCCTTATCATTTCTAATATGGTTAGAGTTGGTTTATGCCCTGACTTCACAAGTGAAGCATTGAAAACTTTACACAAATTGTTCAGCAATATATCACACTTTGGATTTAGGCTGAAATATGATATGATCCAATGTTGTGCTGGTTTAGCCTTCAGCCAACCATGTGCTTTATCATTCTCATGCTCCAGCTCTTCCATCTTCAAATTAAACCATGGCACTGATGTTGCCCTGGCAGCTGCCCACAACATATTCTTCAATGTCAAACCTGAGTATGAACTATTAAAATTGTTGTACAAGTGTCGAACACAGTGTCTGTGTTCTGCATCTGGAATCGGGTCTTTAAGGGTATGTTCTATCTCTTTCTGCTTATCTGATATGAACACATAGCAACTACCCCTCTCCATCATTAAATCTTCTATTAGCAGCTCTAGAAATCATGTCTGTAACTCCCTAAATCTATTCATGTGTATTTTTATTTCAATTCCTGAATTTTTTATTTTAATGTAATATATTTTCTCGGATAATAGGTTCTTGTTTGAAAATAAATTAATTTCAACTTTGTTTACTAAAATTTTATTATTACTGGTTTTACTTAAATTGTTATTTCGATTCTTTAATTGATAAGAGTGGTTATCCATTCAAAGGTTTTTGCTTCTGTTTACTGAGTAGGATATGGCTGATAAGTTTTTTTTTGGCTTTATTCTTAGTTCTAATTTTATTGATTGCCTCGTAATTAATTTTGATTATTTAATCTTTGCTTTAGCTAAAAACTTGGTCAATATTTTATTAAAAAAGTTCTGTTCATGAGTATTTTAATTTTAATTCTATATTGATTGATTATTTGTTAATAAATTTTAATTATAGTACTTTTGGAGAAATAACAGATGAATTTAGTTGTAGCTATTAATCAATTAGGAGACTAACTAATTTCTATTATTTAATTAGTTATTGTCTAACGAATTCTGTTAGTCAGTTTCAATTCTGTTATTGGACTAGTTCTATGCCCCAGATGTACTCCTTATTACCACACTGCCACTGTACTATTCTTGGAGAACACCCAATATTTTATTATAAATAATTACACGAATTACAAAGTTCTGACAGCACAGTCCCATCACAGCCACTGACACATTTTTCCATCACCCCCACTGTCACTGCCGTTCTCGGCCGACCCCGGCCGTGCACCACCGTCAACCGTCGCAAACTCGTCGGAGTTCTCCCGAACCAGCCACCGGTCCTCATCTTTCCGAGCATGAAGTCAGACACGGGGCGCAACCGATCTGCCGACCCACGCATCACCGCCGGAGCCAGATGCCATTGGATCTCGGGACAACCATGCCACCGCCTCCTCGAAGTTTCTGCCGCGGATCTGAGCCTCGACTCACCTGCCGGACCTCCGCCATGCCACGTCGGTGATTTCCTCGGCGACTGCTTCGTCCGGCCGATCTCGCCGTGCCAAGAACTTTTCTAGCCAACGACATGGAGCCGCATCCAAATCGACCTTCAACGCCGTCGGATCGACCTAGATCTGGTCGATCATCTCGTCGGATCGAACTCCACCGACACTCAGCCAAGCCACCGCGACTGCGCTGCTGCCGTGACTCGCCATCAGACCCGCCGAGTGTCGTTCTCTTCAGATCTGGATCTGACCATCGCTGCCATCGCATGAGATCTCGCCGCCTAGCCGGAGTGCGAGCGTCGCCAACGACGGCAGGTCGCCGGTGTCCACCATCTCGGACACAGCAGTGCTCCTCGATCAGAGGGCTTCTTGAGCTGCGCGCCTCGCCCCGAGTATCGTGTGCGCCTCACCCCGAGTATCGTGCCCGCCTCGATCTTCGTGCCGCCGTTACCTCGTTCCGAGCTCCAACCATCTACCTCCTCCTAGTCGCTCAGCCGACCGGACCAGGTTCATCGGCCACGCCACTCGGTGAGTCTCCGCCCCGATCTGCTCTTCCCCTTTTTTCATTATTCTAGGGTTCTTGAGAGGTTGAGAGAGAGAGTTTAGAGTTAGGGTTCGGCTGTAAGGATTGGGGAGGAAGAAGAGGTTAAGGGGTAGGATTTTATTTGTTGGCTGAGATTAGAAGTGAGGAAGAGGAAGGTTATGAGAGAGAAGCTTGGGCGGCTGCTAATGAACCGAGTGAGGAAATAGAATGTTAAGGATGGGTTTGGAAGAGTGGAAAATTTTGTGAAGGCTGGGATTAGAGAGATTAATCTGTTGGTTCTTCTTTGGCTCTGTCTGATATTATTTTGGTTGCCCCTTCGAATGGAGAGTCGGGCTGACTCTTTGAAATATGAGGAGCCATGCTACGTGGCCATGCGCCTCTTCGGAAAAGGAAGAGTCTAACCAATGTTAGGGAATTTAAGTTAGGCTAACAGTGGGATAAGAGCATCTTCAACCCTATTGTCTTGTTAAGTGTTGTGAGTCTTAGGTGGCTCCTATGTGGCATAAACCACAAGACAATAACTTATTTATGTGGCAAAATTATATCTCAAAAGACAATGAGATAGAAAAACTCTTTCCAATGCAAAAGTATTGAGAAGACAATAAAAAGTATTTTTTCCAACTTCCAAGACAACTTTTAAGACAACTACTCATCTTCTTTCTTTTTTCTTATATTTTTCATTCATAATTGATGACATGGAAGAGAAAACATTGTCAAGTGCATTGTCTACAGCAAGACAATCAACTTCACAATGTCTTCTTTAATTTTTGCCACATAAGTTTCACAATTGACTTGACAATTGCATTGGAGAAAAACTTTTGAATAAAATTTTGTCATTCCTATGTGGCATTAACTTTTTTCCAAAGTCACAATAGGGTTGGAGATGCTCTAAGAGCATCTCCAACCCTATTGTCTTGTTAAGTGTTGTGAGTCTTAGGTGGCTCCTATGTGGCATGAGCCACAAGACAATGTCTTGTTTATGTGGCAAAATTATATCGAGCATCTCCAACCCTATTGTCTTGTTAAGTGTTGTGAGTCTTAGGTGGCTCCTATGTGGCATGAGCCACAAGACAATGTCTTGTTTATGTGGCAAAATTATATCTCAAAAGACAATGAGATAGAAAACTCTCTACAATGCAAAAGTATTGAGGAGAGAATAAAAATTATTTTTTCCAACTTTCAAGACAACTTTTAAGACAACTACTCATCTTCTTTCTTTTTTCTAATATTTTTTATTCATAATTGATGACATGGAAGAGAAGACATTGTCAAGTGCATTGTCTAGAACAAGACAATCAACTTCACAATGACTTCTTTAATTTTTGCCACATAAGCTTCACAATTGACTTGACAATTGCATTGGAGAAAACTTTTGAATAAAATTTTGTCATTCCTATGTGGCAACAACTTTTTTCCAAAGTCACAATAGGGTTGGAGATGCTCTAAGGGTCAGCCGATTCTTCAAATTTCAAGAATCACATTGTTAAGTATTGGAGAATCAACATTCATTCGAATATTTAATAATTAGTTTTTTCCAACAGTTAGAGTGTGGGCTGGTTGGGTTCAGGAGTATGAATTGAGCTTTGAGCTGACTCGGAGCCCATTGACTTTCTTATTATTCTCCTTGTGTCAGTTTAAATGTTGGGGTTGGCCTACTGCTTATAATTATGCAGGATTTTATAGGTTTAATCCTTATGGAATTTTGGACTGTAGACTGGTTTGGGCTGAGGGCCTGGTGTGTTTAGTTGTGAATTAGAGGCATTGTGTTAGAGTTGGGCTTGAGGAGTACTTGTTAATTTGCAAGTAGAGTTTGGGCTAAATTTGGTTAATATTACCACTGTTAAGTAGTATCAATTATAATCAATTATATTTTCCTTAGTAAATGTTGCAATCATTATATATATTGTAAAAATCTATTTTCAATTTGGTTTGTCAACCTAGAAGAATTATTCTAGTATTTTATGCTTATCTATAATCTTGGGATATTTAATCCAAATATTCGACTAGAAAACTTGGTTTCTAAATAAGTTATAAGTATATTTTTTCCTTAAATAAATATTGTAGTCTTAGCGATATTTTATTGTTAGTGATAATTTATAATGATTTATGTTAAATATGGATGAGGTATTTTATAGGTATTTATCTTAAAGCTAGAATATATATATTTCTAAATTATATTTAATAGCTACTAAATGGTTAGCTAGTATATTAAAGTTTAGCTAGCTATTTTATAAATATTTGCTAATAAAAATGAAATAAGAGTATTTTTACGATTATTATTTTGATCAATTTATAATACATATTTTCTAAATATTGTTAACTAGTTTATGGATATAGTTAGCAATAATCAAGTTCGACTAATGTCATTAATTCAAACCCTAACAAACATTGTACCAAAATAACAGGTGAGCATCCATGCAGTACTACTCTCGTGCAACCAAACCGAGGCATGTACACCGACTTGATTTTTACTTTGTATTTTTGTCTTACATTCATGTGTCATGTTCTCATGTCGGACACGAGATACAAACGATTGTCTTGTACCTTGTTCATTGCATCGTGAGTCATTGTTTATTGCAGGAATTGGGGAAAATATTAGCTTTTGTGTGACCACACCCAAACATAGGTATTGTGGATAGCCTAATCATACACTTCACGTACGATGAAGCCGGATCTTGTAGAATTGATTGACTCATTGATTGATTGTGTTCCTTAGCCGGTCACGCATTAGTTTAATATTTCAAAAATGTCACACTTGCATTGATTGTCGTGTACATTGTCTTGTTCGTTGATAGCCGTGTTCATTGTCTTGTATATTGATTATCGTGTCCATTGCCTGCAGTTTTACATTACATTCTGGTACCATAGTTTCATTTTCAGTTCTGGTATTCTGGTTTCACCTTGTATTCTGTACTACAAATTACATTATATATTGTTCTTGTCGGGGTTGTACTTTGCTCTTTTCCTGACAGGATACATTGCAGGTGAGCGTGAGGCCACATAGAGCATGTGATTGCATTGGATATTACAGTATTTATTTTATTTATTTTACGGAGACTGTATTTTTATGATTTTATCAGTGTATATTTTATTTGACCGAATTTGTCTCCGGATGACTTTGTACTAAAAATGACTTCGTGGATATTGTTGATCATTTTGGAAACGTTATAAAAGCTGTGGATGTTTACATTACATTGTGACTTAGAGTTTTCCTTGGAATTGTACAGCTTACTTCGTCATGTCCATCGACGAAGGCTGGACGTGTCCAACTCGTATCCGATTATTCGAGAGCGGGTCGTGACATATTTTTAGTGGTGGTCCATACAGGTCTATCCTAATGACACTTAGGCAATAAAGTGTTATTGGGGGACCAGCGAAGCTAAGGAAAACTCATCACAACATAGGATCCGCAGAAAATAGTTATGGGTATGGTTTTACTAAAATTGCTTATTATTCCATAGTTAGGCCTATCTAATCAATTTCTGTTTTGCAGGGTGGTTTAGACACGTAACACTAAGGTTATCAATTTCCTTGCACTTGAAAGTTATGAGTTTATTTCATATATACATTTTGCTAGTATAACTGTTTGGTTGATAATATTTGATCTGTCTTTAGATTTTCTCTTAGCACGTGGAATTTTTCTAAAATTTTCTTATTGATTTCAAGACTTTGTTTCCAATTCTAGATTTTATTTCCTATTGAGATTCATTTTTAATTACTTTGTCTTACTCATTGTCTTCTTAAAGAGCAAATACTTACATCATTTTTCGTCATGATTATGACTTTTAGAACTTATTGAATTTTCATAAACTCCTTTGGAACTTCTATGGACAAAGTTGAAAAAGTATTTGACAACCTACTATGACATGGCAGATGCGCACTGCAGTCATTTATTTAGATTATGGAGACCGCGGGTTCACTACAGCCAGCTGCGCACTAGCGAGGCAGGAGCTCTAAGTCAAAGTAATTTCAGGTATTTATAGGTTCTCGGATATTATTAAGACTATGTTCTAAAAATCATAAATTTTTTATCTCTTGAGTTGTTCCGATAATATGGATAAGTTGATAGAAATATTTGATAATTTATTATTATTTGGGTTATTGAGCCAAAGGTTCGTTGCAGTCAGATGTACACTACACTGGCGAGACAGGAACTCTAGGCAAAATAATTTCGAATATATATAGTTTCCGGATACTACTGAGATTATATCCGTATTATATACCATGATTGATCTCTTATCGCCATTGACAATTTTACCGAAAAATTATCTTGATATTGACCTAATGTGAATCTCTGCAGTTGGTTCTATTTTTTTCTCTTGATTTATCAGGACCTTTCTTTAATATCTGTTAGTCCAATCCTTTTTCATGGTTTGCTTTAGTGTACTGCATATATTTTGCTAATGGTCCCATATTTTAATTTTTCAAAATTCTTTATTCATAATAATACCATTTTTGTATTTAGCATATTTTAGTAGTTACCAAGTCTAAATATTTTTTTTGACAATATTTTTACTAAATCGTGTTTAGTTGATTTGAATTATAGTCATAGTCGTGTTAGTTATACCTAAATAATTTTATTGGATTTAGATCATAATTTTATGACTATGTCAATTTGGTACTATTTCTAATATGCCTAAATTTTAAATTTTTCTCATGTTTAGAATTAGATTTTTTAACTTTGATCATTTCTAGAAAATCATGATTTTTCTAGTTATACAGATCCTATGATTAAACTAATTTTAATTATTTCCAAGTTTTCGTATTTGGTCAGTCTTAATAGCATTTATTGTGTTGTTTGAAATTTCGAGGACAAAATTTTTGTAAGGGGGATAGATTTGTAACTCCCTAAATCTATTCATGTGTATTTTTAATTCAATTCCTGAATTTTTGATTTTAATGTAATATATTTTCTCGGATAATACGTTCATGTTTGAAAATAAATTAATTTCAACATTGTTTACTAAAATTTTATTATTAGTGGTTTTACTTAAATTGTTATATTGATTCTTTAATTGATAAGAGTGGTTATCCATTCAAAGGTTTTTGCTTTTGTTTACTGCGTAGGACATGGCTGATAAGTTTTTTTGTGGCTTTATTCTTAGTTCTAATTTTATTGATTGCCTCGTAATTAATTTTGATTATTTAATCTTTGCTTTAGCTAAAGACTTGGTCAATATTTTATTAAAAATGTTCTGTTCATAAGTATTTTAATTTTAATTCTATATTGATTGATTATTTGTTAATAAATTTTAATTATAGTACTTTTGGAGAAATAACAGATGGATTTAGTTGATTAGCTATTAATCAATTAGGAGACTAACTAATTTCTATTATTTAATTAGTTATTGTCTAACTAATTCTGTTAGTCTGTTTCAATTCTGTTATTGGACTAGTTCTATGCCCCCAGATCTACTCCTTATTACCACACTGCCACTGTACTATTCTTGGAGAATACCCAATATTTTATTATAAATAATTACACGAATTACAAAGTTCTGACAGCACAGTCCCGTCACTGCCACTGACACATTTTCCCATCACTGTCACTACCGTTCTCGGCCGACCCAGGCCGCTAACCACCGTCAACCGTCGTAAACTCATCGGAGTTCTCCCGAACCAGCCAACGGTCCTCATCTTGCCGAGCACGAAGTCAGACACGCGGTGCAACCGATCTGCCGACCCACACATCACCGCCGGAGCCAGACGCCATTGGATCTCGGGACAACCATGCCACCGCCTCTTCGAAGTTTTCACCGCGGATCTGAGCCTCGACTCACCTGTCGGACCTCCGCCATGCCGCATCGGTGATTTCTTCGACGACTGCTTCGTCCGGCCGATCTCGTCGTGCCGAGACCTTTTCCAGCCAACGACATGGAGCCGCATCCAAATCGACGTCCAGCACCGCCGGATCGACCTAGATCTGGTCGATCATCTCTGTCGGATCGAACTCCACCGACACTCAGCCGAGCCACCGCGACTGTGCTGCTGCCATGACTCGCCATCAGACCCGCCGAGTGTCGTTCTCTTCAGATTTGGATCGGACCATCGCTGCCTTCGCCTGAGATCTCGCCGCCTAGCCGGAGTGCGAGCGTCGCCAACGACGGCAGGCCGTCGGTGTCCACCATCTCGGACACAACAGTGCTCCTCGATCAGAGGGCTTCTTGAGCCGCACACCTCGTCCCGAGTATCGTGTCCGCCTCGATCTTCGTGCCGCCGTCACCTCGTTCTGAGCTCCAACCATCCACCTCCTCCTGGTCGCTCAGCCGACCGGACCAGGTTTATCAGCCACGCCACTCGTTGAGTCTCCGCCCCGATCTGCTCTTCCCCTTTCTTCATTATTCTAGGTTTCTTGAAAGGTTGAGAGAGATTTTAGAGTTAGGGTTCGGCTGTAAGGATTGGGGAGGAAGAAGAGGTCAAGGGGTGGGATTTTATTTGTTGGCTGAGATTAGAAGTGGGGAAGAAGAAGGTTATGAGAGAGAAGCTTGGGCGGCTGCTAATGAACCGAGAGAGGAAATAGAATGTTAAGAATGGGTTTGGAAGAGTGGGGAATTTTGTGAAGTCTGGGCGTGTCTGACTCGTATCCGATTATTCGGGAGCGGGTCGTGACAATGTCCAAGTTTCTTTGTTTTCAATCTTCACTACTGCATAAGCTATGGGAAAATACCATTATTGGCATCAATTTCCACTGTAGTCAGAATCTGCCCTTTAATCTGGAATTTGATATGACATCTATCCCACCCTATGACAGGTCTAAACCCTCCTTCCACCCTTTCTTGCAAGCATCAAAGGCAATGTAATCTGTTTGAACCTCCTTACATCCCCTTCTAGCTCAGTTTTGATAATAACAGTAGTACCAGGGTTGGTTTTCTTCAACATAAGAGCATAAGCATACAAGTTGTTGTACCGATCAGCATAAGAACCTTTGTTCATCTTCTTGGCCATTGCTATTACTTTATAAATCTGGTTATCAATCACATGATTGTGATAGTCTTTCCTCACAGGTGCTTCGAATGCTTCCTTTGATCAATTTGGATCTGCTTGTAGAATAGAAGCATACTTCCTTGCCAGCCATGCAGATGTAGCATACTTAATCTTAACCTTCCGTGTACACTTGTGAACAAGATTTAGCCTCTTAATCATAATAGCACAAGTATCATCAAATGAGGATGCATACATGTAGCATCCACTTTTTCATAGAAGGGTATTTTAGTCA
Organism: Iris pallida; assembly: GCA_029216955.1. Lineage (NCBI taxonomy): Eukaryota > Viridiplantae > Streptophyta > Magnoliopsida > Asparagales > Iridaceae > Iris > Iris pallida. Next base: position 9,339,647 of record JANAVB010023800.1, read on the forward strand.
TTTTAGTCATTTTGGCCTTTTTGTGATTTTCTAGATATTTTGACTTGTGTTGTGCTAGCAACTGGTTTAACCTTAGTGGACATTGTATAGGAGCCTAACCATGCCTTAGAATTATTATTTTTTTTTACTTATTAGAATTTATTTAGGGCTTGAGTTTATTTTTTTTAGGCTTTAATTAATTTTTAAGCCTTTTTGCATGCAAGCCTTTTTAGCCTTTTTGACTTGGACCTTATTCTTACTTAAGAAAGAATTAGCCCAAGTGAAACCCTAACCCTAGAGACCCCTACCATGGCCGCCCACAGTAATACACCCTCTCCCTTCTTTTCATTTGTGAAGTTTTAGCCTCCACAAGTAAACCCTAAGAGATCTCCTTCTCCAAAACTCCATTTTTCTTCATCCGGAGTCCGTTTCTTTCTAAATGAACTCCGTTGCACTCGTCGAGGAGAGGAGGATCTGCTGGAGCACTGCTAACGAGGAGGCGGAGGCAATTGCTTGAGGGAAATCGGCCGACACGACAACCGAAGAACTCCGTTTATTGAGTTTTTGACACTCAATAGGTAAACCCTATTCTATCATAGTTATTCTGGATTTTTTTTCATTTTTGCATCCATATAGGTGCCCTAGACTTGCCCATGAAGTTTGGTTGGATTTTGACTTCGTTTGATGGCGGTATCGGACACGTGTCGGTCCTTTACGGCACGTATTCGACGAAATGCCGCTTAGGATAGAAAGTTGTTGTTTTTCGATTCTGTCTTCATGGATGTTTAGATAATATCAAACTTTTGTAGACGGATTTGACATTGATGACTTTTCAGTGGGGTTTCGGGCATCGGACGCACGTGCACGGATCCCGTGCACGAGGCCGTGCATGCCCTGCCGTCAGTGAATTGTATCTCGATGCATGGACCTTATTTTCGCCTAAAATTTCTTGAGCACGTGGGGGCAAACTCTGACCCCATGCTCGTAAAATTTCACGGCTTCTCGTTGAGCGAGCGCGGAGAAATCCGACGTGCATCGTTCAGTCGTACTATGCTTTCAAGCAGATTTTTGTCGCTGAAACGGACTTCTTACGCGCTCTCGACGCGACGAGGACCCGTTCCAGGACCTGGGACATGTCGACCTATACCTAGACTACCCCAGGGACCAACCCCGAGTCGCGGCGTGGCCCGACGAGCGAGCCACGGAGGCCGAACCGCGCGCACGAGGGCGCGCGGACGAGCGTGCGCACGCAGCAGGCCGCGCGCAGGTACGGGGCTGCGTGCGTCGCCTCGACACGACATGTCACTGTGTTGCCATGTCCTAGACCTACCCCTGGACCCCCCCCAGCTACGTGTACGAGCATGGAGCTTTTCATTGTGTGTGCGGCGCTCAATCGAGCGGGAACGCACGCACACGTACACGTTGTCACGCGGTATCGGGTTTTTTCGATACGCGTTCTGTGGACACGACACGGACACGATTTCGAACCCGGGAATACACGAGCACATCACGTGGGTTGCGACTAATGTGTATGCTGAGTTTTGCGGGTTCATTTTGTGTATATCATATTTTGGGTCGTTGTGTGAAAAATGAGTTTTTCTTTAAATGCAAATTTTGAGTTTGAGTATGATATTTTGATTTCTAGTAATTTAACTTATAAAATCTGAGTTTTTAGTACGTATATGAGGTTTTGGACTTGTGGGAACCAACTCTTGGATTTATTTCATATTTTCTATCAATTATGCGCATATGTGCTTTTCTTTGTATATATATATATATATATATATATATATATATATATATATATATATATATATATATATATATATATATATATATATATATATATATAAATATATATATTTTTTTTTCATAAATATATATATATATATTTTATATATATTATATATATATATATATATATATATATATATATATATATATATAAGTAAGACCCCGTTGAAGCCCATTGCAAGCATATATGTGTTGAGAATGAGTCGAGGGGAATTAATCCCAGATTTTGATTCATTAAAACTATTTCAAAACCATTGTCAATTCTTCCATTTGAGCATTGGTATATATATATATATATATATATATATATATATATATATATATATATATATATATATATATATATATTTATTTATTTATTTATTTATTTATTTATTTATTTATTTATTTATTTATTTATTTATTTATTATATATATATTTTTTTTTATATATATAATATATATATATATATATATATATATATATATATATATAAAAATATATATATATATATATAAATATATATATATATATATATATATATATATATATATATATATATATATATATATATATATATATATATATAGTTTTCCTATTTGTCTATATGTATATAATAGTATATTAAAATGAGGTATACCATAGTTGTGTTTTGATGTTTTTAATCTCAGATTTGACTCACTTCAGTAACTTACAGGTGACACACACACACATAACCATTTGTTAGAATTAAGAATAGGCTTGTATTGTAAATACATGTGTATGTATATATACCTATATGTGTATAGTTATTTATGCTTGAGAACCCTTTTCAGAATAGATCATAGTTGTGGTTGTAACCATAGGAGTCCTAGGACAGATTTGGTTTGTCATTTGAACCTACTTTAGTCCAATTGGCCGACAAGTTGACCAAGTTGACAAAAGTCAACTTTGGGTCAAACTTGATCCAATTCAACTCAAACGAACTCCGAATGACCTAAAATTTTGTGTATGACCTAAAAATTAGTAGATGGACTAGTTGACCATTGTTTGACCAGGTTTGACCAGCATTGATCAGGTTGACTAGAGTTGACCAAGGGTTGACTTTGACCAAAAAGGACCTAGAAGCATGTAGTCTTTCATTGTAGCTATTTCTTTTGATATTGTAGACTTGGTTGTGACATGTGTATACTTTAAATAGGTTTATATTGCCTCGATTTAGCTACACTTCATCATCAGCAGTTCAGTTTGCCAGGCGAGTATATTCTCTGATCTTTTCATACTTCTTTGGATATGTTCTCTTGTTATAGACTACTATACTTGATGCTGATACGATGTTCACACGGATTAGTATCCTATGGATCTTTTCATGCGATGTTATCCCCTCGGATACATCGAGTATATCATGTTCATGTACTTTATCGTGTTCATCATGTACTCCATGTATTCATATTTATCCACGTACACTCATATGTTATTTATGTACACTCATGACCATATGAGCTCCATGTATAAAGTAGTTGTTATCCATGTGCAATAACATATCATGTCTTGATCCTTGCGTATTGATTGGGGGTAGGAAGAGTGTAGTTGGTTATGTGATCATTATCCCCAGTAGGTATCCATGTGCAACTCCATAGTTTATCCATGTCCAACCCAACCCGTTTACATAACCAATTCATGCTCTAAATCACATAGATAGTTACATTTCTCTATTTATCATATTTATATCTTATCCTGATAGTCTCTCTCATGTTGATTTTCTTTACAGTATTTTATGTATAGTTTTCTATAGCTTGTTTTATATGTCCAATCCTGATATGAACAGTTGTGAGAGATATGTTCTCGTTCCGTCCTGATTGGACATGTTGAAAATTTTACAGGTGATGATGAAAAGTTCTGTCCTACTTATTATGGCATTGGCTTAGATGACACTGGTGACGTGGACCCTCAGGAGGATCCAGCAGTCGCTGAGGACTTGCCCATAGTCTAACTGAGACTTAATATTTTATTGTCTTTATTTGAGACATTATGAGTTGTACTTGAGATTTGTTTTGGTGGTTTACACATAAACTTTTATTTATATATGTGATTCTCTTGAGATTTATTTTTCTATTCCATCTTAGTGGTTGTGATTGAGTACTTATTATTTATTTTCTGGTCGGAGCATATTCTAAACTGTATTAGATATTGTGACTCAGGACAGCGTTCTACCACCGACACTGCGGCGTAGGCTGGACGTACTTCACTTCTCGTGCCCTTTCACTGGGTGCGGGTCGTGACACGTTTTTAGTGGTGGCCCATGCAGGTCCAATCACAACTAGTATGATTTAGTAGTGGTACTCGAACTAGAGTATCATTACAGCCTGCAGTAGGATATAAGATATAAGTTAAGGTACTCAATCACATTAGAAAAACTCTTATCAAATTCTTGCTGTTAATTGTCTCCTTTGAAAACAACTGTCCTTCTTTGATGATTTTGCTTCTTTTTCAGTAATTGATTTCTTGTTTGATCTGTCTTCAGGATGGTGGAGACACGATCGCAGCGCTCTGGTCTTAGGGATACCACTGAGAGGTCTGCTACTTCTCGTCCAACTCAGCAGGACCCAGGGACCACAGTGCCTCTTGTTCCAGCTCAGGTGGGCCCGTCTGAAACTTTTGGGGGTGCTCCTCCACCAGTTCCGGGGATTACCCCAGGAGTTTAGAAGATGCTACCACCACCGCCCCAGGGGACAGTTGATGTGGCACAGTGTTTCGCCTTCATGCAGCAGATGATGGAGATGCAACAACACCAGGCAGAGGACATGAGGCAGGGCATTGATAATGCCCACCAGTTAGCAATGGTGGTAGTGGAGAAGGTGACTGCCCAACCCCAAGAAGGACAGATTCAGCCATACCAGCCGAGGACTCCAGGTATTCAAGATTTCCATAAGATGAGGCCGCGAGACTTCAAGGGTACGGAGGGTATCCTTTACGCGGACGACTGGATCGAGCACATAGAGGAGATTTTTTGTCTCACAGAGATACCAGCTAGACTCCAGGTGGAAGCAGCGGGCATCATGATACAGGACCTTGCCCGCACTTGGTACCAGACCGACCCCAGGGTTGGTACTACGGGGCAAACTTGGAAGGCTTTTAAGAAGTTTTCAAGGAGAAGTTCTTCCCCGACACTGCACTTGGCGCGTTAGAGACGCAGTTTGAGAACCTGGTTCAGGGGAACCAGACAGTAGAGGAGTACGCCAGGGAGTTCTGCCGCCTGAGCAGATTTATGGAGGGCCTTAGCGAGACAGCGAAGGCTAGGAGATTCAGAAAGGGTTTGGTTAAGGAAGTCAAGTCCTTAACCAAGAGCAACAGGAATGCTACATTTGAGGAGATTTTGATGGAAGCCATGGCAGCAGAGGATGATCTGGAGCTAAAGCAAAAGCGAGGTCGTGATTCACATACAGCCGGTGGCAGTGGAGGATCGGCCAAGAAGCCCCATTTCCAGCATCAGCAGAGGCCTTTCCAGCAGCAGCATAGGCCGTTCCAGCAGGCACAACAGAGACAGGGTCAGCAGGTACCGAGATAGCAGCAAGCCACCATTTGTGACTTCTATAAGAAGCCAGGGCACAGGTGGAGTGAGTGCAGGAAGAGGCTAGGCAAGTGCCTACACTACGGTTCATCAGAGCATCAGTTGAGGGAGTGTCCTGAGGCTTTCGGGCATAAAGAACAGGGAGCAGGAACCAAGGCTCCAACGGAGCAGCAGAGGGGACCTTTGCCGACTCAGTAGCAGAAGTTTGTTCAGCACTAGCAGCAGACTAGAGGAGGCCAGCAGGGGCGAGCTTTCACCATGGCAGCGGAGGATACCGAGGCAGTAGGCGATCTGATAGCAGGTTCTGCTCTTATCGACTCTTTTCCTGCATTCGCATTATTTGATTCGGGTGCTTCCCATAGCTTTGTGTCTGTATCATTTGCCATTAGACACCAGCTTTCTTCTGAACCTTTGTAGTGTCCCGTCCCGCAAAGTCAATCAGAGGAATCGAAATGCCGACGGCGTTCGGACTTAGCCTTGCAACGGCTGCTTGAAGACTTGCTCGGTCGAGGCGACTCCTCGCACAGGTGGGGTAGTTTCGGTGAACTCGCCTCATCTCAGCCTTCACTTAATAACTCGCTTGTTTTCAACTTGCACAAGCAGGCAAATATAAAAGCTACGAACGCACATAGCTAAGAAAATAATCTCGACCCGTCGGAATGTCTTAGAACTTGGAAAATGGTCCCACGGTCTTCTTAGAAGTCGGCTCAGCGTGCTTTCAAATGACAATCGATCCTTCGTTCTCGTAGCTTGGAAGAAAGAAGTTGGCTTAAGTTGCCAAGTTGCCCCGACACTCGAATTGGCCTAAGTCATAGGCGTCGCCTCCATGAATGCTTGATAAAGCATGCACAGTCCCGTCATTTTGTCCCAACACTTGAATTAGCCTAAGTCATAGGCGTCGTCCGCATGAATCACTACTAAAATATGCTCTATTAGCGACGTTGTTTAGCGACGGAATGAAATTCCATCGCTAACTATATAATATAGCGACTCCTTTATAATGACGTCGCAAAACGTCGCTGAATAGCGACGTTCAGCGATATTAGATACAGTATGTCGCAGAATAGCGACGTTCAGCGACATATTATTAAAATATGTCACTTATATTAAAATTTTTACGACGGTTAGCGACATCTACTATTGACGTCGCTAACTTTTTTACTTAGGGCACAGGACTCCTTTTTCTCCCTCACTCGAAAACTCGAAAACTCCTTTTTTTTTTCCCTCCCCCCACCCGGTGACTCCCTCCCCTCCGGTGACTCCCTCCCCCCCCGGCGACTCTCTCCTCCCCCCCGTCGAGCTCCTCCTCCTCGTCCAATCCGAGCTGCCCCACCTCTCCGGTAAACCCTAACCTAATTCCTCCTCCTCTTTCTATCCCCCCCCCACACACACACAGAGACACACACACACACACACACACAGAGGGTGACACACCAAGTATTTGTGGAAATGCCTAATAGGTTATTTAGAATCCTAATTTCAGTTTTGTGCATAAATGAGGGTAGGTTAGTCATGGTTAAGGTATCCCAATTGGTTTTCATATGGATTCCTATATATATCTATGTATGTTTGACCCACAAGTCATGTATATATGTAAATATATATAAATTGGTATATATTTATGTATGTGGACTATTTTAGATAAAATTTTATAAATATATAGTGTGTGTGGTTGTGTCTTGTGTGAGAGTGAGAGAGGGGGAAGCATGGCAAGTTATTGGCTATCCATTTGGCCTTTGGTTTGTGTGTTTGTGGCTTGGATTGGTGGTTGGTTGTTTATGGTTATGTGTGTTTGTTTGAAGAAAGGGATTAGATGTTTTAATAGTATGTTTGTGCTTGTGATGAGATGTGAGAGTGTATGAGTGTATGATTGTGTTTTTTTAGTGTATGTTTGAGGAAGGGGAGGTTAGATGTGGTAGTGTGGTAGTATGGTAGTATGAGTATGAGTGAAGAGGGATATTGAGATAAGTGTGTGTGTGTGTGTGTGTGTGTGTGTGTGTGTGTGTGTGTGTGTGTGTGTGTGTGTGTGTGTGTGTTTGAGAGTGAGAAAGGTAATAGGGATTTAGATGTGGTAGTGAGTGTTGTGTGTGTGTTAGAGAGGGTATGATAGAGTAGCAAGAGGGGGAGAACAAGTGGCTGCAAAGGCAGCAGCAGCAGCTTGTGCTGCAGGGTAGTAGCAGCAGTAGCTGCAATGCCAACAGCAGCTGCTAACAGCAGTAGCAAGAGCAGTGAGGGCAGCAGCTGCAAATTGTTTCTAGAAGCTAGTGTGTCTTATTATGTTGGGGTGTAGTTTTGTTTTAGGATGAGTATGTTAGTGTCTACACATAAGTTAGTATCCTAAGTTAGATATTTAGGATAGTATCATAGGCACTAATTTAATATCTTGTTTAGGATGTTAGTATCCTATAGTTAGATAGGTGAGTTAATATCTTAGGATACTAGAAGTTAGTATCCTAGATAGGTTAGTTAGTGTCTTGGATAGGTTAGTTAGTATCCTATTTATCCTAGATAAGTTAGTATCCTAAGTTAGATATCTTAGGGTAGTTAGATTATGCTAGTATCTTGAGGGTATCAAGATAATAGGATATTAGGATGTGGGCTAGAAGTTAGTACCCTAAGTTAGTATCTTGGCTAGAATTTGGTATCCTAGGATAGTTAGATATCCTAGTATCTTAAGAGTGTCCTAGATTAGTCTATGGTAATAGGATACCCTATAGGGTATATCTCTATGTAAATATTAGAGTATCTTAGGAGTGTTGGTATATTGTTAGAACGGTAGAGTTAGTATCCTAAGGTATCTAAGGTATTAGCAAAGTAATGAAAATTACCTATAGCCTAAGGATAAGGTATTAGCTAAGGTAATGGGTATGATGTTAAGGCAGGTAGATAGATACTAGCCTAAGGTAGATGGTAATATCTATTAGCCTAAGGTATTGAGTTATCTACTAGCCTAAGGGTAGGATATTACTAGGATATGGTATTATCTAGTATCTAAGGTAAAGTGGATGTTAAGGTATTAGTTACCTTGACTAAGGTATTGAGATTCCAACTTAAGGTATTGGTATTGTGATACCAATAGCGATAAGGTAAAGGGTACCTTGGTAGGTAATAACTAGAAATAGGATATTTGACTTAGATTTGATCTTGTTTGACCAAGGTTGACTATTTTGATTGAAAGTCAAAGTAGAGTCAACATCTGACCTAGATTGGACTAAGAGTTGACAAAGTCAACTATAGGTCAACTCTTGACCTAGTTTGACCTTGTTTGACTTTGTTTGACTTATCTTGACCTAGTTTGACTTTGTTTAACTTAGTACAACCTAGTTTGACCTAGATTGTATATCATGCCTAACATTGTTATTAGTAACTGTCTGCTACTAATGTGTGTCCCATAATATGACATAATATACGAATTTGTGCCTATTGGATAATGTGTGTCCATCTTTGCAGAATTATTTCCAAATGGATATGAATTACTACTTGCAAAATCGTTCATGGATGTACAATCGTCGTCCTGATGATATGTGTGGTGTGCGTGATGAATACATAGCGGGAGTAGAGCAGTTCCTGCAGTTTGCTAAGGCGTTCCCTCAGTACATGGACGGCACCAAAATTAAGTGTCCGTGTGTGAAATATCATAACGTAAAATATTATCCAGAAGTGGAAGTGACATATCATTTGTACTCAAGGGGTTTCTTGCCTAATTACTATCTGTGGACCGTACACGAAGAACTTGTATCTTTAGCATCAGAGCTGGAGCCTTATGTTGAGCCGTATATGCATGCGGAACCTAATTTTGTTTCAGATAATCATGCATACGACGATGGGTGCGTGAACATGGTTTTCGACGCTATGGGGCCTAGTTTCATTCATGATGCAGCTGAGGAGGCACCAAATGTCGATGCTGCAAAGTTCATGGAGTTGCTGGAGAATGCAAGGACTCTATTGTATCCTGGTTGTGAGGATCATTCACCGTTGGAGGTGGTAACAAGACTGTTGAGCATTAAGTCAGATTTTAATATATCGTAAAAATGCCACAACCGAGTGTTGGAGTTGATTATAGAGATCTTGCCAGCGGGTGCTAAGTTACCTAAAGACTTCTATCGGTCTAAGAGGATGGTGAGATCGCTCTGGATGGGATATGAGAAAATCGATTCTTGTCACAATGGGTGCATGCTGTACTATAAAGACGACAAGGACGAAGATGTGTGCAGATTTTGTGGTGCTAATCGCTATAAGACAACTAGTATAGGAAGGTCTACCGGTGCAAGAAAACCGACTGATTCAATGCACTACTTGCCTTTAACGCCGCGGTTGCAAAGATTATTTATGGTGAAAGAGACGGCCGAAAATATGAGTTGGCACATGCGAGAACAGATTGAAGGAGTGTTGGATCACCCATCCGATGGAGAAGCATGGAAGCACTTTGATCGAGTGTATCCTAATTTTGCTTCAGATCTGCGTAATGTCAGGTTGGAGCTATCTTCTGATGGTTTTACTCCTTTTGGTCTTTCGGGATCCCAGTATTCGTGCTGGCCTATGATTGTCACTCCGTATAACCTACCGCCTTGGATATGCATGAAGACTCAGTACATATTTCTATCCGTTACAGTTCCTGGTCCGAACAATCCCAAGAGGAACATTGATGTGTACTTACAGCCTTTGATAGATGAGTTGAATCAGTTATGGGAAGTAGGCGCTAACACGTACGATGTTTCCAGGAAGCAAAATTTTCAGATGAAGGCAACCCTTATGTGGACCATCAACAACTTTTTGGCCTATGGAATGTTATCTAAATGGAGCACTCATGGCCGTCTCTCATGTCCGTATTGCATGGACCATACTAAGGCTTTTCGCTTGAAACACGGAGAAAAATCATGCTTCTTTGATTGTCATCGGCAATTTCTACCAAAAGATCATCTATTCAGAAGGAACAGGAATGCATTTCGTGCCGACGTTATAGAGAAGGGTGATCCACCGCCAATGTGGTGCGGAGCCACGATATGGGAGGAGGTTAGAGATTTTTCAAGTGCTATCGAAGATCCTACAACTGGGTACAAGTGCGATAGATTTGGTAGAGATCATAACTGGACAAAGAGGAGCATATTCTGGGATCTGCCATACTGGAGTACCAATTTGATCAGACATAATCTTGATGTCATGCATATTAAGAAGAATATGTTTGATAACATAATTAATACTATGATGAACGTAAAGGAAAAAATGAAAGACAATCCCAAGGCCAGGTTGGACTTAGAAGAAATATGCAAATGCCCTGCGTTGCATTTGATAGAGCGGAATGGAAAAAAGTTCCTGCTGAAGTCAATTTTCTTGCTGGACAAGGAGGATAAAGTGAGACTTTGTCGGTGGATCCAGGGCCTAAAATTTCCAGACGGATATGTGTCAAATCTGAGAAGATTTTTCGATCCGTAGGAAAATAAATTGACGGGTATGAAGAGCCACAACTGTCACGTATTCATGGAAAGGTTAATTTCGATTGTATTTTGGGAATTCTTATCGCAGGCAGTTTGGGATCCATTGACGGAGCTTAGCATATTCTTCAGGGATCTTTGTTCTAAGAAATTGCTCATTGATCGTCTAGAAAAGCAAGAGAAGGACATTGCGGTAACATTGTACAAGCTAGAGAGGGTGTTTTCTCCTGGATTCTTCGACTCTATGGAGCATTTACCGATTCATCTATCCTATGAGGCACGTGTTGGTGGACCCGTCGAATATCGATGGATGTACCCGTTCGAGCAACATTTGAATCACCTAAAAATAAAGGTGATAAATAAGGCACGGGTCGAGGGTTCTATTTGTGAAGCCTATGTTCTCGAGGAGATTATAAACTTTTGTTCGATATATTTCAAGCCTCATGTTGCAACTAATAGAACGAGACCTTCCAGAAATGACGACGGAGATCATGAATGTAATGATACAATACTGAAGGTATTCAATGCTCCAGGAAAGCCATCGGGTAAAATGAAGAAGAGATATCTGAACGATGATGAGCTAAGGGCTGCTCAGGTGTATGTATTACTCAACTACGACGAGGAGGAAGTAGAGAAACTGAAGATGTAAGTAATTAATACGTCTATATTATTTTAATAGTATTGATTATTATACTATTACATTAATTGAATGATGTTGTTTTTAGCATATTTAATGATAATGTGAGGTCAGGTAGCCACACATAACAGAAGAAGAACTAGAACAAAAAATGAGGCACTATTTTCTATCATGGTTGAGTGCATATGTAAGACTTGAGAACTCTGTAATTACCTTTCTGTATATGCACTTGATTGAGAATTAGCTTAATTTCTTTTTTTTTTGGTATTTAGGTCGATCGTTCATACGCAAGACTTGAGGATGAGTCTATTAGAACTCTAGCCAAGGGACCAATTTATGCTGTAAAAATATGGCCAAGCTACTGTGTTAATGGGTTTAGGTACAAGTCAACAACTTACCCGATCAGAGACAACTTTGTGGATCTTGACTCCACCAAAAATAGCTGTTTGTGTATCAGATCTTCGAGCTACAAAGATGTTGATGCAGGCAATGATTTCTATGGCGTGCTATGGAAGATCGTAGAGCTGACATATAGTTATGGAATAGAGCCTGCTAAGATTGTGTTATTCAGGTGGGATTGGTTCGATCCGATTGAAGGTCAAGGTTGAAAAGTAGACAAGCACGGTCTTGTGGATATAAACTATTGGCGTCGATATCAAGCCTACGAACCATTTGTCCTATCAAGTCCGGCTCAGCTCGTGTACTTCACAAGTTATCCTAAACGGGGAACAACAAGGTCGGACTGGTGGACCGTATGCAAGACCAAAGCCAGAAATACCTTTGAGGTTGACGATATAGCTTATCAACAGGATGAACTACCTCTTGTAACAAATATTATAGAAGTGGACACGACGAAAGTTTCTCATTACACATCTAATTGTGTAGAAGAAGTAGAATTATCTGAAGAGGAAGATGCAGATAAAAGTGAAGATGTAGAGGAGGAAGAAGAAGAAGAAGAAGAGCTAAACGAACTAGATGAATTTTCAGAAGAGGATTAAATCTGTACGTTTGTTTTATCATCATATTTGACACTTTAGTGACACTTTTATCATATAAATCTGTGACACTTTAGTGATATTTTAGTGACACTTTTATCTGTGACTATGATATTTTTCAAAAATCTGTGATGTCTATCATATAAATATGTATTTTTGTTTTATTGTCATATGTTAATATCAGGTATGACTAGACCATCTGGACGACGCGAAAGATTTTATATTAGGCAGTCCCGTCTGCCTTGGGCTGGGGATGGAGATTCCGTACCCTCATCCTTATCTCCGAGTATGCCATTGTACCGTTCTGTTCTCGGTCCATTATCGGGACAGGGCAGTTCCAGCAGGTTGGCGACTCCTCCATCGTCGTCCAGCGTTCCTAATCCCGCATCCAGTATTCCTGATCTCGCGTCCAGCATTCCTGATCCCGCATCCAGCATTCCTCCTACCGACGGCTCCATGGAGGAAGCCGACGCCGAGCATATGGAGGACGGCGATCAGACTGATCCTGCCCAGGCAGGAGGTGAGAGCGACCCTCCATGTGCTCCCCCGGGCGAGACGCGTATGGAGATTTGGACGAACGGGCCTACGAAGTAAGTTAATTAGTTAATATATATTTTTCAAATGATTATATGTACATATATATTCATGAGAATTATTATTGTATAGATATCGGCCTCCTGCAGTACAAAGACAGCTGGGGGTATTTCTGAGGCAGAACTATGGTGGGCCTTGGATTAACTACTCAGATGCTCCCGCAGATAGGAAGGCCTTTTGGTTCGCCCACTTCAAGGTAAAAATTTGTTTATTTTTAAATTTTAATAATTATTTGTATATATTATACAATTTTTCTATTTTACTTCTTGTAGAGGACCTATTTCTATCTACCACACCGGGCAGCGAAGATTGAGGGCCAATTTTCTGCCGTCGCAGGCAAGCTCATCCGTGATACGATCCACGACCAGAAGTCTCGTGATCGCTCCGGAAAGCCGATCCACGGTTGGATCATGCCAGAGCAGTGGACTGCGATAAAGGCTAGATTCGGCAAAGCCAGGTACCAGGAGCAGTCTGACAAGGCCAAGGTGGCGCGGTCGAGCGCCGGTAAGTGGTGTGGTGGCTCCATTCCGATGACGGAGCATTTTTGTCGTCTGGTACATTTCCTATGGCGGATATCATTTTATATATAGTTGGATAGAATGTTTAATACTAATAATAGATAATATATTTTAACAGGTAAAAAAGGGTTAGGACCCCAACATGGTGACCGTCTTTCTGGTCACCCATCAGAGGGCTGGGGAGTTCATTGACGAGAGGGCAACGCAGGCATATATACGTTCTATTCTTTATATTAATTTACTATAATTTAGAAAACAGGAAAATAGATATCAAGATAGACTTTAGCAAATACTTATACGTTAGCAAACATTATTCTAGGCCAAGTTTGTTCGGCTACAAGAGGAGGCGGCTGCTGCTGCTAGTACGCCAGCAGAGGGAGGGGCTGGTACTTCCTCCCAGCCGTCTACAGCTCCATCGTCGGACGAGCTCTGGATGACCGTCGTTGGCGGTCTTCAGAAGGGTACGTACTACGGTACGGGATCCTACGACGCCTATTTGGCTTCAGAGTCATCCCGGGCCCCCTCTGTCAATGCAAAGTCTCCAGCTTTGCAGGCGTCATCACGAGCGCAGGATATGTGCAGACAGCTCTACGAGCTGCATCGCAAGTTGTAGCAGCAGATTTCTGAGATAGCTGGGGCAGAGCGACGATCCGATGATCATCGGACGATTTGATACGGTCGAACGCAATATATAGGAGCTGATGAGTCTGCAGCAGGCTACAGCTGCCAGCTTGCACACGCTCACCGAGTCTACGCAGCGCACAGAGCGTAGACAGGTCGAGCTGGAGGGATCGCAGAGGACCGTGGCTGCCTCACTCACCCAGCTGTATACTTCTCTTGAGGAGAGTACTCAAAGGATGGTGAGTACCCTTGCTATGCATGGTGACCGACTGTGAGAGCTGGAGCAGATACGTCCTCACGGTCCATCGACGGCACCGACTCCAGACGTTGCACTGCCTCCTACTGCCCCTACGGTACAACTCACACAGGAGCAGTATGAGTACATGCTATCCCAGATGTGCGGCAGGGGTCCGCAGTAATTTTATTGATTTTTTTATGAGTTGTATATATTGGCCCTATGGGCAAATTGTTTATTGGTACACATTTGTTTATACACTTGGTGGAAGATTTTTTATCATCTTTCATTTTTATTTGACTCTATTGGATGTTTGTGATGATGTGTGTCTGTGAAGTATAGTTTGTTGGATATTTACTTTATGATATTTACTTTGTTGGTATTTTTATTGTGATATTTACTTTGTGATATCTGCGACGGGGATGACAAATATACCTATACTGGGTTATAAGCAATAATCTGATATACAAAGGAGGTGCTGCCCAAATTTAAAAAAAATATAATGTGTATTTTTGTGATGATGTGTGTCTGTGTTTACAGTGTATGTGAAATACAGTGTTCGGAACCATCGATAGTTTCGATTACTGTTGTATGTTTTATCTTGGACAGAAAGAGCAACTATTCAGGGTGTACTTCTGAGAGCTTTATTTTCACATCCTTCACTCTCTCGGGACGTCGTACAGGATCCCGAGAAGGTGAAGGACGTGAAGAGGAAGCTCTGAGAAGTGCACCCTGAACTGTTGCTCTTTTTATCCAAGATAAAACATAGAACAATAAGCGAAACTGTCGATGGTTCGAACACTGCACTTCACACACACTGTAAACACAGACACACAGCATAACAAAAATACACATTTTATTTTTTTAAATATTTTTATTATTATTTTACGACATATAGCGACGGATAGCAACGTCTTAGCGACGTATTGGGACGTCGCTATACGTCGCTGATTAGCGGTGTTACGTCGTTGTACGTCGCTAAATTGCTGACGTGGCAGGCATGCCACGTCATCACGTAAATAGAATAGGACGTCGCTACGTAGTCACCCGACGTCGCTAAGTTTGCGACGTAACACTTTCGTTGCTCTATGTCGCTAAATTTGCGATGCCTCAGCGACACGACCTTGACGTCGCAAATAGCGACGTAGAATGACGCATGTGCCATCTACGATTAGCGACGTATTTTCCATTATTAGTGACGTACCATTACGTCGCTAATTTGTCTTATTTTAGTAGTGAATGCTTGATAAAGCTTGCACGGTCCCGTCGTCCAAGGCTTGGCATAGCCTTCGTACGTCCCATGGATTAAAGTCGTATTGCACGGCTTGTTGGCTTAAGTCTAGGCACCCAAGAGTTGGTTGTTAAAGTCGACCCCATGCATAGCACGTTCCCTCAACGCAGAGCTCGGTATAGCCTTTGCTCGTCGAGTTGCTGCTCGAATAAGTTAGACAAGAGTTATGTTGGGCTAACGAAGACATTTCTAGCACTGTCCCGCTCCATCTGTGGTTGTCAATTCGCGTAGTCCCTTAAGAACAAGGCTCGTCGTATAAACTATATGACTTGAGCGATAGCATCGCCTATAGAACTAGGTCTATCTAAGACACGAGATACGGTAGAATTAGTAAAGAGTATGCCATGATCAAAGGACGTCCACGCGACTGGTTGTCGTCGAGATCGGTCCCGTTACTTGGGAGTCTCGCTATGTCTCGACAAGGAAACACGCAAGATCGGTCCCGCTACTTGGGAGTCTCGCTAAGTCTCGATAAGTTCCGCACACGAGATCGGTCCTGCTGCTTGGGAGTCTCGTTAAGTCTCTATAGAAAGAAGGAAAGCATGGTCAAGTTAAGGAAGGATTTGATAGATCGAGTTGAGTCTTGCATGGTCATTGGACAACTTGTCGACAAGGTGAAGTCTTCTCGAATGATCGCCGGGGCACCGGGATCATGTCGACCCGGGAGAAGCGAGGTGGCTCACGGTACGATGCTGGATAACCGTATGGGAGATACAAAGCGACTCCGGGCTAGCTACCCGCGGAGGGACGAGCCGAGATCTCAAGCGGAGTCTAGGATAGCTTGACATTGCTAGTGACCACTCATATAGATGTGTCGACAAGAGCGACAATCTGTGTGTTTGCCTTTGGATAGCGTCAAGTACTAGCACGACGTCGGTCGAATCATGAGACAGTCTAGCACGACATGTATCAAGTCAGCAAGATGTAATCCCATTAGTGCTAGCCATGTATCAGCACGGAAGGAATGAGTTATAGCTTATGTCAGCTAGACACGTGCTTCGGCACTAAGCAAGGCTTTCGTGTATCAATATTAGCATTCTCGTATGGCTTTCGCGTATCAAGTATTGGCTTTCACGTATCAATATTGGCATTCGCGTATTAGCTTTCGCGTATCGGCATAGTTGGCCTAAGTTTGCATAAGTTAAGTCGTGTGCCATCACTTTTAGTCGAAAGGACCGTAATGTAAAAGTTGGCTAAGTCAGGGAGTCGTTAGGCACGACCTCATCTTGGAGCACGGACAAGTCTTGGCACGGCCGAGTTCGCATAAGTCGCTCCTTGACGATGCATTGTCTCAAATAAAGTTAAAGTCGCGAATAGAGTATGGCACGACCCTGCCGTCCCGAGTTGAAGTTTGGTCAAGTACCTAGGCGATAAGGCACTGTCTCGATCGAAATATACGTTGATATTATAGCATGACCATGTCATTGCACATCGAGTTGGTTAGACGTCAAGTCTTAAAACTGATCCTAAAGAAAGACTAACAAGACAATCGTAAAGGGCCTTGTAAGCTACACAAAGTAAATGAACGTGTTGGTTTTGTATAGGTGGGCGAGGAGCTCACTCCACCAGTACAGTTGAGTACCGACACCCATACAGTTTTTATGTGCAGGCATAGGTAGAAGCTCGTGGCACGAAGCTCGCTTGGATGCGTCGAGGCACGGAGTTCCTTGGCGAGTCAAAGCGTGCGGCCGCGTGGACTCAAGACTTATACGGGACATAATGTATGGACATCGCCTTCCGAAGCTTCCGCTGGCTCAAGCATTGTATCAAGAGAAGAGAGAAAGAGCTGAGTAATTATAAATTGAGAGAAAAGTGAGCACGAGAGACTTGTAATCATGGCCTTGCGCCTATTGTAATCTCATTGTTCAATATCAATAAAAGAGTTCTTTTGAATAACTTGTGTTTTGCCTTTAAATTTCTGCTGCATGTTCAATATTTCTGCTTGGGACTTCTGTGCGACGACCCCGTCGTCGCCGATGAAATCGGCCGTTATGAAACTGCCTTGCAAGAGCGCAATCTAGGCTCATGCGGCATCACGCCTTAGAGAGGGCGATCGCTCCTACGGGAGCGGGGCGTGACATAATGGTATCATAGCACGGCTTTACGTCCTTGGACTTCATGTCGAATTTTTCAGTTTTGAAAGCTCGTCATTGGGAAAAGAAGTGTGCGCTCTCTCTCGATTGTCCCTCGGCATGTCCATACAATGAGTCTAAATAATTTTCAAAAGCTCGTACAAGTGTTCAATCGAACGCGTCGATAGGCCTTTGTGACGAACGGTGTCAAACTTGTCTTGATAGAAAACACATGCTAATGTTAGCAAGTCGTGTGCATTCCCAACTTGTCCTACGTCGATATTAGCAGATGAGCATGCAAAACTCGAACATAGTCTGTACGGGATAGCCATGCACACGGCCTTTTGGCTAAGTTGTGCCGCGAGTCGCGCACCTCGACCTTTTGGTGTAAACGAGTTACAAGCGATATCAAGTACCGCTCGGTCGGGAACGAAGTTACACTTAGAGTGTCTATCGATAGGAACGCTATCGAGTTAACGCTTAGGCGTACACGAAAGATTGACTTGGATATTGAGAAAATAGTGCGAACGACTTAGTACGTCGAGACGACGTGAGCGATTACACTAGAGATTCATCGAACGAATTCGAAGGATGTCTTAGCGAACAACACGAACGTAATTGAGGACTAGATCGGATGGCTCGAATCCTGAGTGGTGTATGAATTTTCTTAAAAATCATTCGAGCAAAATTAAGGATTATGAGTAACGACGAGTATGTCGGCGAGGCGATGCGGTCGCGCAAAGCCTTAGAATGCGTCACGCTTAGTTGGCCGTGACTTCGAATGTCCCGAACGAGCATCTCGTTTGGACAACTTGTAAATGGGCGACGTGAGTTAGAAAATGATTTGGAACGATGAAACAAGTGAATGTCTTGATCGAGGAAATCTAAAAAAAATCACACGTACGATTTCGGATTGAATTAAATGAAATGTGACTTGAGTTTTGGGCAACGATCTTGAAACTAGCTTGAGGAATAGCGATCGAACTTGATCTTGAATATCAAAGAAATTATGGTATATCCAGTTCGGACAATAGCATCAGTCGTACGACTCGAAATTGGTTACAAAGGAAGATCGTCAGGTTACGCATATCGTCGATGGTATTGAGGCGTATCAATGATCGATATGCGATAACTCGGGGGTACTCTCACTCGGCGAATGACGATCGTGCAAATGTCATTGTTCCGAAGGATGCTATACTCGGGATGATGAAACATGTCGAGAAAAAGATAAACTTGGCTCGAGGATTATCTAGTTGAATAAATGACGGTCGGACTATCGAATAGAGATCTTGGCTTGGATGAAAATGAAATGTTTGGATTTGCTTCGTTGACAACCACAATGTTGACGTTCTTATCTTATGCGAGCACAACTCTAGCCTCGCACATACGTTGTGCCGATTAGGGTGATCACTCCACGTGAGCGCTGGTATGGTGATTCATGCAGCGGGGGTGATTGAACTAGCATGGCGTGGCAATTTGTGTGCTTCGACTTATGGTTTGACGTGAAGGTGGACTCCAAAATGACTTAGCGTGCATAACGGTCGAATTTGAGGATTGCGTAGGTCCAATCCATATATCGAGAGTGAAATAGTCTGGACTCAAACAAGAGTTGTGCCTCGATGAGAACAATTATTCCACGGAAGCATTGTATGGTGATTCATGAACCACCGTGGATGATCGAACTCGCATGAGATTGGGGCGCTACGTATTGTCAAAGCTAGACGACCTCGTGATCGAATACATGAATTGGTTAGAATTGGTGATTTGAATGGATTCGAATACGTACAACGAATACATTGATGCAAATAGGTGATCATGCTCGATGTTTAGAAATCTGAGTGACGCAAGCTTGGGTAGAAAATCTCGTACTACCGACTTTGGTTTGACCCTAGGATTGGGGTCAGTGTTGGCATTATTATTGGAAAACTATGATTCCAATCCTGACATTGACTTAGCATCGAAAAGATGGCCTAGCGATTAGGCGAGACGCTATGTTTCAAGAGTTATCAACCGAAAGATTGATCTTGAGGATTGGTATGAATGGATAGTGTGAATCACGAATATAAGAATACCCCTCACGAGACTCGACTGACATGTATATATTTCAGGGACGCTTGAGTATGTGCACGATGCGACTCGAGTGAGAACGATAAATTCTCTATCATACGGCTTAGTGAATGCATGTATTTTAGGAACGCCTGGAATGCATGCACGATGCAGCCAAGTGATACGTTGAATGCAAGTGCGACATGAGGAATGGAAGAGTGTCGAGAATTTGAGATCGTGTTAAGGAAAAAGATTGATAGTCGTGCGAGCGTGACTCGGAATCGAAGAAACGCGTAGGCAGAGTATGTACGATAAATTATGGCGTGCCCCGTGCGACTATTATAGTGCCGTATCTAGGCTCGATTAAATCTTGGCCATAGAAATGGTAGGATGGCTTGCCTTCAGAAAAGTCTCGAGGACGAGACTTGTTCTGAGTGGTGTAGGATGTAGTGCCCCGTCCCGCAAAGTCAATCGGAGGAATCGAAATGCCGACAGCGTTCGGACTTAGCCTTGCAACGGCTGCTCGAAGACTCGCTCGATCGAGGCGACTCCTCGTACAGGTGGGGTAGTTTCGGTGAACTCGCCTCATCTTAGCCTTCACTTAATAACTCGCTTGTTTTCAACTTGCACAAGTAGGCAAATATAAAAGCTACAAACGCACATAGCTAAGGGAATAATCTCGACCCGTCGGAATGTCTTAGAACATGGAAAATGGTCCCACGGTCTGCTTAGAAGTCGGCTCAGCGTGCTTTCAAATGACACTCGATCCTTCGTTCCCGTGGCTTGGGAGAAGGAAGTTGGCTTAAGTTGCCAAGTTGCTCCGACACTCGAATTGGCCTAAGTCATAGGCGTCGCCTGCGAGAATGCTTGATAAAGTATGTACGGTCCCGTCATTTTATCCCAACACTTAAATTAGCCTAATTCATAGGCGTCGTCCGCATGAATGCTTGATAAAACATATACAGTCCTATCATCCAAGGCTTGGCATAGCCTTCGTACGTCCCGTGGGTTAAAGTCGTATTGCACGGCTTGTTGGCTTAAGTCTAGGCACCCAAGAGTTGGTTGTTAAAGTCGACCCCATGCATAGCACGTTCCCTCAACGCAGAGCTCGACATAGCCTTTGCTCATCGAGTCGCTGCTCAAATAAGTTAGACAAGAGTTATGTTGGGCTATCGAAGATATTTCTAGCACTGTCTCGCTCTATCTGCAATTGTCAATTTACGTAGTCCCTTGAGAACAAGGCTCGTCGTATAAAGTATATGACTTGAGCGATAGCATCGCCTATAGAACCAGGTCTATCTAAGGCACGAGCTACGATGGAATTAGTAAAGAGTATGCCACAATCAAAGGAAGTCCATGCGACTGGTTGTCGTCGAGATCGGTCCCGTTACTTGGGAGTCTCGCTATGTCTCGACAAGGAAAAATGCGAGATCGGTCCCGCTACTTGGGAGTCTCGCTAAGTCTCGATAATTCTCGCACATGAGATCGGTTCCGCTGCTTGGGAGTCTCGTTAGGTCTCTATAGAAAGAAGGAAAGCATGGTCAAGTTAAGAAAGAATTTGATAGATCGAGTTGAGTCTTGCATGGTCATTGGACAACTTATCGACAAGGTGTAGTCTTCTCGAATGATCGCCGGGGCACCGGGATCATGTCGTCCCAGGAGAAGCGAGGCGGCTCATGGTAGGATGCTGGATAACCGCATGGGAGATACAAAGCGCCTCCGGGCTAGCTACCCGCGGAGGGATGAGCCGAGATCTCGTGCCGAGTCTAAGATAACTTGACATTCCTAGTGACCACTTGTATAGATGTGTCGGCAAGAGAGGCAATCCGCGTGTTTGCCTTTGGATAGCGTCAAGTACTAGCACGATGTCGGTCAAATCATTAGACAGTCTAGCACGACATGTATCAAGTCAGCAAGATATAATCCCGTTAGTGCTAGCCATGTATCAGCATGGAAGGAATGAGTTATAGCTTATGTCAGCTAGACATGTGCTTCGGCACTAAGCAAAGCTTTTGCGTATCAATATTAGCATTCGCGTATTGGCTTTCGCATATCAAGTATTGGCTTTCGCGTATCAATATTAGCATTCGCGTATTGGCTTTCGCGTATTGGCTTTCTCGTATCGGCATAGTTGGCCTAAGTTTGCATAAGTTAAGTCGAGTGCCATCGCTTTAAGTCGAAAGGACCGTAATGTAAAAGTTGGCTAAGTCAGGGAGTCGTTAGGCATGACCTTATCATGAAGCACGGACAAGTCTTGGCATGGCCGAGTTCGCATAAGTTGCTCCTCGGCGATGCACTGTCTCGAATAAAGTTGAAGTCGCAAATAGAGTATGGCACGACACTGTCATCCCGAGTTGAAGTTTGGTCAAGTACCTAGGCGATGAGGCACTGTCACGACTCGTACCCAGTGTAAGGGTACAAGTGCGTAACCACGCCCAGCCTATGCCGCAGAATCGGCGGTAGAACACTGTTCTAGGTCACTATCTAAACCAACTCACGCAATTGTCTAATGTACTTATCTTAAAACTCAACTCCGACCAGAGGACAAGTACAGAAATAATATAACTCAATCACAGTCTAAGCACGATAGGATATCACAAAATTCTATAACTAAAAGAAAACAATAAAAACTACTAAAAGATAATAACTCAAAATAACTCAAAATAAGACATCTCTCAAATTATTACAATTCAAGTTCCAGTAAAGAAATCTAAAACAGTCTACTAAACTAGTCCCCCGATCACTCCTGAGAGTCGGGGCCAAAGGTAGCTAATCCCTCTCCAGATCTATAGTGAGTAGGACAAACATCCTCAGGGCTAACTGTTTGCCATTAAAATTCTTTGATTGTAAATTTCAATACAAACAGAACAGTGTTACAATATAGGACTTAGACGTAGTCCTAGGAGTACACTTTTGTTTAATCTGGGTTCCTTGTGCCAATGGAGCGAGTGGTAATGCGTTGACTCCGTTGACGATCTGACGATGGTTATCGGTTCTCTGAAGGTCTGGATTGCTCTGGGTGCTGGAGCTTACTGAGAGGAGGAAGACATTGAGTGTCTGTATCTGTCTCTCTGGTAGTGCGAAGTCTCTGTCTCTTCGCTGTTGAAGTTGATATGTATGCACGTCGGTTGGTCCGTGTGTATCCAAAAGAAGGAGATGATACCTCTATTTATAGTTTTGCAGGCTGGCTGCTCATGCATGCATATGTAGGATGCGCCTGTACGCTGGGACGCCACGTGTTGATTGCTGATGGAGGCATATGGACGATGTGCCCTGATCGACGGGGTTGACTTCCTCATGTTGCTGTTGTGAACTGGCACGTAGCGGAGAAGAAGATCTTTCTTTTGCTGAGATCTTGGATGAGTTGAGTCAAAGGACATATGTCATCGACCCATGGCTCGGAGACCTCAGATTTGGTAGGGGGAATTACCTGGTAAGATGCGCCTAGGATTGGACGCATGAGGAGACTTTGGCACGTAACCTTTGGAAGTCACGAACCATTCTGGGCGCATAACTTTTGAGGCGTATGCAGAGCTTCAGTAGTGACTTTACTCCTGTCTTTTGGGATCAGGAAGAAGTCTGGGGCGCATGGCTTTTGAGGCGCATGCTGAGTTGTAACAGTGACTTTTCTTCTGTCTTTAGGGATCAGTAAAAAGTCTGAGGTGCACAACTTTTGAGGCGTATACAGATTTGGGCGCATGGTCGCGGAGGTGCATGGGAGATGGTCAGGTGGCCACGTGGCAGTAGCCGTCGGAGGGGAGTAATAATGATGCTGACGTTGGCGATGCTTTCTCTTCTGAAAAAGCTGTCGGCTGCTCAGACATTGGGAGGCGTACTGCCAACTCTGTCAGTTCAGCATTTAATGTTTGTGACATTCGATGGACAGCTGAGTGGGCGTGTCGGTTGGCGTTCTACTAGACGCATGGGGGCACATCTCCTGTGATGCTCTTGGTACTGAAGGGCGCGTCTATGTGATGTGCTTTGATGTTGAAGGGCGCGTTTGTGTGATGCGCGGTCTGGCCGACGCATCTGCTTCGTGAGACATCTTTGATGGTGCAACTGTTACGTTCTTCGAGTGCTTTAAATAGCCGTTTTGACTTGACTGAATTTGAAGCGTCCGGTTCATCCATTTAATGCAAATTTATTGCATAGAATTCGGAGAGCTATCCACTTGGGGCATGGGTTTGATCTGCCCGGCCTATAAATAGTGGTATGGAGAGAGGGTTGGCCTCTCGTTCTCTCACGTCTTTCCGACATGAACTTGTGTACTCAAATGCATTCTGTTGACGAGATGCTCTCGAGGGTGAAGATGCGATGCAGTGTCTTCGTTGATGCACTTGAAGGTGACTGTTACATCCAAAATTCGGAGTCGAGGGCTTCTGAGGCAGACAGAAGGTGCCTGTTGCATCCAAAGATAGGGATGTACGACCCTCGTCTCCGTTGTGCAGGAAGAGCCGTAGATCGGAATTGCGGTGCTACGGCTTTGGTGGCTCTTTCTTCCTTCAAAATGGGTGTAGCCCATTCTGGTTGTGTTGAAAGCTGCTCCTTTGGCCGCGGTTTCGATCACGGTCTTCCTTTGGCTTTGGAGGTTCTTTCGAAGCCTTCCCTGGCCACAGGTTGGCTTGTGGCTCTTTTCCCTTCCTGGGCTAGAGGGTTGATTGCCACCCTCGTTCTTGCTCAATAAATGCTTCATTAGTCGAAGCACTTATCAGGTGAGCCTGGCTGGAAGAGCGGCACATAACTGGGCTGCTGAAGGGATGCACATAACCGAGCTGCCCAAGGGATGCACATAACTGAGGATGCACATAACTGAACTGCTAAAAAGGATGCGCCTTGCTGAGGGCACATGGTGGGATGCGCCTGGCTGAGGGCGCATGTTGATTGCTGCGCCTACTTGAGGGCGCATGATGGCTGCTGGCTGTAGACTTAGGATCCTTTCTTTGTAGAAATTCTCCTTTCTACAATCTCTCTTTAGACATGTAATAGACTTTTATCTGTTAAATAAAAAGTCCTCTTTCAATGTCTATATTTGTTGCTTTTTGATGTGAAGCACTTTGTCCAAGATTTGGCACATGTAGTCTGGCGCATAGACTTTCTGGTTCTGAAATTTCATGCTTCTACAAGACCCCCTTCAAAGTTTTCAAAATTTTTGGATAAGTTTTGGAATACTTTGAATAAGAAGCATGGTAGTGGAGGCGCATGACCGTCAGGGCGCATAGATACTCCGTGCGTCAGTACTGGGCGCATGCTCCACTCAGTTAGTGCAAATGATGATGCCTCGGTAACCTAAAAAAGATTAATGATGATCTTTTGTGGTTATCTTCACAGAACCCGAGGTGACGGCTGAGATCACACACCATCGGTTCACGCGTGTGACCAAGCCCTATAAATAGGCGAGAGATGGAGAGAGAGAGAGTTCTTCTTCTCCTCGCTTTTGCTTTCTTTAGAGTTCTTCTTCAAAAAACCCTAACTTTTCTTCTCTCAAAGAAATGGCTCCCAAGACTCCTCGCGGCGGCGCTGGCAAGGGAAAGGAGCCGGTGGAGTATGCCGAGGAGGATGCCCATATCACCATTGTGACTCCGGCCGACGTTCGCCCCGCTGTGACGGGTGGGTGTCGTCATTTCCACTACTTTCTTTGTTCCGGCGGTCTTTGGATCATGCGACTGAGTTGACATGCCCTAACTCTCTTCCGACGCGCATGGACTTCTGTCCTCGCCGAGGTTTTACCCCGCCGACGTGCATAGGTTTAGGCCTTTATCATGCACCGAGGTTTAACTGCGGACGCGCATGGGTTTACACCCTGAATGTGCCGAAGCCTCTGCTGACACGCATGGGTTTACGCCCTGATGATGCGCCGAAGCCTTTTACTGAGGCGCATGGGTTTACACCCTGATGATGCGCCAGGTTGCTTTGACACACCTTGTCTTTTTGCCTGACCTTTGATTTTTGTTGTGCCAATATCGATGACGAATCCGTTGCTGAATGAGGTCCTTCTGGATGCTTCCCTTTGTCAAATGGGAGTTGATTTTGATGAGGCGGTTGTCAACCCTGCCAAGGGTGTTATCTTATTGGATCAACCTCCTGAGAGGGTGCTGCAGATCCAGAACCAGTTGTCGACTTTCCTCCAGAGCATGATGGAGAGCAAAAAACTGAAATCTGCTGAATTCGAAGATGTGACCTTCTTGAAACCCGCCTTTTTGTTCGGTGACCGGCTGATCTCCACGGAAGCGAAGATACTGAAGGTCAAAGAAGACTGGTTCTTTTCTGCAAAAGGCATGGTGCTATACATGCGACAACTTGACCGCCAGTTGCCGCTGACAGCCTTCTATCGTCTAGCTTCGAAGAGAAGGATGCCCTGGGATCTTACTCCTTCTCAGGGAGGGGCCCTAGGAGGTGCTCTTTCGATTGACGCTACCTCGAATCAGAGGGATACCCTATCTGCTTCACGAACCGGTCCCTCGTTCAGTTGCCGAACTTTGCATCCCGGGAGCCTCTACAGTGAAGTCCCAACTGACACTTTTGCCTTCAATGCTTCAACCTTCGCGAGTCGGATGCTGACATCGAGGGTCATGTATCCAAAAGGTAGCTTTAGGGTCGAAGGTTGGTGTCATCATATCTCGAGGTGGGACGAGTTGACCACTTGGGTGCTTTCGAAGTTCAAGACTGAGCTTAAGGAGATTGGGCTGACAGCCGCTATCCGTGCCACACAGGCTGGCGTGGATCTCAATAAGCCTATATTCCTTGCACTCTTAGAGTTGTTCAATACCCAGACTGGTACCTTCTATACACCCGTAGGGGAGTTGGGGTTGGCTCTCCACGAGATGTACGAAGTGTCCAAGCTTCCCTGGGGCTAAGAGCCGTACGAGGAATATTTTCCATCAAACGAAGTGATCCAGGTTCTGGAAAATAAGGACTCGGAGATGATGGCCGTTTTCAAGAAAGTGGCGAGCCATCATTATTTGATGCATCGGAAGGACAAAGTCAAGACTCAGCCTCATGTGACTGCTTGGAGGGATTATGTTTTCAAGCAGGATTTGGCGGATCCCTCGAGGATCCGGTTTACGACTCTGCAAGGGCTGAAACCTGCGGAAGTGACTTCTGAGATAAGCCGACTAGACGAGAGGACCCCTCGTTCCAATGAGGATGACGAGAATGCGTATAGCTGCTTCTGGCACTGTGCACATCGGATGTCATCTAAAGCGGTGCTGACGGCATACTTGATGATATGGCTTCGAGATTGTGTGTTTGCGGGCGGATCTGGTGCAGTGGAGAGGGTACACCGGAACCTTATTTTGCCTGCCGTAAAGTTGGCTTTCGAGCGTCCCTTAGCTCTCCTTCCCGCTATGGTGTGTAACCTATTTCGGGGTTTGACGACTTTTGCTGATGACGTGATCCAGGGAGAGGTAAAAATGACAACTTTCCCTGGGCTGAATTGCCATTCCATTATCTTATGGGATGGCTAATTCTGTATCTTTCGAATGTGATAAATCCCGGTCCGGAGGAGGATTATGTTGAAGGGGATGCCTTTATCTACCGCTTCTACAAGAGGAAGTGGTTACACTCTGGCGTCCCCGTTTACAGGAGAGTTTTTTCCTACCTTCAGGGGTGGGAGATTGTCAAGGTCGCCCCCATCTTCAAAGATTTCGAGGCTGACCAAGATTTAATCGACTCAGGTAAAGATGCGATTACTCTGCCGAAATAGGGTTTTCGTTGGTGCAAAGTATTCGGCCTTCTCACTTGGTCTATCACAACCAGAATAGGTGTTATCTGGAGCCATATCTGCCCGGCCGGTTCGCTCGCCAGTTTGGCTATACTCAGCTGATGCTACGGAATCCCAGTAACAGTCTGGGTTTCATCGGTAGTTTGCTGGATGGAGCCCGGGGCTGGCAATATTATAATGCCGGGTGTACTGGTGTTTAGTTTACGGCGCCCGTTCGCAACCCTCGGCCACAGATCCTGTATTCGGCCGCTAAGCTGTATTGCACAATGAATGCTGCGTCTCCAGGTTATGACAGAGAGACTAGTTTTATTATTGGAACTCAACTGGAGGCCAAGGCGAACATGTTGATGGTGGCTCGGTCATATCGTCCACCAGAACTGGCGGGGTATTGGGCTGCTGCTGCGGCATCAGTGAGAGATCCTCTTATTGGGAAGAGGCGGGCTGACGCGGAAGCCGGCTCATCTGTACTAAAAAGGTCGAGGAAGACGACGAATCCAAAGGCAACGGGAGTGCCACCTATACTGCCAGTAGAATCAGCTCCTGCTGAGGTAAGGAGTCCTCCGTAGCTTTGGCTTATCTTGTCATTTTGGTGACTTGTGCTTTTCTTCTTGTAGGGATCGTCGAAGAAGAAGACCCCGCGTTTCAAAACTGGGTGTCAGTAAACCGAGGGAGGTAGCAAGCTCTTCTGATGAGCGCATCCCTCCGATGGTAATGTCTCCAATAGAGGAGAGTCTTGAAGATGTTCCCGCAGAGGTTTTACTATATCCAAACTTTGTTGAAAGAGATGCAGAGGTTGCAGCAACTTTCAGGGAGGTGCCAGCTACCGTGAGGGCCTTGGACGTTGAGGGTCCAGCGGACACGGGGCTTCGTGATGATGATGTGGGGTGGAGTTCGTCGTCTTCGGATGACGTTGCTCCAGAGTTGTAAGTGCCTGTTGCGGGGGCAACAGATGTGATTAAAACAGAGGAAAGGGTTGATTCCCCTTCTTGTTATGATGAAGGGAGGTCGGCTGCATCATTGCCAAGCCCTACCCCAGACTCAGCGGCGGAAGCTGAGGTGGCTACCAATCAGGAGGTAGTGACAGATCCTGTCCCTGTAGAGGGATTTGATGAAGAGACTCGTCTGACAGTCCCGACTCCTGGGGCGGGTCAGGAGACAAGTGTTGATCTCTCCGTTCTACCAGGGGAGGTATTGGCTGTTGATAGCGCGTTGGGGACTGGAGAGGTGGTCGCTAACATCGGTGGTACTTCCAAGTTCGGGAAGGGTAAGGGTGTGATGGAACCCTTTGTTGCACCTTCCACTTGGGGTACTATCTTGACACCTGTGCCGGCTCCTTCTGCTCCCTTAGCTTCTCGGGCTAGTAGTCCAGCCTCTGTTGATGAAGAGCCTATTGATGCCGAGGTTCAAGTCTCGCAGGTTGAGGTTGGCGGGTCTTCTTGCGGTCCGTCAACTGGGGTAGCTCCTCCCACTCCTGTCATGACACCACATGTGCTGGCAGACGCAGATGAATATATGAGATTCATCGTTGAGGCAGTGTACAAAAGGCTACAGAAGGGGGTGTCGACAGTGACGGACGCCAAGGGGAGCTTTGCGACGGCAAGAACTCTGGCATTGCCTCATATCCACTTGATCCGTGTTCACCCGGGCCACGAGCATATGGCCAACATTATGGAAGCTGCGGTGGCTGAGTTGGACCAGCGGCTTTCTGAATTAGGGCGCATCCAGCGGAATAACCTCTCCGTCCTGATAGATACGGAGAAGGAGAAGTTGCTCGCCGAGACTGTGTCTTCCTACCAGGCCACTGTGAGTGTCTGGAAACGCGAAGTGTCTGAGACTGAAGCTACAGTGGAGCGGTTATCTCAGTCTACACAGAAGACAGTGGAGACGCGAGCTGCATTGGACGCAAATATTATAGAGATTGACGCGCAGATGCGCCGCCTTAAGGATCAGCGGGCCCGACTCCTATTGGACGCTGAACGTGTCCAGGCTGAACACGTAGCATTCAAGAAGGAGGAAGCAGCTTTCACTCTCTGAGCTCTTACCCTGGCTCAGCAGAGACAGCAGCTTGACGAGAAGCACGAGAATAAAACTTCTGCTAAGGCTGTTGAAGCGATGCGTCAAGAAGCTGAACGTCGAGTCTTGGTGACTGTGGAGACTCGGGCGGCAAACTTGAAATGCCGAATTGCAGAGCTTTTCGCCAACCTTGGGGATATTTAGGGCTTGTAGTCTCTGTTTTTTGTATTTTTACAACTCTTGTCGGGGATAGTATAATCGTTTACTCTCCTTTTTTTTAGAAATAATAAAGAAGTACACCATTTCCTGCGATGCGTTCATTTTTGCTTGTCATGAACTTTGATGATTTGTGTGGACCTATTATCTTTTGCATACCTTGGTTTCAGATACAGATAATAAGTTTGAAGGACCCAATGTATTTGCTCAGAGGTAATGTGGACGTGGCAAATATGGGGTTCGAATGATAGAATCTTCCTACTCAGAGGTGTTATGAACGTGGTAGGAATGACTCTGGAGAGATGCACGGAACTACTCAGAGGTACTGTGGACGTGGAAGTTCTGCGATCGATGTACGGCAACGCGGGGGTTGTCTGTACGGGATGTTTACTCAGAGGTAATGTGGACATGGTAAACATGAAGGATAGCATAGTCTTACAGGGTGTAAGATTCTGCCTTGTAGGGTGTATGGGGGACAACTCAGAGGTGATGTGGACATGGTTGTCCTTCTACTAGAGGATGCCACGGAACAGCTGGGTTCCGGAAGTGTATGATTTGATGAAGGGAATTGTTTGTGAGCCCTGATAATTGGGTCCACAGATCCCCTGGTGGAAGCACATGTCTAAAAGATGTCAAGAGTAATACTTCTTTAGGAACTTGTCGTTGATAGGCATCATGAACAAGTCCCCATTGGATTTGACGAGACGGTAAGCACCGTTTGAGTATACCGTCTCGATGATGAAAGGTCCTTCCCATTTGGGCTCGAACTTTCCTTGTGTTTTGTGAGTCAACACCATCGGCCTCCTGACTGCCAGAACCAGGTCGCCAACTTGGAAAGTCCTCTGCTTGACCTTCTTGTTGAAAGCCTGTGATATACGGGCTTGGTAGAGTTCGATGCGTTGTTGAGCTAGGAGACGCTTTTCGTCAAGTGCCTCCAGTTCCTGCAGACGACGACGTTGATTGTCTTCTTCTGTGAGTTGGTTTATGATTGCTACACGGAGTGAGGGTATCTGAATCTCGAAAGGTAGTACCGCTTTACTCCCGTAGACCAAGGAAAATGGTGTGTTGTCTGTCGGGGTCCGTACCGTTGTGCGATAGGCCCAAAGGCATTTGCCAAGATTTTTATCCCAGTCGTGTTTGTTAGATGACACGACCTTTTTGAGTAGCCTGACAATAGTTTTGTTGAACGCCTCTGCCAATCCGTTTACTGCCGGATTGTAGACGGTTGATGCCACGTTTTGAATACGATTCTTGTCACAGAATCGGCTGAAGACATGGCTGATGAACTAAGGACCATTATCGTGGATGATCCTCCGGGGTACCCCAAAACGGTAGATGACGTAGTGCTTAATGAAGCTGATCACCCTGGAGCTTTTCACTTCTACCAGAGGAACTGCTTCTGCCCATTTGGAGAAGTAGTCGGTGATTGCTAGGATGAAGCGGTGTCCTCTCGATGAAGGAGGGGTGATTGGTCCCACAATGTCCATTCCCCAAGCTTCGAAGGACCAGAAGGCGACCGTAGGAAGTACCGGTTCGGACGGTGCATGAATGAAGTCTGTGTGAAGCTGGCACGCATGGCACTTCTTAGCATATTCAACAGCGTCAGCGGCCATAGTTGGCCAATAATAGCCCATTCCTCGCAGTCGATCCTGCAACTTAGGACCGGGCTGATGGGCCCCGCAGGTTCCATCATGAGCTTCTCGAAGGGCTTCGTCTGCTTCTTCGTTAGACAAACATTGAAGGAGAAGTCCATCGTAGGAGCGTCGGTACAGTATTTTAGTAGCCGTATCGTAGTAGAATCGAAGAGAGCGTCTCCTGACCGAGACAGCTTCTTTCGGGTCCTCTGGAAGAATTTCGTAGACAGCGAAGTCGATGAACGGGAATCTCCAATCCCGGACATTAACATCGGCACCCGCTGACATGGCGTGGGCCACTTGTGAGCGTAGGTTGTTTTTAGGGCAGACCAAGTCTTGACCCACTACCGTGACGTAGTGTTGAGTTCCGAAGGGTGCCGCCAAAGAAGCTACGAGGGCAGCCAGAGCATCGGCCTCTAGATTTTATAGACGAGGTACGTGTTCGATGAAGAACCAAGTGAAGGTTGAAATGATGTTCAATGCAACTTCATGGTAGGGGATCAGATCTTCATGGCGAACCTCGTATTGCCCTCTGATCTGATTTACGACGAGCTTTGAGTCGCCGTAGGCTTCCAGATGTTTTACCCCCAGCTGTTGTGCTAGCTAGAGTCCCATAATGAGCGCATTGTACTCGGCTATGTTGTTGGAGAACGGCTTTGAAAGGGAGTAAGCACGCTGGATGACCAGCTGATCGGGAGAGACTAGTACCACCCTCACTCCTGCAATTATTTGGCCTTTGGGGCCTATTCTTGAAGCGCCATCGAAAAACATCCGCCAGACGGAGCCTTCTTCGGTGACGTTTGATTCTTAGACCTCATCCGGGATGTCTTTATAGAGTCTTGACGACTCCGGGATGGGGTGTGCAGCTAAGAAGTCGGCCAGAGCTTGACCCTTAACAGCCTTCTGTGGAACGAACACCATGTTGTATGGCGTTAGCAAGATTGCCCATGTGGCTAGCCGGGAGTTCAGTGATCCTGGCTTCGTCATGAGGACCCTGAGCGGATTGACTCGGAAAATGACATGAATTGTCTGGCCCGAGACATAATGACGAGTCTTTTGAATGTCAAATACCAGAGCCAAGCACTCCTTTTCAACGGGGTTGTACCGGTGTTCGGCCCCGATCAGAGTTCGGCTGAGGTAGTAGATTGCTTGCTCATAGCCTGTGTCACTGTTCTGAGCTAGCAGGGCACCGAGGAAATGATCCATGGCACGGACGTAGAGCAGGAATAGTTTGCCAGCGACGGGTGCCACCAGAACTGGAGGGCTCGTCAGGTAGGCTTTGATGTCATCGAAAGCCTTTTGGCATTCCTCTGTCCAGACGTAAGAGACTCCCTTCTTCATGAGCTGGGTGAAGGGTTGACATTTGCCGGAAAGGTTTGCTATGAACCTCCGGATGTACGCCAGACGCCCCTGTAGGCCTCGAAGTTCTCGAAGATTCTTCGGAGGGTCCATATCAAGAATTGCTTTGGTCTTCTCGGGATCGACATGAATGCCTTTCGCCGTGATGATAAAGTCCAAGAACTTTCCGCTCGAAACCCCAAGGAAGGATTTAGCGGGATTCATCTTGAGTTGATGCGCCCACATGAGGTCGAAGACTGTCTTAAGGTCTTGCAAGTGATCTCCTTTGAGACGGCTCTTGACTGCGATGTCGTCGACATAGCATTCGACTGCCTTACGAAGATGCTGACAGAAAATGGTGCTCATAGCACGTTGGTATGTCGCACCAGCATTCTTCAAGCCGAAGGGCATCACTGTGTAGCAGAAAATGCCCTTTGGAGTCCTGAATGACGTATATTTTGCGTCATCGGGGAACATCTTGATCTGGTTGTAGCCCAAATACCCGTCCATAAAAGACATGCGCTCGAAGCCACATGTGTTGTCGATCATCACGTCGGTGATTGGAAGCGAGAATTCGTCATTCAGGCAAGCAGAGTTGAGGTCTCTGAAGTCGATACGGACTCGTATCTTCCCGTTCTTCTTGGTGACAGGAACGACGTTGGCTACCCAATCTGGGTGTTGCTCTTCACGGATGAAACCGCTGGTCAAGAGTTTGTCTACCTCCTGATCGATGGCGTTTATGATGTCCGGACGGAAGCGATGCTGTTGTTGTTTGATAGGCTTGGCATCAGGTAAGATGTTCATCCTATGCATCGCAATCTGGGGATCAAGTCCTGGCATATCTTCGTAGCTCCAGGCAAAGACGTCGATATACTCTTTAGCCAGTTGGATTAAAGATTCTCGATCTTCTCCTTTTAGGCTTTTGCTGACAAAGATGGGTTTGGAAGAAGATCCATCCCCAAGGTCGATCTGCTCGATTTCGTCTTCGGTGGGAGGTTCACGTAATTCAAAACGAGACTCCCATTATTGTCCCAGGCATTGAGCCCAGGGCTCTTCTTCGAAGAATTCCGACGCTTGGTCTTCGCCTTCTTCTTCTTGAGATTGTGCAAATGTCATGTTGGCTGACAGCACTCTTTTGAAGACAGATCCAATACTGGTATCAGAATCCCACGTTGACGCTTCAAATGAGTGAGAATGTTCAACTTCCTCTGCGTCTGAACTCTCTGGAGTTGACGGCGGCGTGATATAGCCTACCCCCGTCGAGTTTTATTGTAGTAGTCCTGCGGCTTTCCTTTAGGTGT
Source organism: Iris pallida (assembly GCA_029216955.1). Classification (NCBI taxonomy): domain Eukaryota; kingdom Viridiplantae; phylum Streptophyta; class Magnoliopsida; order Asparagales; family Iridaceae; genus Iris; species Iris pallida. Next base: position 9,373,613 of record JANAVB010023800.1, read on the forward strand.
TGGAAGCCGGAGAGGGAGACGTCGACCTTTGTCGTAGTTCAGGCCCTTGTCGCTTTTTAGGTCGTAACCCATCTTTTGGATGAGGTACTTTGCCTTGTCCGTGTACCGATAGAGTTGCATTCTGCCGGCATCTGGTTCTGGCTCGAGTGGCGGGAGGTCTTGATGACGCTCAACCTTGCCGAAGATGATGGATTCTTCGTCTCGACTCCGTCGTGGGACTATGTAACAGACCCCTTGGGACGGGACTACTCGATTTACATGATGGACGGTCGTTATTTGTGTTTGCAATGACTGTAGAGCGTTATCTAATGTATACATGGAAGTCCAATGTGGAAGACTAGAATAATTAAAAGACACTCTATTATTGATGAAATGCGAGATTTTATCCCGTGGGATTACATTGTCGAGAGATGGGGCATCTACATCGGCCGAGATATATTCCCTCAGCTCTTCATCTGTAAGCACTGTAGTAGGATCGGGAGGGTCCGCCATAGTGTTGATCTGGGAGTCCGAAAGGACTACATGAGCCTTCTCTGGCGGCTGGGATGGCGGCGGCTTGCCCTTAAGACGCACCTTCAGAGGTGCCTCTGCTGCGCCTCCGGTGCCTGGCGCCTTCCCCTGTAGTTTTGCCATAAGAGGAGCCGATGTTTGAGAGGGCTTTTTCTTGAGCCGTATCTTCAGGGGAGCTTCAGGAGCAGCTGGTGCTCTCCCGGATAGCTTAATGCTCATGGGGGGCAACTTCTGAGGCGGTTTGCCTTTGAGTCAGATCTTCAAAGGAGCATCGGGAGTGACCTCAGGCTCCATGTCCGGCTCTGCTGCTGTTTCTGCTTCGTCATCAGCATCATTGGCCTCCTCCTCGTCAGGTGACTTGTATAAGTCAGCATCAGTGAAGTAGGCTTCAATCCCTTTGAAGGGGTCGATGTCCGCGAACTCCGTACGGATGACGTTGTTGGTGGACATGTACTTCATACATTGGTGGAGCGTGGATGGCACCACCATGTACTCGTGCAGCCATGGGCGACCCAACAAAATGTTGTAGTTGACTTCAGCGTCTACGACATAACAAGTGACCTCGGTTCTGAGGTTACCGATGTGGCACTTTAGTCGTATTTTGCCCAGTGGTTCGCTTTTGCTGGCGTTGAAATTACTGATTGTCGTGTTGGAGGGCGCCAATCGGTATATTGGGATCCCCAGTATTGAGAGCAGCGTCTACGGGATGATGCTGAGGGAAGACCCCGGATCGATCTGAATCCGCTTCACCTTGACTGAACCGATGTACCATGTGTAATACAGTGGCCTGTTGTGTCGATTGTGTTTGAGCAACATGTCCTGTTGGGTGAAGGTTATATTGGGAATAACCTCCTCCGTACAGTGACAGTGCTTGCACACAATCGGGAGATCTTCCGGTTGCTTGACCTGACTGAGAAAGGATTCAGCATCCTTCAGAGCTTCGCAGAGAGCTTCTCGGGAGTCTTTGGAAAGACGAAGGAGCTCGAACAGAGATAGGCGGGCGAGAGTATTGGTGAGTTGTGCCAGTATGTCGAAGTTGTGGGGCTTGGCTAGCCCCGAAGCATTCTCTTTTCGCAGAGGCCAATCGAAGCAAGCCTCTATCTGCTTCTGTTTATTGGCTGCTGAGGGCTTAGACGGGCCCTCGTCTTGGACAGCAGGGACGGTGTCAGGAGGCACCACCTCGACGGCAGCTTCGTCGGGTTGGACGTTCTGTTGTGAATGCGTCTGCACAGGAAGTGCCTCTTCCGCTGAAGAAGAGACCATGCGGCAAGACTTGATCTTCCTGCCTTTGGACTTGGAGGTAGGGCGTACCTCCAGTTGAGTCACCTCGGAGACGAGATCGGGGTGAACCCACAGGATCTCTCCTCGAGATGTGGTGAGTGGGATGAGTCCATTCACGTTGTCACGGGTTGGTGGTAAGTTAACCACCTCCATTTTTGCCTTAGGGATGGGGACGACGCCGTCCTGTGTTGTAGTCGGCGGCAGGGTGCCAAACTGGAGTGACACCACATTGGCCGACACCGTCTTCTCTTCGTAGTCGACGGAGATTACATCCGCATTGATCATACGCTGGATATAATTCTTGAGGACATAGCAGTCCTTGGTTGGGTATCCGACAAACCGATTGTAGTGACAATACCTTGGGTTGTCCACTTTCCCAACCTCATCGGGACGCTTAGGGTTCGGAAGCTTGATCTTGTCGTCCTGCTTCAGTATCTCAAAGAGCTGCAGGATGTCTTCGTCGTTGAACGAATAAACTTCCTTCGGCCTCGGTGCAAGTGGAGGCTTCTGAGTAGGTGCTGATGCACCTTTTGAGGCATTGACAGTCAATGTCTGCTTCCCCTTTGCCTCTCGTGTGGGGTTGTTGGTTGCAGGCCGTTTTTCCTTGTCCTCGAAGGCAGGGAAACTGACTCCCAGAAGACGAGCGTTGGCTGCCTTCTTCTCCGTGGCTTCTGCTTCAATGATCAAGGAGCTCCAGTCTGGAGGAGGAGTAGAGTTGAGCCAGAGCTTGACTGCAGGCAGCATGTTCATGCTGTAGGAGGAGAGAAGCGCGTGTTCTGGCATGCCCGGGGGTAGTCTGAAGCAGGCCTGTCGGAAGCGTTCGATGAACACTCGAACTATTTTCTTCTCCTTCTGGCATATCTCTATAAGGGACGCCATTGTCATGTCCTTTCCGCCGTCATAGAAACGGTCGAGAAAGAGGCGCGTCAGGTCGTCGAAGGAAGATATTGAATTGTCGGGGAGGCTGCAGTACTAGTCGTACGCCACTCCTTTCAGTGCCCCAACAAATATGCTGGTAAAAAGTGCATCCTCCTTCGAAAGATGTCCCGTCTGAGACTGGAAATACGTCAGGTAGCGACGAGGAGAGTCCTTCCCGTCGTACGGCGTCAGTGTTTGTGGTTTATACTTTGGAGGATAAACCACCTTGTTCCACTCGAGGGGATAAGGCTGGGGGATGCCCATTTTCTGGTGCTCCTCTTATCTCGTCTTGGACTCAAAGTGCTCGCGCAGGTCCCTGATCATCTCGACCACGTCTTCCATGGAGCTGGGAGTCGGGGAAGGTGGTATCACCGGATGTTGAGCATTTGAGGGCTCTGACGTCCGAGGTGCTTCTTGGCGACCTGCGTCCGAGGATACCCGTTGAAGGGGCACACTCGATTCTCCATTGACCCCTGGGTCGGGACCGACAGAAGGTGTCCTGGTCAAAGCTGACCGTATCTCAAATACTGCCTGAGTCAGTGTTTATATGGAGGCAGAGAGGGTTTTGAGTCCTCCCTCCAGGTTATCTATGCGCTGGACGAGGTCCGTTGGCGGTGCATCAGACTCGACATCAGCCTCAGTCACGTTCATTGTCATGACGCGGCCGGGAGTGGATGGATGAGTTGAGGCCTCACTCTAGGCCTCACTCCCTTGTAGGGGAGTTGCCTCTCCTGGAGCTTCATCTGGGCTACCCCCGGCTATGTTCGGGAGAACATTCACCACAGGCGCATCTGCAAGGGACTGATTACCCTCAGCTCCGTCTTGAAGGGCCTCTTCGTCTCCGGAACTCGGGTCCGCAGATGCTAGACTACCCCCAGCTATGTTCTGGAGGATATTCTCGTCTTCAGGGGCTTCTGGGAGGCTGACTTCGCCTCGAAGATCTGCCCCAGGTGTGCTTTGAACACACTCGTCTTCGGAAGGAGGCTTGACAAGGGTCTGACTACCCCCAGCTTCCTCCAAGATCTTCTTCCTCGCTCGAGTGCCTTCGAACACTCCGGAGGATGAGACAGCTGTCTTGGTTTTCCTCGGCTGGCTTTTGGACGAGGAAGAGAGACCGCCAGTCGTCTTTCGGACTGACGAGGAGTTAGAGATCATGTTGCATGAAGCAACCGTTGGTTCCTCTTCTATTGACACCTTCTTTCCGAGGCGACGTCGGAGAGGTGTTAATTATTGCAGCCGCTGGAACACCGACTGCCTTGGTGGGACTGCCGCTTTGCAACAGCAGTTGATGGTGACCATAGCACAAGTATACCCCGTGAAAGACGCATCGTGCTTGTCAGTCAACTCTCCTGATCGGCGCTTGTGAGTATTCATGTTACGCAGATCGTTGGAGGAGAGTGCCACCTTCGTACCCCCTTCAGGCGCATGGCAAGGCCAAGCGCCGGGGTGGTTAAGTGAGTGCTGCGCCCCCTGATCTAATACCAAACAGGCATCCCGATCAGTAGTGGGGAAACCACAGCATTTGGAGTGACTTGAACGGACCTCAAACGCACCACCGGAGGAGACACAGGAGTTCAAGACCACTGGATTTGCCTTGCTCGACTTGGTTGTGCACGCAGTAGATGCGCCCAAGTGAGACAAGGGCTTTGAAGGTCGGCTCGTTCTCGGTGCCGCAGCACTCGAGTCGTCCTTGTACAACTTACCATCAGCAGCGCGCATGATTGTGAGTGCATGCTTCTGGCTTGTTGCTGGCATAGCATGTTTGGGACGCATGGCCCGTGCTGCCTTGGATTCTTCGTACCAGGCCGCTGGGGCGCGTAGTACTCAGAATCTAAATTCTCCTCGCCAATACAGCGAGTGAGTCTGTCAAAGATAGAGATCTTCTGTGGCGCATCAGAGGTGATGCGCGGGGCATTGGTTGCGCCCCTGCTCCGTCGACGTATCTTCCTCGCTTGAGAGGGAGATGGCTGGGGAACGTGGTTAGCCGCACGTTTCCCCGAGAGATGCGCTGCATCAGCGGGCGCATCTTGGTTGTTGAGGACGTCAGCAGGAAGGGAAGGCTGGATTGGCGCATCCCCTTCGGTGGTGGTGCCCGAGGCGTCGACCTTGCGCACCCAGACTCGGCAGGTCTTCTTCGGCTTCGACAGCCGCTTCGAAGGACTCGTACTTCCTTCAGAGATGAACTCCTCGTATGCCTGTTGATTGAGGCGTACGACCAGCATCTTGTGGGAGGAACCCACCTTCACGTCGTCGGATTGTGACACAGCTTTTTCGGTGGAGGAGAAAGAGGTCCCCAGCAGAGTCGCCAGCTTCTTTGCCATTAAAATTCTTTGATTATAAATTTCAATACAAACAGAATAGTGTTACAATATAGGACTTAGACGTAGTCCTAGGAGTACACTTTTGTTTAATCTGGGTTTCTTGTGCCAATGGAGCGAGTGGTAATGCGTTGACTCCGTTGACAATCTGACGACGGTTATCGGTTCTCTGAAGGTTTGGATTGCTCTAGGTGCTGGAGTTTACTGAGAGGAGGAAGACATTGAGTGTCTGTATCTGCCTCTCTGGTAGTGCTAAGTCTCTGTCTGTTCGCTGTGGAAGTTGATATGTATGCACGTCGGTTGGTCCGTGTGTATCCAAAAGAAGGGGATGATCCCTCTATTTATAGTTTTGTAGGCTGGCTGCTCATGCACGCATATATAGGATGCGCCTGTATGCAGGAATGCCACGTATTGATTGCTGATGGAGGTACATGGACGATGCGCCCTGATCGTGGGGGTTGACTTCTTCATGTTGCTGTTGTGAACCGGCACGTAACGGAGAAGAAGATCTTTCTGTTGCTGAGATCTTGGATGAGTTGAGTCAAATGACACATGTCGTCGACCCATGGCTCGGAGACCTCGAATTTGGTGGAGGGAATGACCTGGTAAGATGCGCCTAGGATTGGGCGCATGAGGAGACTTTGGCTCGTAACCTTTAGGAGTCATGAACCATTCTGGGCGCATGGCTTTTGAGGCGCATGCAGAGCTTCAGTAGTGACTTTACTCCTGTCTTTTGGGATCAGGGAGAAGTCTGGGGCGCATGGCTTTTGAGGCGCATGCAAAGTTGTAACAGTGACTTTTCTTCGGTCTTTAGGGATCAGTAAAAAGTCTAAGGCGCATAGCTTTTGAGGCGTATGCAGATTTGGGCGCATGGCCGCGGAGGCGCATGCGAGATGATCAGGTGGCCACGTGGCAATAGCCGTCGGAGGGGAGTAATAATGATGCTGACGTTGGTGATGCTTCGTCTTCTGAAAAAGCTGCCGACTGCTCAAACTTTGGGAGGCGTGCTGCCAACTCTGTCAGTTCAGCATTTAATATTTGTGACATTCGATGGACAGCTGAGTGGGCATGTCGGTTGGCATTCCACTAGACGCATGGGGGCACATCCCCTGTGATGCTCTTGGTACTGAAGGGCGCATCTATGTGATGCGCTTTGATGTTGAAGGTCACGTCTGTGTGATGCGCGGTCTGGCCGACGCATCCGCTTCGTGAGACATCTTTGATGGTGCAACTGTTACGTTCTTCGAGTGCTTTAAATAGACATTTTGACTTGGCTGAATTTGAAGCGTCCGGTTCATCCATTTAATATAAATTTATTGCACAGAATTCGGAGAGCCATCCACTTGGCGCATGGGTTTGATCTGCCCGGCCTATAAATAGTGGTATGGAGAGAGGGTTGGCCTCTCGTTCTCTCACGTCTTTCCGACATAAACTTGTGTACTTGAATGCATTCTGTTGACGAGATGCTCCCGAGGGTGAAGATGCGACGCAGTGTCTTCGTTGATGCACTTAAAGGTGACTGTTACATCCAAAAGTCAGAGTCGAGGGCTTCTGAGGCAGGCAGAAGGTGCCTACTGCATCCAAAGATAGGAATGTACGACCCTCGTCTCCGTTGTGCAGGAAGAGCCATAGATCGGAATTGCGGTGCTACGGCTTTGGTGACTCTTTCTTCCTTCAAAATGGGTGTAGCCCATTCTGGTTGTATTGAAAGCGGCTCCTTTGGCCGCGGTTTCGATCACGGTCTTCCTTTGGCTTTGGAGGTTCTTTTGAAGCCTCCCCTGGCCACAGGTTGGCTTGTGGCTCTTTTCCCTTCCTGGGCTAGAGGGTTGATTGCCACCCTCGTTCTTGCTCAATAAATGCTTCATTAGTCGAAGCACTTATCAGGTGAGCCTGGCTGGAAGAGCGGCACATAACTGGGCTGCTGAAGGGATGCACATAACCGAGCTGCCCAAGGGATGCACATAACTGAGGATGCACATAACTGAGCTGCTAAAAAGGATGCGCCTTGCTGAGGGCGCATGGTGGGATGCGCCTGGCTGAGGGCGCATGTTGATTGCTGCGCCTACTTGAGGGTGCATAATGGCTGCTGGCTGTAGACTTAGGATCCTTTCTTTGTAGAAATTCTCCTTTGTACAATCTCTCTTTAGACATGTAATAGACTTTTATATGTTAAATAAAAAGTCCTCTTTTAATGTCTATATTTGTTGCTTTTTGCTGTGAAGCACTTTGTCCAAGCTTTGGCACATGTAGTCTGGCGCATAGACTTTCTAGTTCAGAAATTCCATACTTCTACTCTAACATCTGTAATATTTCAACAGGTCCAGTCAGGACAGGAACGAATACATCTCATCAATTAAATCCAAGTAAATGACGAAAACCATAAAACAATTATAGACAATTTTATTGATGAAGCATAGGAACTCAAGACAGTTTAAGATGTAAAACTATAGTAAAAGAACAAGGAAAGTAAAAGTTGTGGAACAGAATATCATGTCAATGAAGACTGTAAATAAAAGCTAGCTGAACTAGAATAATGTGATATGAGTCCAGTGATACAATATATGTCAAGTGTGATTCCATTCAATGATCCAAGTAGGGTGATTCTTGTAATGATTCTTGTGATGATTCTAGTAAAGATTCTAGACACTACTCACAGTGTGTTTTAAAATACTGAGATCGACATGTAAACGGCTAGGGGAAATCCGGCACATCACACACTGGCCAAGTGTGGGACGGCTATAATTCTTGTATAATTCACAGGGAGATGGTTCGAGTATTTAGGAATGTTTACATGTCTACTCAAGTATTTCCCCGCCCGACAAATATGAGTGAATCCATAACACGATACGTAAATCGAGAATAAATCTAGCTAGAACATGAAGGTGCTTGTAGGTGATTCTTGTAATGGTTCTTGTAATAGAGGCTATACAAGTAAGGTATCTGTGTCGTATACATGGATTCCAGAAAAAATATCAACTCGTGTTTGTAATCGAGAATAAAATGGAATTGACTAAAACTGAAATATAGAATTCGACAAGTAAATGAAAGAACTTTCAGACAATATACTCGCCTGGCAAATCGAACTGCTGATGATGAGGTGTAGCTAAACCGGGGCAATATAAACCTATTTAAAGTATATACATGTCACAACCAAGTCCACAATATCAAAAAAAATAGCTACAATGCAAGACTACATGCTTCTAGGTCCATTTGGTCAAAGTCAACCCTCGGTCAACTCTGGTCAAACCAGGTCAACGCTGGTCAAACCTGGTCAAACTTGGGTCAACTAGTCCGTCTACTAATTCTTAGGTCATACACAAAATTCTAGGTCATTTGGAATTCGTTTGAGTTGAATTGGATCAAGTTTGACCCAAAGTTGACATTTGTCAATTTGGTCAACTTGTTGGCCAATTCGACTAAACTAGGCTCAAAATGACAAACCAAATCTGTCCTGGGACTCCTATAGTTATATTCACAACTATAATCTATTCTAAGAGGGTTTCCAAGCATAATATCTATATACATATTGGTATATACATACACATGTGTATATAGAATACAAGTCAACCTTAAATCTAACAAAAGATGGTGTGTGTGTGTGTGTGTGTGTGTGTGTGTGTGTGTGTGTGTGTGTGTGTGTGTGTGTGTGTGTGTGTGTGTGTCCTGGTGCTTACTGAAATGGGAAAAATTTGAGATTAAAAACAGAAAACACAACCATGGTATACCATAATTTAATATACTATTATCTACATATTATACAAAGTAAGAAAACTATATATATATATATATATATATATATATATATATATATTTATAGCTATATAGAAAGCATATATACTCATAAATGATGGAAAATTATGAAACAAAACCAAAAGTTGGTTCCCACATATCCGAAACCTCATATACATATTAAAAACTCAGAATTTATAAGCTAAAAGGCTGGAAAACAAAATATCACATTTCAACTCAAAATCGAAATTAAAGAAAATAACCCAATTTCACACAACGACCCAAAATACAAAATACACCAAACGAACCCGCGAAACTCAGCATATACGTTGGTCTCGACCCACGTGATGCGTTCGTATACTCTCGGGTTCGAAATCGTGTCCGTGTCGTGTCCACAGAACGCGTATCGGAAATTCCCGATACCGCGTGATACGCGTGCGTTCTCGCTCGTTTGAGTGCCGCACACACAACGAAATGCCCAGTACTTGTGCACGTAGCTGGGGGGTCCTGGGGTAGGTCTAGGACATGGCCACGCAGCGACACGTCACCCGAAGCAGCGTACGCAGCCCCCGTACTCGCGCGGCCTGCTGCGCGCGCGTGTGCCCGCGCGCCCTCGTGCACGCGGTTCCGCCCTCATGGCTCGGTCGTCGGGCCATGCCGCGACTCGAGGTTCGCCCTACGGGTAGTCTAGGTATAGTTCGACATGTCTGTAAAACCCCTAATTTTCTACTGTATTTTTTTAGTGATGATTTTTTTTGTATTTATACATCGCATAGTCGTATTGTACGTCGCGCGGGAATTTACGATTTTCTTATTTTCTCGTCGAGTTCGAATATGTGCGAGTAACATATTTTTAGAAAAATAATTTTTTTTATTTTATTATCAATGGTGGTTTCAAAATAATATATATAATAATTATTTTTATTAAAAGTAATTTAGCAAGAAGGTATTTCAAAGATTTGATTATTTATGTTTACTACCGAAATTATTTTATCTAAATTATTAAAAATGTAGTTTAAATTTATTTTTATACTTAAATATTTATTATGATTTTCGATATTAATTAATTATTATTATTTATAAAAGATATTTTGGAATTTAATGGTGATAATTTAAATGGTAATTTTGAAGACAATGTTTTATTCAAATATTTATTTTATATGAGGTACATGAATTTAAATTCATAGATGTAATTCCATTTTCGATGTTATTGATATTAATATTTTATTAATCAAAAAGATATTTACAAATATTTATTTTTCGAAATTATTATTATTGATATTTTTGGAAAATGTATTTCAAATTTTTTGTGGTAATTTAAATCTTGATTTAAATTTATGGATTTATTTAAATAGTTAATTATTTAAAATTTGATTTACTCCATTTGATTTAATTAGATCTAGATTGGATTTGATTTAAATTTAGATTTAATTTCATCATTTTAATTTAATACATAAGTTATCAAAGTGAGTTTTAAATATTCGTAGACTTTATCCAACTGGGAATTCCCACATCCTATAAATAGGCAGGTACTCCTCCATAAATTGCTACCATTCACAAATTCCACAACAAAATTTTTCCAAGTTCGTGCATCGTGTCGGTGTCCATCCAAAGTCTTATTCCATTTTTTTTACATATACAATTTACCACTTCCGTGTCGGACACATCCCGACATCAATAAATCCCTAACCTAATCCTCTTCCTATCTCGACAACCCTGACACAATCAACCCGACACAGCCCAAACTCCTAGCTAACTCTAAAAACCTAACCTAACCCAGCCATCTCTCTCCTGGCCTAAACCACCACCCAGAGACTCCCCGTCGCACCATGCTCAGCCACAGCACCACCCCCGTCGTCGTCATCACCACCGAACACCCAGCCCGACCATCACCCTCGTCGTCCCAGCCATCACGTCGACCCTGGTCGACCACCACCCACAGTCCACCGGAGCACAACCCCTCGCCCACCCTACAGCACAACCGTAGCCCCAAACTCACCACCACCAGCACACCCTCGCCCCAGCCGGCCACACCACCACCGGCGTCGTCGTCTCCCCGACTGAACCCTTCTTCCAACCAATCACCACCACACATGCACCACCACCACCGGCCGAACACCTTACCGTCACCCCCAGCCTCCTCAACCCCAACAACAACAAAAAGAAAGAAAAAGAAGAAGACGAAGAAGAAAGAACCCGCCGGACCTTACCTCGGTTCGCCGGCGACTCCATCCAGCCACCGCTCTCCGCCTCTCCGAGCCGCTGCCCAGACTTCGCTCGCGACCGCCGCCTTCACCATCACTGTCCCATGCCCATGGACCCGCCGCTGCGACGAACTCACCACCACCGATAAGTGCCCGGCGCCGCTTCCACTGAACCCCCGTGGCCGAAACCCTCCTTCCCACCAGCTCCACCGCCTTCTCCGGCAGCCCAGTCCCCAAACCCTCGTTGGACCGCCGGAGCTCCGCCGACACAAAACCCCCCTTTTTACTCCGACTTCTCCCCTTCGCCTCCCTTTCCTCCCGCCGGAGGCACGCCACAGCTTCACCGCCGCCCTCTCTGTCAGATTCGCCGGCCGACCTAGCCCTAGCCGCGACCCGACCGCAACTCTCACCTCCGGCCGACGAAACCTCGCCTCTTCCGCTCTCCCTCGGCTCACTGTCGACACCGCAACCCAGCGTCGCGACCGCCGCCGCGTGCCGACGCCACCGCTCCCCTCTCCTTTCTCCTCTCTCCCACTCCCTCATCTTCTTTCTTCTCTCTCTCCTTCTCTGCGAGCAATTGGGAAAGGGATTAGGAAATTATTACATTAAGGTTATTATTATTAAGTATTATGATTATTATATTTATTATTATTATTATTATTATTATTATTATTATTATTATTATTATTATTATTATTATTATTATGATTTTAGAAATTGTAAAAATATTTCTAGCTAACTTCAAAGTTATTTATACACAGAGAAATATTCTCCTCAATTTATATGTATATATATTTGGCACAACCATAGTTCTTGGTTTAAATGATTTAGTATAAATGGTTATTAAAAAAATTTATATTATTTTGGTTAATTACTAATTATTATTATGTAGAGTTATTATTACTTTGAAAGTGATCAATAGTTTTTAAATATTTTGGCCTTCAATAAATTTTATTGTCTAATTATTTCACTTGGACTTTTTGAGTTCATAAAATATACTGATGGGCTTGGCCCTATACATATGAATTTTGAAACCTTGAAGATACTAATATATTATTTTGTATTTCTTATCATATTTTTTAGGTATCGAAAATATCTATCTAACTATATTGACTAATAATAATGTAGTTTTCAAATTTTATATATATATAATATTTACAAGTATTTACGTAAAATTATTTTCGAGATTTATAGATAGTTTTCTAAAAATTATATATAATACTCCCTAAATTCCTTCGATTACCATCATGTCCAATCATACTCATTCCCTTGTCAGTTCTTACTCTATGACTACCCTAACTAGTCTGACCATTCTTGACCCAATGGACCAGTCCGTGCCACCATCTGAGGCCGTCATGCGTAGTTGTAACATCGCAGTCATACTCTATGCCACATGATCATAGCACCACACCAGGCAGCTCACCAGGCGTCGCAACAGGCAAGTATACCTTGCTAATTAACTGTCAATTCTTTATTTTTTGTATTATTTATTTTGTTCATATTGTTAGTTTTCTTTGTTATAAACTGCACGTCCAAGCCACACTTGGGTGCAAGCGACTTTATTAGTCATTATTTTATTTTATACATGATGACTTAGTGTTAGCGGACTACCTTCTTGTTGGGGGATATCCTTATATCTCCTTTGGCTGTGACACTCGTACTACACGGTTTGAGACATGTTATTAGGGGCACGACTTATTGACTAGCTATCTCTAAAGTCGTGTGATGGTAGATATTCGTAACTGCTATGACTAGGGTTTTAGAGACTCAAGCAGTTACAAAACTGGGTGAGCCATGGACATGACTTGAACAGTATGGGATATATTGGGGGAGGACAGTCGCTAGTGCGTATGGGAAGCCAAACAGGTAAACCACAGTCTCCGGATGGAACTGTGGCGATATATTTGCAGATGCCCTCTGACGTTTTAGACGTTACGGACGGATACAGATGACTGGATGCCAGTTACGTACACATAGCCTAAAATTCCACCCATGCGCATGAAAGTTGTCCTCTAAATTGCATATTGCGGTTAGAATCTCCTTGCATATTTGTGTCTAGGATAGTCATTTATATATTATTTTATTCTGACAGTTCATATTAGCTTGTTCTTCCTGTATCTTGCTACGTCCGTCTGAGGACCTGGTTTTTTCCCCAGGTGTGTGTTCATGTCTTCCGCAGGTATTCTAGCCAAGGTCGTGGTCTTCTTCATTCTTCGGAAGACGATTGCGCTTGGTTCGTCTTGCCATTTTTATCGCTCGATTTCTTGTACATTTCTTTCATTGAGATAGTTGGTAGTGGACTTTGTCTCCGCCCAACGATTGTATTATAAATATTCGAGTTGATATTTATATTATTATTCTTTTCATTGTGGATAAGATTTAGTTTGTCTTGGATTACTACATTTTACAGCTTATGTATTTATACGAGGCCTACGTACTTCGTATGAATACAGCTGGCATGTCTACGTACTTAGTCCTACGTATATTGGGACTGGGACGTTACATGTTTTTGTGGTGGCCCATGCAGGTCAAGATAAATTGTTTGGTTACTTTACCGTACCAAGCAAGCCTGCGAATAGGATTAGAAGTCCAGGATCTCATCCACATAATTGACCTCCCCGATTCTACTTTGACTCCCTTGATTTGCATCTTGCTTGATTCCCTCTACCGTTAATTCTTATCCTTCTTTCATGCTTGATGTTGGTTAGAAAGGTAATCCATACTAGGTAGACTTGACCCATTGTCCTAACACCCCTAGTTTAATTCTTGTAAGTTGGGTAGAACCCCTTATGACCTAACCTTCCTTATGGCCTTGACCAAGCCTTAGACAAGTAAACCCTAGGGCAACTGTATAGGTACCAACCTAGGACATAAATAGATTCTTGAGAAGTTTGAACTAGTTCCACTTCTTTCAATTTTAATCGTGCCTATGGTTTTACTAATTTTGACTATCCTATGCTGCTAGTTTAGCCTAAGTTTTGCAAGCTTATTCCCTTATCGAGCTTGATCATGACATGTTTTATTGGGTGCGCACCCACTAATATATTGTCTAATCAGAACCGGTGCATGATGGTCTGATCAATCGAGTGCACTTTGGTTCACCTTTTTCATATATTAATCTACGTGGATGGGATGTAGTTGAACTTTTTCCTTAGAATTCTATCCACGACTGTCTTGACAATTCCTTTGGAAATTTTCGGTCGTCTTTGAACTACGTATTCGTATTCGATATTATCGTCTTTGAACTCCTTATTGCTTCGCCTTCCCCTATTTTAGAAGGATGAAGGCATTGTACTATAACTTCCTCTAGCTTTCCTATCAATTATGACCATCACCACTCAAATGTTGCTATATCTTCATCCTAAACTCCTCGACCCTACATTTTCTACCATGACCCTCATTCACTACACACGACCACACCCGTATTATTTTTCTATGACCTAGATCGCAACTTCTTACGACATGATTTTGGTGAATCTTATAATTGATTGTTCCCTACCGATACCCCCTTGTGACTTTTCACCCCCTACTTATTTTTAATTTCGAGGACGAAATTCTTGTAAGTTGGGTAGGATGTAAAACCCCTAATTTTCTACTGTATTTTTTTAGTGCTGATTTTTTTTGTATTTATACATCGCATAATCGTATTGTACGTCGTGCGGGAATTTACGATTTTCGTATTTTCTCGTCGAGTTCGAATATGTGCGAGTAACATATTTTTAGAAAAATAAAATTTTTTTTATTTTATTATCAATGGTGGTTTCAAAATAATATATATAATAATTATTTTTATTAAAAGTAATTTAGCAAGAAGGTATTTCAAAGATTTGATTATTTATGTTTACTACCGAAATTATTTTATCTAAATTATTAAAAATATAGTTTAAATTTATTTTTATACTTAAATATTTATTATGATTTTCGATATTAATTCATTATTATTATTTATAAAAGATATTTTGGAATTTAATGGTGATAATTTAAATGGTAATTTTGAAAACAATGTTTTATTCAAATATTTATTTTATATGAGGTACATGAATTTAAATTCATAGATGAAATTCCATTTTTGATGTTATTGATATTAATATTTTATTAATCAAAAAGATATTTACAAATATTTATTTTTTGAAATTATTATTATTGATATTTTTGGAAAATGTATTTCAAAATTTTTGTGGCAATTAAATCATGATTTAAATTTATGGATTTATTTAAATAGTTAATTATTTAAAATTTGATTTATTCCATTTGATTTAATTAGATCTAAATTGGATTTGATTTAAATTTTGATTTGATTTCATCGTTTTAATTTAATACATAAGTTATCAAATTGGGTTTTAAATATTCCTAGACTTTATCCAACTGGGAATTGTCACATCATATAAATAGGCAGGTACTCCTCCATAAATTGCTACCATTCACAAATTCCATAACAAAATTTTTTCAAGTCCGTGCATCGTGTCGGTGTCCATCCAAAGTCTTATTCCATTTTTTTACATATAAAATTTACCACTTTCGTGTTGGACACATCCCGACATCAATAAATCCCTAACCTAATCCTCTTCCTATCTCGACAACCCTCACACAATCAACCCGACACAGCCCAAACTCCTAGCTAACTCTAAAAACCTAACCTAACCCGGCCATCTCTCTCCTGGCCTAAACCACCACCCAGAGACTCCTCGTCGCACCACGCTCAGCCACAGCACCACCCCCGTCGTCGTCATCACCACCGAACACCCAGCCCGACCATCACCCTCGTCGCCCCAGCCATCACGTCGACCCTGGCCGGCCACCACCCACAGCCCACCGGAGCACAACCCCTCGCCCAGCCTACAGCACCACCGTAGCCCCAAACTCACCACCACCAGCACACCCTCGCCCCGGACGGCCACACCACCACCGGCGGCGTCGTCTCCCCGACTGAACCCTTCTTCCCAACCAATCACCACCACACATGCACCACCACCACCGGCCGAACACCTTGCCGTTACCCCCAGCCTCCTCAACCCCAACAACAACAAAAAAAAAGAAAAAAAGAAGACGAAGAAGAAAGAACCCCGCCGGCCCTTACCTCGGTTCGCCGGCGACTCCACCCAGCCACCGCTCTCCGCCTCTCCGAGCCGCTGCCCAGACTCTGCTCGCGACTGCCGCCTTCACCATCACTGTCCCACGCCCTTGGTCCCGCCGCTGCGACGAACTCACCACCGCCGATAAGCGCCCGGTGCCGCTTCCACTGAACCCCCGTGGCCGAAACCCTCCTTCCCACCAGCTCTACTGCCTTCTCCGGCAGCCCAGTCCCCAAACCCTCGCCGGACCGCCGGAGCTCCGCCGACACAAAACCCCCCTTTTCACTCCGACTTCTCCCTTTCGCCTCCCTTTCCTTCCGCCGGAGGCGCGCCACAGCTTCACCGCCGCCCTCTCCGCCAGATCCGCCGGCCGACCTAGCCCTAACCGCGACCCGACCGCAACTCTCACCTCCGGCCGACGAAACCTCGCCTCTTCCGCTCTCCCTCGGCTCACTGTCGATACCGCGACCCAGCGCGGCGACCGCCGCCGCGTGCCGACGCCACCGCTCCCCTCTCCTTTCTCCTCTCTCCCGCTCCCTCATCTTCTTTCTTCTCTCTCTCCCTCTCTACGAGCAATTGGGAAAGGGATTAGGAAATTATTATATTAAGGTTATTATTATTAAGTATTATGATTATTATATTTATTTTTATTATTATTATTATTATTATTATTATTATTATCATTATTATTTTTTTCTTTCTTTCTTTTTGCATTTTTTATTATTATTATTATTATTATTATTATTATTATTATTTGCCTTATTATTATGATTTTAGAAATTGTAAAAATATTTCTAGCTAACTTCAAAGTTATTTATACACAGTGAAATATTCTCCTCAATTTATATGTATATATATTTGGCACAACCATAGTTCTTGGTTTGAATGATTTAGTATAAATGGTTATTAGAAAAAAATTTATATTATTTTGGTTAATTACTAATTATTATTATGTAGAGTTATTATTACTTTGAAAGTGATCAATAGTATTTAAATATTTTGGCCTTCAATAAGTTTTATTGTCTAATTATTTCATTTGGACTTTTTGAGTTCATAAAATATACTGAGCTTGTCCCTATACATATGAATTTTGAAACCTTGAAGATAGTAATATATTATTTTGTATTTCTTATCATATTTTTTAGGTATCGAAAATATCTATCTAACTATATTGACTAATAATAATGTAGTTTTCAAATTATATATATATATATAATATTTACAAGTATTTACGTAAAATTATTTTTGAGATTTATAGATAATTTTCTCAAATTATATATAATACTCCATAAATTCCTTCGATTACCATCATGTCCAATCATACTCATTCCCTTGTCAGTTCTTACTCTATGACTACCCTAACTAGTTTGACCATTCTAGACCCAATGGACCAGTCCGTGCCACCATCCGAGGCCGTCATGCGTAGTTGTAACATCGCAGTCATACTCTATGCTACATGATCATAGCACCACACTAGGCAGCTCACCAGGCATCGCAACAGGCAAGTATACCTTGCTAATTAACTGTCAATTCTTTATTTTTTGCATTATTTATTTTGTTCATATTGTTAGTTTCCTTTGTTATAAACTGCGCGTCCAAGCTACACTTGGGTGCAAGCGACTTTATTAGTCGTTATTTTATTTTATGCATGATGACTTAGTGTTAGCGGACTACCTTCTTGTTGGGGGATATCCTTATATCTCTTTTGGCTGTGACACTCGCACTACACGGTTTGAGACATGTTATTAGGGGCACGACTTATTGACTAGCTATCTCTAAAGTCGTGTGACGGTAGATATTCGTAACTGCTATGACTAGGGTTTTAGAGACTCAAGCAGTTACAAAACTGGGTGAGCCATGGACATGACTTGAAAAGTGTGGGATATATTGGGGGAGGACAGTCGCTAGTGCGTATGAAAAGCCAAACAGGTAAACCACAGTCTCCGGATGGAACTATGGCGATATATTTGCAGATGCCCTCTGACATTTTAGACGTTACGGACGGATACAGATGACTGGATGCCAGTTATGTACACATAGCCTAAAATCCCACACATGCGCATGAAAGTTGTCCTCTAAATTGCACATTAGGCGGTTAGAATCTCCTTGCATATTTGTGTCTAGGATAGTCATTTATATATTATTTTATTCTGACAGTTCATATTAGCTTGTTCTTCCTGTATCTTGCTACGTCCATCTGAGGACCTGGCTTTTTCCCCAGGTGTGTGTTCATGTCTTCCGCAGGTATTCTAGCCAAGGCCGTGGTCTTCTCCATTCTTCCGAAGACGATTGCGCTTGGTTCGTCTTGCCATTTTTATCGCTCGATTTCTTATACATTTCTTTCATTGAGATAGTTGGTAGTGGACTTTGTCTCCGCCCAACGATTGTATTATAAATATTCGAGTTGATATTTATATTATTATTCTTTTCATTGTGGATAAGATTTAGTTTGTCTTGGATTACTATATTTTACAGCTTATGTATTTATATGAGGCCTACGTACTTCGTATGAATACAGCTGGCATGTCTACGTACTTAGTCCTACGTATATTGGGACTGGGACGTTACAATGTCCTAGGTCCTGGAACGGGTCTTCGCTGCGTCGTGTGCTCGCACGAAGTCCGTTTCAGTCCCGAATTTCAGCCGGGTGCACAAAATGGCTGAACAGTGCACGCGCGATTACTCCGCGTTCGCTCGACAAAACGTTGTGAAATTTTGCGGGCATGTGGGCAGAGCTTGCCCTTACATGCTCGTAAAATTTAACACAAGTCGGAGCTCTGTGTGTCGAGTTATAATGCACAGACTGCATGGCGTGCACGGGACCGTGCACGGGATCTTGTGCACGCGTGTTCGTGTTCGTTCGGGTGCCGAAATCGTGTCGATTTCCGATCTGTCTTCACAAAAGTTGGTACAAATCATATAAGGAAGGATTTTGTGAAAACAGAATCGGAAATTAACACTTTTCAATTCTAAGTGGCATTTTGCCGAACACGTGCAACGTGAGACCGATACGTGTCCGGTACCGCTATCAAACGAAGTCAAAACCCAACCAAACTTCGTACACAGATCAAGGGTGCCTATATGGATGCAATAATGAATAAAATTTAAGAGAAACAAAGGTAGATCGGGATTTACCTATTGAGTGTCAAAAACTCAATGAACGGGGCTCCTCGGTTGTCGTGTTGGCCGATTTCCCTCAAGCAAAAGCCTACGTCTCCTCGCTAGAAATGCTCCAGCAGATCCTCCTCTCCTCGATGAGTGCAACAGAGTTCATTTAGGAAGAAACGGACTCCGGATGAAAGAAATATGAGTTTTGGAGAAGGGGATCTATTAGGGTTTCCTAGTGGAGGCTCAAAACTTCACAAATGAATGCAAGGGGGAGGGGTACTGCTGTTTGGACGGCCAAAGGGGTTCTCTAGGGTTAGGGTTTCACTTGGGCCAACTCTTTCTCAAGTAGTAATGGGCCCAAGTCAAAAAGACTAAAAGACTAGCATGAAAAAGGCTAAAAAAATCAATTAAAGCCTTTAAAAATAAACTAAAGCCTAAAATAAATTCTAAAAATAAAAATAATAATTCTAAGGCATGGTTAGGCTCCTATACAATGTCCTCTAATGCTAAACCAGTTGCTAGCACAACACAAGTCAACATATGTAGAAAATCACAAAAAGGCCAAAATGGCTAAAAGACTAAAATGACTAAAAATTCATTTAAAACATTCTAAAATAACTAATTAATTCTAAAATAATTCCTACAAGGTCAAATTAATTCTAATTATTACTATTAGGCTTCTAGTCAATGTTGGTTAAGTTAAACCCATTTATACTACACAAACATCAAACAAAACCACCTATCATTACATGAATTCAATAAATTAATAAATAATATAATAATTACAAAATGACGAAAATATCTCTAAATTAAAAATGTGGTGGTTACAAATATACCCCCTTAGAAAAATTTTGTCCTCGAAATTTAAGTCGGTCGTACTCCTTCTAGGTCAACCACCTACAATCAAAGTCTCTAAGCAATTTCTAACTCATACAATTTGAAGAATAACATATAGAGTCATGGTCAACCATAGCAGTTGAAGGTCTCATCTAGATGGACTAGTCATATTAGATAAAAATAGTCCCATGGTAGCAACATGCAAGCAATATAGGGTGTTCTACTGGAAAGATAAGGAAGCAACAAATCATTAAGGTGTAGGACTGTCTACCATCCTATATGAAACTGGTAAAGACAACTAGGAATTAATTATGAAGGGTTACCATTCCAAAGATGATCAAAATCGAAAGTTTAAGGCACGAGTGTCAATAGCATTGAAATCCAATAACATAATATATATAAAAGAAGATTTAGTCCCGGCGCGATCTAAGTTGATCAATTCCAGGATAAATCGAAGTTTGGGCAAGATGGAGAACGAGGCCATTGAAGTCTGAGCACAAGTATCCAAGATTTGATATCCATGTCACAATTAAATTAATTCAATTGAATAAGACCCCAAACATTGGATGATAAGGAGGATGACCCGTTCGACTGGTCACGATCAAAAGAATTAGAATTTAAAGGATGATGCAAGGATATAGAAATAAGTCAATTTCCTCCTTTGGATAGGGAAACTAAACGTTATACCTTGGGTTGATCTATCAAGTACAGTGCCTTTTCTTTTTAAAATATGTGAAAGGCTAAAACAATAAAGAGTTCAAAGACGATGCTATTAAGTACAATACGTGGTTCATAGGCGATGGAAATAATTCAAAAGAGAATTGCCAAAGCTGTCGTAGATGAGACTGTAGAGCAAATTTAACTGTCTCCCTCCACGTAGAATAATATATGAAAAGTGAACCAAAGTGCAATAGGTTGATCATACCATCATGTACCGATTCTGATTAGACAATATGTTAGTGGGTGCCAGCCCCCAATAAAATATGTCATAATCAAGCTCAAAAAAGATAAGCTTGCAAAACTGGTGCTAAATTAGCAACATAAGATAGACAAAATATAAGTAAGGATAATGATGAAGGAAGTTAATAGTCTAAGATCCTTTAAACATCAAGGAGTGAGGGTGAATCAGAACAAGAGGAAAAGGATTTTCAAATCGAAGTTCATAATGAGATTCTCAAGGGTCGTCCAGAAATCTCTTAAGGAATTCTAAGTGTGATTGAGTACCTCTCCGCTAATGCCTATTTCTTAGTTCCTATCGCAGGCTCGTAGCAGTACAACTAAGTCGCCGTACTACCACGATATCACAATAATGCGAATCGGACCTGCATGGGCTACCACTAAAAACGTGTCACGACCCGCACCCAGTATAAGGGTACAAGTGCGTAACCACGCCCAGCCTACGCCGCAGAATCGGCGGTAGAACGCTGTTCTTGGTCACTATCTAAACCAACTCACGCAATTGTATAATGTACTTATCTTAAAACTCAACTCCGAACGGAGGACAAGTACAGAAATAATATAACTCAATCACAGTCTAAGCACGATAGGATATCACAAAATTCTATAACTAAAAAGAAAACAATAAAAACTACTAAAAGATAATAACTCAAAACAACTCAAAATAAGACAACTCTCAAATTATTACAATTCAAGTTCCAGTAAAGAAATCTAAAACAGTCTACTAAACTAGTCTCCCGATCACTCCTGAGAGTCAGGGCCAAAGGTAGCTAATCCCTCTCCAGATCCATAGTGAGTAGGGCAAACATCCTCAGGGCTAACATCTGTAATATTTCAACAGGTCCAGTCAGGACAGGAACGAATACATCTCATCAAGTAAATCCAAGTAAATGACGAAAACCATAAAACAATTATAGACAATTTTATTGATGAAGCATAGGAACTCAAGACAGTTTAAGATGTAAAACTATAGTAAAAGAATAAGGAAAGTAAAAGTTATGAAATAGAATATCATGTCAATGAATACTGTAAATAAAAGCAAGCTGAACTAGAATAATGTGATATGTGTCCAGTGATACAATATATGTCAAGTGTGATTCCATTCAATGATCCAAGTAGGGTGATTCTTGTAATGGTTCTTGTGATGATTCTAGTAAAGATTCTAGACACTACTCACAGTGTGTTTTAAAATACTGAGATCGACATGTAAACGGCTAGGGGTAATCCGGCACATCATACACTGGCCAAGTGTGGGACGGCTATCGTTCTTGTATAATTCACAGGGAGGTGGTTCGAGTATTTAGGAATATTTACATGTCTACTCAAGTATTTCCCCGCCCGACAAATATGAGTGAATCCATAACACGATACGTAAATCGAAAATAAATCTAGCTAGAACATAAAGGTACTTGTAGGTGATTCTTGTAATGGTTCTTGTAATAGAGGCTAGACAAGTAAGGTATGTGTGTCGTATACATGGATTCCAGAAAACTATCAACTCGTGTTTGTAATCGAGAATCAAATGGAATTGACTAAAACTGAAATATAGAATTCGACAAGAAAATGAAAGGACTTTCAGAGAATGTACTCGCCTGGCAAATCGAACTGCTGATGATGAGTTGTAGGTAAACCGGGGCAATATAAACCTATTTAAAGTATATACATGTCACAACCAAGTCCACAATATCAAAAGAAATAGCTACAATGTAAGACTACATGCTTCTAGGTCCATTTGGTCAAAGTCAACCCTCGGTCAACTCTGGTCAAACCTGGGTCAACTAGTCCGTCTACTAATTCTTAGGTCAAACACAAAATTCTAGGTCATTTGAAATTCATTTGAGTTTAATTGGATCAAGTTTGACCCAAAGTTGACTTTTGTCAATTTGGTCAACTTGTCGGCCAATTCGACTAAACTAGGCTCAAAATGACAAACCAAATCTGTCCTAGGACTCCTATAGTTATATTCACAACTATAATCTATTCTAAGAGGGTTTCCAAGCATAATATCTATATACATATAGGTATATACACAAACATGTATATATACAATACAAGTCAACCTTAAATCTAACAAAAGATGGGGTGTGTGTGTGTGTGTGTGTGTGTGTGTGTGTGTGTGTGTGTGTGTGTGTGTGTGTGTGTGTGTCCTGGTGCTTACTGAAATGGAGAAAATCTGAGATTAAAAACAGAAAACACAACCATGGTATACCACAATTTAATATACTATTATCTATACATTATACAAAGTAAGAAAACTATATATATATATATATATATATATATATATATATATACAAACTCTTAAATGGAAAGATTCGCAATGGTGAGAGATAATTTAAAGAGTCTAAAATCAGGAATTAAATCCCCCTCGACCAATTCTCAACATGTATGTATTAGCAATAGGTTTCAACGGGGTTTTATATATATATATATATATATATATATATATATATATATATATATATATATATATATATATATATATATATATATATATATATATATATATATATATAAAGCATATATACTCATAAATGATGGAAAATTATGAAACAAAACCAAAAGTTGGTTCCCACATATCCGAAACCTCATATACATATTAAAAATTCAGAATTTATAAGCTAAAAGGCTGGAAAACAAAATATCACATTTCAACTCAAAATCGAAATTAAAGAAAATAACCCAATTTCACACAACGACCCAAAATACAAAATACACCAAACGAACCCGCGAAACTCGGCATACACATTGGTCTCGACCCACGTGATGCGTTCGTACACTCTCGGGTTTGAAATCTTGTCCGTGTCGTATCCACAGAACGCGTATCAAAAATTCCCGATACCGCGTGATACGCGTGCGTTCTCGCTCGTTTGAGCGCCGCACACACAACAAAATGCCCCGTGCTTGTGCACGTAGCTGGGGGGTCCTGGGTTAGGTCTAGGACATGGCCACGCAGTGACACGTCGCTCGAAGCAGCGCACGCAGCCCCCGTACCCACGAGGCCTGCTGCGCGCCCGTGCGCCCTCGTGCACGTGGTTTCGCCCTCATGGCTCGTTCGTCGGGCCACGCCGCGACTCGGGGTTCACCCTACGGGTAGTCTAGGTATAGGTCGACATGTTCCAGGTCCTGGAACAGGTCTTCGTTGCGTCGTGTGTGCGCAGAAAGTCCGTTTCAGTTCCGAATTTCAGCCAAGTGCACAGAATGGCTGAACAGTGCACGCGCGATTACTCCGCGCTCACTCGACGAAATGTCGTGAAATTTTACGGGCATGTGGGACGAGGTTGCCCCTACGTGCTCATAAAAGTTCACGCAAGACGGAGCTCTGTGTGTCGAGTTATGACACACAGACTGTAGGGCATACACGGGATCTCGTGCACGCGTGTCCGTGTCCGTTCAGATGCCGAAATCGTGTCGATTTCCGATCCGTCTTTACGAAAGTTTGTAAAATCATATAAGGAAGGATTTCGTGAAAACAGAATCAAAACTTAACACTTTTCAATTCTAAGTGGCATTTTGCCGAACACGTGCAACGTGAGACCGATATGTGTCCGATACCGCTATCAAACGAAGTCAAAACCCAACCAAACTTCGTACACAGATCAAGGGTGCCAATATGGATGCAATAATGAAGAAAATTCAAGAGAAACAAAGGTAGATCGGGATTTATCTATTGAGTGTCAAAAAATCAATAAACGGGGCTCCTCGGTTGTCGTGTTGGCCGATTTCCCTCAAGCAAAAGCCTCCGCCTCTTCGCTAGAAATGCTCCAACAGATCCTTCTCTCCTCGACGAGTGCAACGGAGTTCATTTGGGAAGAAACGGACTCCGGATGAAGGAAATATGAGTTTTGGAGAAGAGGATCTATTAGGGTTTCCTAGTGGAGGCTCAAAACTTCACAAATGAATGCAAGGGGGAGGGGTACTGCTGTTTGGACGGCTAAGGGGGTTCTCTAGGGTTAGGGTTTCACTTGGGCCAACTCTTTCTCAAGTAGAAATGGGCCCAAGTCAAAAAGACTAAAAGACTAGCATGAAAAAGGCTAAAAAAATCAATTAAAGCCTTTAAAAATAAACTAAAGCCTAAAATAAATTCTAAAAATAAAAATAATAATTCTAAGGCATGGTTAGGCTCCTATACAATGTCCTCTAAGGCTAAACTAGTTGCTAGCACAATGTTTTCCATAAAGAAATTCTCTTTATTTGTTGTGTTTCTGGGAAAATTACAACTGTAGGAATCCGATCTAGAAGACGATCGCTTTATCCCTTGGACTATACGAAGAAGAAAAGCTCTCAAAATTTTGACAGTAGATATCAATGTATCTGTACAATGAATGAGAAAAAGAACTCTATTTATAGAGTCAAAAATAATAACTGAAAAGATAACTGTCTTCACAGCCTGTGCTTAGTTGAAAATCACGCAGGATTTAACATACGCAAGGCTGTGAGCAGTTACTGGACGTGGCCTGTAACTGTTGGACACATGGCAATCATACATGAGTCGTATGCAAGTTACAGGACACGCAAGCGAGAGATCAGTGGCATGGCTGCCACGTACTCCAATTTGATGAAATCCACGCAGACTTGTTGAAGACGAAATCCACGCAAACTCGGTGTAGAAAGCTTCAAAATCCACGCAAACTTGGGGCAGGAAGCTTCAAGATCTACGCAGACTTCGAGGCAAAGAACTCAAAAATCCACGCAAACTTGAGGAAGAAAACTTCAGAATCCACGCAAACTTGAGATGAAGATCACAAATACACGCAGACTTGAGATAGAACTGCCAGCTGTCTTGATTCGGCGTGTTTCGACTGACACAAAATCTCTGACAGTGATTGCTTTGTCAGTCGCATTAAATGACAAGAAACCCTTTTGGTACGCCAACTCGATGAAGGCTGAGTCTTGCTGAAGAAGATTTCAAAAATCACGCAATAGACGGCGATGATCTCTCGAAGTCTGTGCATACGTGGCATACGAAGAGACATTCTTCGACTGTTGTGCTGTCAGTCATAATTACTCTCTGACAAATGATGAGCTGTCTCCCCAGCGTGATTTGTTTATATTGTCTGGATCAACTGAGCGTGACTTTTGACTCTGTCTTGATCAACTCAGCGTGACTTTCATTTTTGAGGCCTACAAAACCCCCTTCAAAGTTTTCGAAAAATTGAAAAGACTTCAAAATTTTCGAAATACTTTGAAAATAAGATGATAAAATGAAATTAGTCACGCTGAGATGACTCCAAACTTTTTTTGGAAGTCGAAAAGACTTCGAAGTTCTTTGAAAACATCCAAATGAACTTATTAAATGTCATAATGACTCTTCGTTCTCCAA
Source organism: Iris pallida (assembly GCA_029216955.1). NCBI lineage: Eukaryota > Viridiplantae > Streptophyta > Magnoliopsida > Asparagales > Iridaceae > Iris > Iris pallida. The sequence goes on from JANAVB010023800.1 coordinate 9,399,870, forward strand.
AACTGATTATATCCAATTTATGGTGGAATATGAACCGCCGGCGAACTCTGTTATATAAATAGGAAGAAGATTCATTTTTTAATCTTCATCTTATGTCAATATGACACCAAAGGAGAAAGCTGAGGAAGAAGCACGCAAGTTGGGCTTTTGTTCCCATGGTAACCCCACTTTTGGGGGTGAAGAGCCAGAGCCCCTTGTCTTCGAGCTCAAAGATAATCCCTTGCGACTAGCCAAGAATTTCTTGAGCTATTTTGGCTTGGATGGCTCGTCCTCTTCTGATGGGCGCAACCACATAGAGCAGCGTGAAATGTTTAAAACTCTGTTGCACTGTCTGGGAGTTAGGAGCATAGAAGAACTAGGCACCAAGCTCAGTCGCTCTGGAAAATAGAGCGTGACTTTTATGCTTTTGTTGCACTCTTTTTGTCTTGTCTTTTGTAAGGCCATCAGTGCCTGTCTTAAAAAATAAAGTACAACTTTTGTGTTTGATCTGCGTGCCTTAATGAAGAATGTTAATCAGCAGTCTTTGATTGTTTCCAATGTTGCTCTGTCTTCCAAAGCACACGTGACACTCATTCCACAGTTTACGAGCGTTATTTATGCGGATCTTTTCCAAGAATAGACTTGTACTTTGCCCTTTAAATAGATGGAAGAGTTTCAAAGATACTCATCTCTCATTCCTCTTCTTCTTCTCTGAAAATGAAATTTTTGGGAGATTTCACTCTCAAACAGGAAAGCAATGCCTTCTAATGTTCGACTTCTGCGCACTGTATCAAACATGAGTTTGTCAATCCTTAGCACCAAACTTGAAGGTAAATCAGTGTAATATGTGCACTTATTATTGCTGTTGAAGATAGGCTTTCTGTTTCTTGTTTCTGATTTGAACAATACACGCCTGTCACTGTTTGATAAATGCACACTGAATGATTTCTGTTGACTTTTTTGCAGAAACTTGGCTGAAAATTTTCTTCAGAACTGGTATTGGGGATGTGGATGCTGTGGAGAATATCCTGCTGATATCTACATCAGGGAGCTCATACGCTTTTAACGCGTAAATCAGACAACTCGGAACTCTTCGTGGGATAGAAGGGTCTTCCTTAGATGGTAGGAAGAGCCTTTATACACGAGAGTTGGATGGTGGAGTCAACTCTACCCCGAGAAATCGGGTAGTAGAGTTCCTTTCACGGGAGAACTAGGAATTGTATCCCAAGGTTTGGATACATTCCTGTCTTCCTTGAGAGGTTACCCCCAATCCACCAATTGTATTGGCAGCACCACGACTTCGGGCTGCCATACTCTGTAGTTCTCCTCTCGTCTGAGAGAGAAGACCAGAGTTTGATTCCTGCTGATCTGGTCGCGACTGGGACCCAGACAATCAGGAATTGCCACCAACAACGAACCTGACGGAGAAGGTCCGACGGAGAAGATCCAAAGAAGAAGATAGAACTCTATTAGGTTATTGTTGTGGTGTAGAATGAAAATCCAAGATTTGTAATAGATTTCCATTATGATTTGTAAGAAAGTCTAAGAAAATGTAATAGACTTTTTTGTGGTGAAATGAGAATGGAAATGATAATTCTTCTATGCTCAATAATTTGTATTTGTGGATGAATTGTGGACATGATAGATAATAAAATCATCTTTTCTGTTTTAGAGTATATGATATTATCAGAGGTATTATGGACGTGATAATATATAGGAACTCAAAAGAAAATAGATTAATTTCTATGCAGAGGTCAAAATATGACAAATGAGTAAGCAGATTCGGAATTGATTCAGAGGTTATAAAAACATGATAAATAACGAATCTCCATTTAATAAATTGATAAAAGATTATGAACGGATAAACCGTTAGGAAATGATGAACAGATGAACTGTCGAGTGGATGTAATAAATGAACGGATGAACCGTCAAGTATTAATGAAGATGTGAAACGTCGGATGAATGTGAGAAATGAATGGATGAATGAATATATGAAATGTCGGATGAATGTGAGAAATGAATGGATGAATGAATATGTGAAATGTCGGATGAATGAGGAACTTCTGCCTATAAATATAGCAGAAATCTGGCGAGAACGAATACTTCTACTCCTCAACATAAAGATGTCATCTGGAGAAGCATCCAAGAAGACTGAGATAGCCTCAAAGGTTCAGAAAGGTACTGAAGAACGCCGTGCTGGTCCAGTCAAAACGAAGAAGACGGAAGCAGGCGAAGGTTCGTCTGCACCCAAGCCACCAAGGGACATTCTGGATTTTCTGCTCGAACCAGGAAGGACTGAAGAAGAGGAAGCCATGAGGATGGCCGCTTGCAAATTCCTCGTGGGTTCTAACAAGGAGGTTCTCGGCTCTTTTGCTGATCACATCTTTGAGAAGGACGGTAGTGGCCCACGTCCAAAAGTAGAGAAGGATGATAGTGATCTTCCTTAATATCATGTATCATCATTCATGAAAATAAAATAAAAATTTTATTTTTTTAAACATGAATTTGTCTGATGATTACAGGTATTTACATTTATACATAATACTTTTTAAGGAATTTGCCATTAATAGGCATCAAAACTTTTCGACCATCCAATTCTGAGAGTTGATAAGCTCCATTTGAGAAAACTTTGCTCACAATATAGGGACCTTCCCACTTTGCGTCAAATTTGCCCTTACTCATATGAGTCATAGTCATAGGACGTCTGACTGTTAGAACAAGTTCTCCTTTTTGATATGATCTAACTCTGACTTTTTTATTAAAAGCTCTTAAAATTCTAGCTTGATAGAATTCAATATTCTGTTGAGCAGATAATCGCTTTTCATCCAGAGCTTCTAATTCCTGAAGTCGAAGACGATCGTTATTTTCAGCAGTGAGTTCATTAGCGATTGCTATCCTTAAAGAAGGAATTTGAATCTTTAATGGAAGAACAGCTTCGCAACCATACACCAGAGAGAAAGGTGTACATTTGGTAGCATTACGAACTGTAGTGCGATAAGCCCACAAACATTCCCCGAGCTTGTTACTCCAATTACGTTTGTTAGTAGAGACAAACTTCTTTAGGAGTTTGATGATAGTCTTGTTGAAAGCTTCTGCTAATCCGTTAGCTGCTGGATTATATGTGGTAGAAGCCACATTGTTGATCCGGTGATCGTCACAGAATCGAGTAAATTTCTGGCTGACGAACTGTGGTCCGTTATCATGAATAATGCGTCGAGGAACACCAAATCTATAGATGATGTGGTGCTTAATAAAGCTGATGACATTAGACGTCTTAACTTCAGATAAAGCAATAGCTTCGGCCCATTTGGAGAAGTAATCGGTTATTGCGAGAATGAACCAATGACCTTTAGATGACGGTGGATTGATCGGGCCGACAATGTCCATGCCCCAAGCTTCGAAGGGCCATGATGCTGCCGTCGGGTGTAGAAATTCCGAGGGTTGATGAATAAAATCCGCATGGATTTGACAAGCTTTACACTTCTTTGCATATTCGATGGCATCAGATACCATGGTGGGCCAATAATAACCCATACGTCGGATACGGTCTTGAAGTTTTGGTCCTGGCTGATGTGCTCCACAAATTCCATTATGTGCTTCGCGAATGATTTGTTGAGCTTCGTCACCGGCAACACATCGAAGGAGTAAACCATCATAAGCTCGACGATATAAGGTCTTTGTTGTATGATTGTAGTAGAATCTGAGTGATCGTCGTCTGATAGATGCTGCCTCACTCGGATCATCCGGAAGAATATCATATAATACGAGATCTAAGAAAGGAAGTCTCCAATCTTTATCCGTATTTTGATTCTCAGTCGAGTTACTGAAGATGAATTCTATGCTGGAATCGGATGAAGATGACATCGATTTACAACTGAATCTAAATCCTCTTATTGTGTTGACGTCATGAGATATTGATTCTTCAATGTCAACTGGAAGTCCTAGAGTCAAGTTATTTTCAAGATAAAATAATTCTCGATTATGAACAACAATTATTTGTTGCCGTCTGATTGGAATAGCCAGCACTGCTGCAAGATTAGCAAGGGCATCAGCTTCTGTGTTACATGCTCGCCTAACATGTTCAATGAAGAATTCTTCAAACGAAGAAGCCATAGATATAGCTGTTTTATGATAAGGAACCAGATCTTGATGGCGAACTTCATAAGTACCCCTGATCTGATTGACAATGAGTTTAGAGTCTCCATACGCCTCCAAATGTTGAATATTCAGATATTTAGCGAGTTGAAGACCAATAAGTAATGCGTTGTACTCAGCTACATTGTTTGAACACGGCTGATCGAGAGAATAAGCTCTTTGGATAGCAAGACCTTCTGGCGATACAAGAACAATTCCAACTCCAGCGACAATATCGCTATTAGGACCAATTCTTGATGCTCTATCAAAGAATAGACGCCAACTAGGATCTTCTTCAGCAATTTGATTTGAATCTAGGACTTCATCTGGGATTTCATCATAGAGTTTTGAATTTTCTGGAATTGAGTGAGCAGCCAGAAAATCAGCTAAAGCTTGTCCTTTGACTGATTTCTGAGGAATATAGTGCATGTCATACTGAGCAAGTAGGATTCTCCAGTTAGCCAATCGAGAATTCAAAACACTGGGTTTCTTCATCATGATCCGTATAGGATTGATCCTGGAGATGACATGAATAGTCTGACCAATGATATAATGACGTGTCTTTTGGACAGCAAACATCAAGGCTAGACATTCTTTTTCAACCGGTGAATATCGAGGTTCAGCTCCGGTCATAGTGCGGCTGAGATAATAAATGGCTTGTTCATGGCCATTTTGATTCTTTTGAGCGAGTAATGCACCCAATGAATGACTCATTGCTCGAGTATGGAGGAGGAACGGTATTCCTGAGACGGGAGGTACCAATACTGGAGGGCTCATCAGATATTATTTTATATCATCGAATGCTTTCTGACATTCATCATTCCAGACAAAAGAGACACCTTTCTTCATAAGTTTGTTGAATGGTCTGCAGCGTCCTGATAAATTAGAGATGAATCTCCTGATATAAGCGATTCTTCCTTGAAATCCTCGTAGCTCTTTTAAGGTGCGTGGAGGACGCATCTCTTGGATGGCTTTGATCTTCTCGGGATCCACGTGTATACCTTTAGAGGTAATGACGAAGCCGAGAAATTTACCACTAGAGACGCCTAAGAAGGACTTAGTAGGGTTTATCTTTAATTGATGCTTACGTATTAGATCAAATATAGTCTTCAAATCTTGGATATGATCCTCCTTTTGTCGACTTTTGACTGCAATATCATCAACATAGCATTCGACTATTTTCCGCAAATGTTCACAGAATATAGTGCTCATAGCTCGTTGATAAGTTGCTCCTGCATTCTTGAGACCGAATGGCATAACTGTATAACAGTATGTACCAATCGGCGTTCTGAAAGAAGTGTGCTTCTCGTCTTCTGGAAACATTTTGATTTGATTGTACCCAGAATACCCGTCCATGAATGACATTCGTTCAAATCCACAGGTATTATCAACCATGACATCAGTGATTGGTAGAAGGAATTCGTCTTTAGGACATGCCGCATTGAGATCGCGAAAGTCTATGCATACTCTGATCTTGCCAGTCTTTTTAAGAACAGGAACAATATTAGCCACCCAATCGGGATGTTGTTCCTCTCTAATAAACCTAGAGGTAATGAGTTTATTGACTTCAGCTTCAATTGCATCCATGATGTCTGGACGAAATCGTCGCTGTTGTTGTTTGACCGGTTTAGCATTCGGCAAGATATTGAGCTTGTGAGTTGCAATTTGAGGATCAAGCCCTGGCATATCTTCATAACTCCAAGCAAAGACATCGATATAATCACGAATGAGTTTGATCATGTCTTTCTTATCAGTTTCTGAAAGACTTTCACTGATGAATATTGGTTTGGGAGATCCCTCTTCACCAACATCTATTTGAACAAGTTTATCTTCAGTCGGAGGTTCTTTTTGCTCGAAACGGAACTCCCATTGATTATCTAATCTTTGGGCCCACTGTTCTGATTCAGGTGAGATTTCAAACTCTTCTTTGTCTTCATCACTTTCTTCAGAATGGTCAATGGAAACCATATTGGAAGACAAAATATTGCAGTAGAAGTCCCCGATACTTGTATCGGAATCCCAAGAAGTGGTACTAAAAGAATCAGATCTCTTATCTTCATCAGACTCGGGATCTTCATGGATAATATTAATGAAAGAAATAGGAGCAGTATAACCCAATCCGCATTTCGTCCTTCCATATTTCAGAGGAGGAATCCGGACAGACATTTTTCTTCCTTTTCCATCATTGAGGCCAGTCCTGAAGTCATAGCCCATATTTTTGATGATGTCTCTAGATTGCTGACTATAATGACGTAGTTGTAATCTTCCAGTGTCATCATTTTTGTCATCATCTTCAAGATCAGAAGGATTTTGAGGCCCTTTGTAGAAGAATATTGGAATGTCTCCTGGCTTTCTGCTTGGAACTAGAAAGTATGAAGATTGTACAGGTTCTAGAGATACATCTGTATGAACAATCTGTACAACTCCTATAGTTATTGTGTTCAAGTCATCTAACAGATGTAAATAACTATGAATATAATTACACACATCAACGTACTGCAAAGGTGGAGACTTTTCATTAAATATAAAAGCAGCAATATTTACATTGGGAGAAGGCTGAGCCTTAGAGATTTTAGCCAAGTCAATGACTAAAGGGGGAGAAGAAGAAGAAGCTTTGTTTCGATTAAGATCGATAACAAATGGCTCAGAAGAGGTGAGCTCCCTTGAAGTTTGAGTAGGAAGAGTAATCCGCCCTCCAACTGGAATTAGCAGAGTATCTTGTGAAGATATAGGAACTGTAGTACGCCCACTGACAGGAATGATCAGTGTATTTTGAGTAGATGACTGAGGTAACGGAGAGATCCGTCTACTCACTGGAATGATGAAAGAATCTTCTCCAGAGGGTTTAGGAGATTGTTGCTGAATAGTTTGACTTTTAACAGGGATTATTAAAGTCTCACTTTGTGCATCTTCTTTTTCCATAGCTTGTATGATCCTTGTATACTCTTCTTTGTACATTCGGGAATCATTGAAATAAGCTTCAACCCTATGGAAGGAATTTATATCAGCAACTTCTTTTTGTACTCTTCCATTGCCATCAATGTATTTAAAACATTGATGAAGAGTAGAGGGCACCACATTATTTTCATGAAGAAAGGGCCTCCCCAGAAGAAGATTATAGGATCCCGCGATCTCGATCACATAGAAAGTGACTTTAGATCTGAAATCGCCTATCTGAAGCTTCAGATGAATCTTTCCCAAAGGCTCGCTTCGGCTTTGATTGAATCCCAAGATAGTAGTAACCGTCTTGGAGAGATTGTAAAGAGGGATTTTTAGTTCATCCAACAAACTCTTTGGTATTATGCTTATAGCAGACCCTGGGTCAATGAGGATACGATCTATCTTCATCGTATCAATATAACCAGTGTAGTAGAGAGGTCGGTCATGTCGATTATCCTCCAGTAACATATCATCTTGTGTAAAGGTGATATTTGGGATAATCTCCAGTACACTGTTGTAATATAAGCAAATGGCAGGTTCCGCATCTGGCTTCTTCAATTGTGCAAGATAAGAGTCAGCTTGTAGAAGTGCTTCACTTAACGTCTTCTGAGTCTCTTTGGAAAGACGTAGAAGTTCAAAGAGGGACATTCTAGCTGGAGTATTAGCAAGTTGAGCCAAAATATCGAAATTATAAGGCTTCTGAAGTCCAAGAGGAGAGGACTTCTTGATTGGCTTATCAAACCGAGCCTGTTGTTTGCCTTTCTCCAGAGTTGTAGGCTTGGAAAGAATAGGTTCAGTGGATGATTCTTCTTCAGGAAGAACATTAGAAGCATTTTTATCAGCTGGAGGGATATCAAGAGGATCCTCAGGACTTTTAGAATAATCCTTTAGGTAAGGTTTCCCCGTTCGAGTAGCACTAACAAGTGCTTCTTCTTTGTCTTTTGGCTCTGTGTCAGAGGTAGACCCAAGAGAAGTCATATGACATGACTTGATCTTTCCAGCCTTCTTGGACTTTCGAGAAGAAATCTTTTGAGGAGAAGGAGATTCAAAATCTGCCACTAGATCAGAATGGATCCACATGATTTCTCCAGTCTCCAAAGTGATTGGTACTAATCCTTCAGACTGTGGAGGAGGAATATTTACTATTTCAAGAGTCGCCTTGGGAATAGGAACAATCCCACCTTCAAGGAGTTGAGGAGAGAAATCTCCGAATTGCATAGAGATGACGTTGGAGGTGACGGTCTTCTCTTTTGGAGTAAGAAAGATAGCTCCAGATTTAATCATTTCTTGGATCTTTCCTTTCAGTACATAACATGTACGAATTGTATGACCCAGTATTCTGTGATATGGGCAGTATTTGGGATGATCTGTCTTACCAGCTTCATCAGGTTTCTTGATCTCAGGTAATTGTATCTTATTACCTTTCAGCAGACATTCAAAGATACCAAGGACATCGTCGTCATCGAAAGAATATTCTTCTTTGGGGCGAGTTGTTCTTGATTGTTGAGTTGTAGAGGTAGGAGTTTGAATATTTGATGCATCTTTGCTCTGAAGATTAACTTCAAGAGTTTCTTTTCCCTTGCGAGCATTGTTTTTATTGTTAGCACCTTGTCCTGTTTCTTTAGGAATCATCTGTACTCCTAAACCTTTGAAGGTTTCAGTACTGATTTTTGCAGCTTTGGCATTGACTATGAAGGAAGGCCAATCTTGAAATTGAGTGGACCCTGTCTACATAGTGATGATTGGCAACAAGTTTGATTTGCACGTGTCAATGTTGACAGCATCAGGGGTTCCAAGAGGCATCTTCAGAGCTTCTCTTCGAAACCGTTCAATGTATTTCTCTGTGGATTCATTATTTTTCTGCTTGATTCTAATAAGAGCAGACATATAAGTCATGTCATTCAGCCCTTCATAGAACCTTTCAAGAAACATCTGTTTGAAACTAGCAAATAAGGTAATGCTCCCATCTGGGAGACTCCTATACCATTCATAAGCCGTTCCCTTGAGACATCCAATAAATACCCGAGTAAGGAGGGCATCACTTGGTTGCAGTTGATCAGTCATCACTTCAAAGTGATTAATAAACTGACTTGGAGAAGTGGTTCCATCATAGAATGAGATAGTAGGATGCTTGTATTTAGGAGGATATGATACTTGCTTCCATTCTATCGGATAAGGCTGCTTAATGCCTAACCTTTGTAAACCATCCTTCTGTTTGAATGCCTCGAATTGAGTTTTGAGATTCTTCAATTCTTCAGAGACAACTCCCGAAGATTGTGGAGTTGTGGCTTGTAGAGAATAGTTGGGAGGAGGAACAGCATTGTAAGCACTACCCCCAGCTCCAGAGAGACTAGGATTTGGTTGAGCCGGTCCAGGAGTATTGGATTGTACTGCTGGAGGAACTTGTACTGGACTTATATCAGTATCAACTGGTATGGCATCTGGTACAGTCTGTCGATTTTGCAACTGAGCTGTCATGAGTTCATACATCGACTTTATTGTGTCAGTCATAGACTTCATTTGCTGTTCCAAAGAAGCAATTCTTTGATCTTGAGGAGTCAAGGAAGAAGAAGGTTCATCAGTACTCCCATCAACCATGTAAGTCGTGACTGTATGAGGGATTATTGATGAACTAGTGGATGTTGTATGCTCTGAATCATTGCTTCGTGCATCAAAGTCAACTATAGGAGAATTACCTCCAGTAGGAAGAGGTGGGAAGTTAGATTCTCCAAGGAATTCAGAATCATCTTTAGGGATCAAATTTCTTTGACTAGAAGCCAGGACTCTTGCTCTGGTGTTTCTATATACTCCATCTGGACTATCAACCCTACCCCCGGTGTCCCGAGTAGTCATGTTGACAGAGGCAAACAAAGGCTCATCTTCATCAGGCATAGGTTCATACTGAATCCTATTGAAGACAGACTGTCGTTTAGTTTGACATCTGCATTATATTGTGATTCTTGGCTGAAAGTCACATTCATGATCATCATGGTCTTGAACCGTTGATTGACATCTGCACTGACTTATGACTCTTGGATAGAAGTCACATTCAGTATGTTCCTTTGACATAGAATTACTCCTTCTCTTCTGTTGAAGATATTCCCGTAAATCTGTTTGTGAAGATTGAGGAGTATACTTCCTGTTCTTGGGTCTTAATGGCTCTTGATTATACAAAGAGTGATTAATATGAGCCACATAATTTCTTGCATACTCTGCATCTGGATCTTTTATCTTCATATCCAATTGGTATGGTTTCTTAACACCAGAAGTACTGAGTTTTGTTCTTAAATCAATGGAAGGTAACACATTAATTTTAGAAACATGGAGTTTTCCTTCCATTGATCTGGATATTTGCAGAGAAGGAAGAGTTGAACCACTCCTTTGATTAGGAGTTGGTAACAGACCCTCTTTAATGGACAGATTCTGTGCCCAATTTGAAGAAGTCATAGGAGAAGATATTAAGGAATATTTCTTCTTAGACTCATTCAGATTTTGAGACATAGAATGTCCAGAAGGAAGAGTAGTCAAAAGACCATCTCCTTTCCTTTGACTAACAAAAGTATCAGTCAAAGCTGTTCCTGAAGTAAAAACTATAGGAGCAGAAGAAACAACTAAAGAGTTATTCCTTTTCGAAGGGACTTTGTGTGGAAGACCACCCCCAGTTTTAGTAGAACTCGATAAAGAAGAAGAGATAACTAAGGAGTTATTCTTCTCTGATGAAATACACGCTGAAACAGATTTGGCTAAGGAACCAGTGCTGTTGGCGTGACTTTTGATTTTTGAATTACACGCTGGAACAGATTTGGCTAAGGAGCCAGTACTGTCAGCGTGACTGTTGAATGTGAGATTGCACACTGGAATAGATTTGGCTAAGGAGCCAGTACTATCAGCGTGACTTTTAAAGTTGAATTTGCACGCTGGAACAGATTTGGCTAAGGAGCCAGTACTGTCAGCGTGACTTTTAGGGTTGAATTTGCACGCTGGAACAGATTTGGCTAAGGAGCCAGTACTGTCAGCGTGACTTTCAACTTTGGAGATATACACTGGAACAGATTTGGCTAAGGAGCCAGTACTATCAGCGTGACTTTTAGAGTTGAATTTGCACGCTGGAACAGATTTGGCTAAGGAGCCAGTACTGTCAGCGTGACTTTTAGGGTTGAATTTGCACGCTGGAACAGATTTGGCTAAGAAGCCAGTACTGTCAGCGTGACTTTCAACTTTGGAGATACACACTGGAACAGATTTGGCTAAGGAGCCAGTACTGTTAGTGTGATCTTTGATTGCTGTCATCTTCGAGCGCACAAGAGTGTGCGTGCTTGCAGTAGAGCTCTTGCCAGTGTTAGGAGCAGACACTGTGGCAGAGACTTTACCATTGACTGCCAACTGATTCTTAGGGACATAGACAGAGTGTCCCTTCGACTTGGCAGTGATGATGGAGGCTGGAGTGGGCTTGCCACCCTTAGCCCGCTGTATTTCTTCATAGGCGAGTTGATCGAATTTGATCGTCATCACCTTCTTCGTCGAGCCGATTGACGAAGTGTCGCATTGAGTTGTTGCCATCTCAGAAGAGGAGATGGTTTTCCCCAGCAGAGTCGCCAATTTGTTTTCCATAAAGAAATTCTCTTTATTTGTTGTGTTTCTGGAAAAATTATAACTGTAGGAATCCGATCTAGAAGACGATCGCTTTATCCCTTGGACTATGCGAAGAAGAAAAGCTCTCAAAATTTTGACAGTAGATATCAATGTATCTGTACAATGAATGAGAAAAAGAACTCTATTTATAGAGTCAAAAATAATAACTGAAAAGATAACTGTCTTCACAGCCTGTGCTTAGTTGAAAATCACGTAGGATTTAACATACGCAAGGCTGTGAGCAGTTACTGGACGTGGCCTGTAACTGTTGGACACATGGCAATCATGCATGAGTCGTATGCAAGTTACAGGACACGCAGGCGAGAGATCAGTGGCATGGCTGCCACGTACTCCAATTTGATGAAATCCACGCAGACTTGTTGAAGACGAAATCCACGCGAACTCGGTGTAGAAAGCTTCAAAATCCACGCAAACTTGGGGCAGGAAGCTTCAGGATCTACGCAGACTTCGAGGCAAAGAACTCAAAAATCCACGCAAACTTGAGGAAGAAAACTTCAGAATCCACGCAAACTTGAGATGAAGATCACAAATACACGCAGACTTGAGATAGAACTGCCAGCTGTCTTGATTCGGCGTGTTTCGACTGACACAAAATCTCTGACAGTGATTGCTTTGTCAGTCGCATTAAATGACAAGAAACCCTTTTGGTACGCCAACTCGACGAAGGCTGAGTCTTGCTGAAGAAGATTTCAAAAATCACGCAATAGACGGCGATGATCTCTCGAAATCTGTGCATACGTGGCATACGAAGAGACATTCTTCGACTGTTGTGCTGTCAGTCATAATTACTCTCTGACAAATGATGAGCTGTCTCCCCAGCGTGATTTGTTTATATTGTCTGGATCAACTGAGCGTGACTTTTGACTCTGTCTTGATCAACTCAGCGTGACTTTCATTTTTGAGGCCTACACACAACACAAGTCAACATATCTAGAAAATCACAAAAAGGCCAAAATGGTTAAAAGACTAAAATGACTAAAAATTCATTTAAAACATTCTAAAATAACTAATTAATTCTAAAATAATTCCTACAAGGTCAAATTAATTCTAATTATTACTATTAGGCTTCTAGTCAATGTTGGTTAAGTTAAACCCATTTATACTACACAAAAATCAAACAAAACCACCTATTATCACATGAATTCAATAAATTAATAAATAATATAATAATTACAAAATGACCAAAATATTCCTAAATTAAAAATGTGGTGGTTACAGGCACTGTCTCGATCGAAATACACGTTAATATTATAGCACGACCATGTCGTTGCACATCGAGTTGGTTAGACGTCAAGTCTTAAAACTGATCCTAAGGCAAGACTAGCAAGACAAACGTAAAGGGCCTTGTAAGCTGCACAAAGTAAATGAACGTGTCGGTTTTGTATGGGTGGACGAGGAGCTCACTCCACCAGTAGAGTTGAGTACTGACACCTACACTGTTTCCATGTGCAGGCACAGGTAGAAGCTCGTGGCGCGAAGCTCGCTTGGATGCGTCGAGGCACGGAGTTCCTTGGCGAGTCGAAGCGTGCGGCCGCGTGGACTCAAGACTTATACGGGACATCATGTATGGACATTGCCTTCCTAAGCTTCCGCTGGCTCAAGCATTGTATCGAGAGAAGAGAGAGAGCTGAGTAATTATAAATTGAGAGAAAAGTGAGCACGAGAGACTTGTAATCATTGTTTTCCATAAATAAATTGGCGACTCTGCTGGGGAAAGCCGTCTCCTGTAACGAGACAGCAACAACTCAATGCGATACTTCGTCGATCGGCTCGACGAAGAAGACGATGGTCATACAATTCGACCAATCTGCTTACGAAGAAATGCTCAAGACGAAGGAAGGTCGAACTGCTTCCTCTACTTCTCTCTCTGCCAAGAAGAAAGGACGTTCTGTCTATGTCCCTAAGTCTTCTCCGGTGGTCCGAGACACTTCTGTCACTTCCCACGCTAACAAGAATACGTCTCCAACCTCAGCGAAACACACCTCGGCTTCTCTGAATACAGCAACAGTGGCTTCTCCTAGTCACGCTGATAAAATGGGCTCTTTAGCCAAATCAGCATGTCCAAGGAAAACCATCTCTGGACATGTCAAAGTCTTTACACCTACGATAGCAGTCGGCTCTTTAGCCACTAATGACTCTGTGCGTAAGACAATCAAAGGGCAGCGTACGGCAAAGGCAGCGTACAGCAAAGGCCGGCAGCAGACAGTATATGCTAAACCAAAGCCAGCGTATGCTAGGCAAAAGCCAGCGTATGCTAGGCAAAAGACAGCGTATGCCAACCAATACAGTCCTTTGACTGATTTTTAAGACCAAGCTGGGGGTTCTCTTCCACAGAATAGACAAATGATTCCCCCACAGCTTGCACATCTTGTGCCAACCAAGGAGAACGACTCTTTAGTCAACTCCTCTGCTCCTAAGGTTTTTACCTCTGGGGTTAATTTGACTAGTACTCTTACTAGATCAAACAAAGGAAAACGCCTTTTGGCTACTTCCTCTAAAGATGGATTATTACCGACTCCTAGTCGGAATAATTTTTATCTTCCTTCTCTCAAAATTTCTCGATCCGAGAAAGGCAAATTACAAGTATCCAGGACTGATACCAAGGTTGTACCTCCTATGGACCTTCGTGATAAGCTTAACCGGAATCGTCTCGGTTCTACTTCTGACATAAAGAAGCCCTATCAAACTGAGACAAGTATAATGGACCCTGATGCACAATATGCTAAGAATTATATCGCTCAAATCAATCGGTCTTTATACACTCAAGAACCAAAAAGACAGAAATAAAAGACAAGTTTCTACACAGAAACCATCTTCAAACACTTCCCAATCCGTTTTCGCAGATCTCCGGGAGCATTTGTAAAACAAGCTGAGAATCAACACTCCATCTATCTCTGGCATTGCTCATATTCGTCATGAAGAGCATGGTTGTAACTTCCAACCTCGGGTTGTCATCCAGTGTTGTTGTTCACCGAAAAGGCGATCTGTCTTCGAACGGATTCAATATGAACCAATACCAGATGAAGATGAACCTCTTTATGCTTCCATCAACATGACCTCCAAAAATACTGGGGGTAGAATACGAGCTGATTCTGAAGACGGTGTTTACCTTGGCACCAGATCCAGAACCGGAACTTCAACCAGTATCTCTTCTTCTTCTCATCCAAGTGATAATCCTGAGACCATGGAGGATTTCTTAGGAGAGTCCAACTTCCCAATATTAACTCCCGTGAATAGCCCCGAAAAAGATGCTGACTCTCATAGCGACGATTCGGAACAGACTATTTCATCATCGATACCTCAAATGATTACCACCTATATGGTAGATGGCAATCACGAACCCTCGACTAGCACTGAGGCTCATGAACAAAGGATTTCTTCCTTGGTACAACAGTTACGAGCCATGGCGGATACATTGACTGCTATGCATACTCTTATGCAAACTCAGCAACAAACTCAACAAGTTCAACAAACAGCACCGCCAGTAGTATTAAATACTCCTGTTGCCCTAAACCTAGAACCTTCTACTATTTCGGGGGTACAGTCTAATGTTCATGTACAACCCACTCCAAGTCAGTCCGGAGCTGGGGGTGGTACATATGATGCAGTCCCTCCTCCCAATTATGCTCAACAAGCAACGACACCGCAATCTTCTGGAGCAGTCACTGAAGAGTTAAAAAATCTCTGGTCTCAATTCGAAGCGTTCAAGCAAAAGGATGGCTTACAAAGATTAGGTATCAAGCAGCCTTACCCCATACAATGGAAGGAGGTATCGTACCCTCCAAAATATAAGCCTCCAACTATTTCTTTCTTTGATGGGACCACCTCCCCAAGTCAGTTCATCAATCACTTTGAGGTGATGACTGATCAGTTGCAACCGAGCGATGCCCTCCTTACTCGGGTATTTGTTGGTTGTCTTAAAGGAACTGCTTATGAATGGTATCGAAGTCTCCCTGATGGGTGCATTACTTCGTTTGCCGGGTTCAAACAAATGTTCCTAGAACGATTCTATGAAGGTATTAACGACATGACTATGTCAGCTCTTATACGAATCAAACAGAAAAATAATGAAAGCACTGAGAGCTTCATTGAAAGATTCAGAAGAGAAGCTCTAAAAATGCCTCTCGGAACTCCCGATGCCGTCACTATCGATACTTGCAAGTCGAATCTCTTACTAATCATCAGCATGTGGACAGGATCCACCCAATTCCAAGATTGCCCTTCCTTCATCGTCAGTGCCAAAGCTGCCGAAGTCAGTGCCGAGACTTTTAAAGGTCTGGGGTACACATGACTCCCAATAAGTCAAGTCAAAGTACTAGCAATAATACACGACCTAACAATCGCAAAGGAAAAGAGACTCTCGAAGTCAATCTCCAGAGCAAAAATCAAGAGGTAATGTCTGCCCAAGCTACCCCAGCCCCAACAAATCAACAGCAGAGACCTCCTCGGCCGAAGGAAGAATACTCTTTCGACGATGACGATGTTCAAGGCATCTTCGAATGTTTACTTAAAGGTAACAAGATACAACTGCCAGAGATAAAAAAGCCTGATGAAGCCAACAAGACAGATCATCTAAAATACTGTCCATATCACAGAATGCTGGGTCATACAATCCGGTCTTGCTTCGTGTTAAAAGGAAAGATCCAAGAAATGATCAAATCAGGAGCTGTGACACTAACACCTAAAGACAAGACAGTCACGGCAAATGTGATTTTGATGCAGTTCGGTGACTTCCCTCCGTTATTGGTAGAAAATGGGATTGTCCCCATCCCCAAAGCAACTCTCGAGGTTGTGAATATTCCACCAGCCCAGAACGAAGGACTTGTTCCCGTCACCACTAAAAAGGAAGAGATTATGTGGATCCACCCCGATTTAGTGGCAGAGTTCGAAATGTCTTCTTCTTCTCCTCAGAAGGCCCCTCTGTCTAAAAAGAAACCTGGGAAGACTAAGTCATGCCATATGACTTCTAGCATCATACCCAATCTTTCTCTAACCTCTACTTTTATCCTAGCAGGACAATCACCCCCTACGGAGGCAGAAACTATACCTCAATCCGAAGACAGATACAAACATGCGTTTCATCTATATAGTTCACGATCTCGTGAATTAATGGCGAAGATGGGTTATGATCTAGCTACTGCTCCTGGTTTGAATTCCGACAAAGGACTCCGAGCACCTCTAGCCCTCATTTTGAGACATAATCAATCCCGTGTTGGTCTCGGTTTCTGGACTGAAGCTCTTATCAAGCACCAAAAAACTAAGAACAAGATGAAGGATTGCAATATGGTTTCGATAGACCCTGAACCTGAGTCCGAAGTTGAAGCTCTCTCCGGAACCAGGTCAGGAAAACATACTTGAAAGATTATGCTGAAGTTCCTGAAGAAACTTCTGATGTTCCTCCGGTTGCAGTTCTAGCACCCATCTCCAACGAAGGATCTTTAAATACTCCTGATGAGACGATTCCCTCTAAACCAACAACAACCGACAAAGGGAAGCAACCTGCCCGCTTCGACAAACCAATCAAGAAATCTCTCCCTCCCGGATTGTAAAAACCATATAATTTTAACATTCTGGCTCAACTTGCTAACACTCCAGCCAGGTTATCCATCTTTGAACTCTTACGTTTATCCAAAGAAACTCGGGAAACGTTAAGTGAAGCTTTACTACAAGCAGACTCTTGCCTGACTCATCTGAAGAAGCCGGAAGCAGAGCCGATGACTTGCCTACATTGCAACAGTGTCTTGGAATTCATTCCGAATATCACTTTTACCCAAGACGATATGCTTTTAGAAGACAATCGTCATAATCGGCCTCTTTACTTCACTGGGTATGTTGACACGATGAAGGTCAACCGCATTCTAATTGACCCAGGATCATCTCTAAGTATTATGCCTAAGAGTCTCTTGGATGCCTTACGGATTCCAGTTCATCGTCTAACCAAGACAGTCACTACCATTTTGGGGTTCAATCAAGGCAAGAGCGAACCTCTAAGGAAAATTTGCCTAAAAATACAAATAGGCAATTTCCGGTCGAGTGTCACATTCTACGTGATTGAGTTAGTTGGATCTTACAACCTGCTTTTGGGAAGACCTTTCCTCCATGAACACAATATTGTCCCCTCCACTCTTCACCAGTGCTTCAAATACATTGATGAAAATGGAGAAGTTCAAAAGGAAGTTGCGAACATTAATCCTTTCAGAGGAGTCGAAGCCTACTACAGTGACTCTCGCATGTACAAAGATGAATATTCAAAAGTCTTACAAGCTATAGATGATGATGAAACATCAACAGTTGACACCTTGGTTATTCCTGTAAAAGGGCGTATCACTCCTCCGCAGTCTGCTAAATCATCTGAAGAAGGCCCACTGATAATTCCTGTCAGTGGACGTACCACTTCATTGTCTTCCCAAGCTCCACAAGGTTCACTGATAATCCTAGTCAGTGGACACACCACTCTCTCACCATCTTTTCAGGCTAGACCAGATACTCTAGTCATCCCAGTCAGTGGACGCACTACTTATCCACGATCCTCTTCAAGGGAGCTCACCTCTTCTGAGCCTTTTGTTATCGACCTTAATCGAAACAAAACTTCTGCTCGCTCTTTCTCTCCCCCTTTAGTCATTAATTTGACTAAATCTGCTAAGGCTCAGCCTTCTCCTGTAAATACAGCATCTGATATTAATAAAGCATCTCCTTTACAGTATATTGATGTCTGTAATCATGTACAAAGTTATTTACATTTGCTAGATAGCTTAGAGCCACTAACTATAGGAGTTGTGCAAACTCTTCATACAGAAGTATCATTAGAGTCTGTACAAAATACATACTTCTTTGTTCCTATTAGAAAGTCAGGAGAAGTTCCAATATTCTTCTGCAAAGGGCCCCAGAATCCTCTTAATCTGGAAGACGACGACAAAAACGATGATACTGGAAGGTTACAACTACGTCGCTACAGTCAACAGTCCAAAAACATCATCAAGAATATGGGCTATGACTTTAGAACCGGCCTCAGTAATAGAAAAGGAAGAAGAATGCCTGTTCGAATTCCTCCTTTAAAATATGGAAGAACAAAATACGGATTGGGTTACATTACTCCTACTCCCTTCATCAATACAGTCCATGAGGATCTAGACTCCGACAGAGACGAACGATCCGATTCTTTCGATTCCTTCTCTTAGGATTTCGACACAAGTATTGGCGATTTTCATCGTTCTACTCTATCCATCAATATGGTCTCCGCCGACAGTCCGTAAGAAAATGATGAAGATGAAGATGATTTTGAAATATCACCCAAATCGGAACAATGGGCTCAAAGATTAGACAACCAATGGGAATTCAGATTCGAGCAAAGAGAACCTCCCACTGAAGATAAATTGATCCAAATTGATGTTGGTGAGGAGGGATCCCCTAAGCCAATATTCATCAGCGAAAGTCTTTCAGAAACAGATAAGCAAAACATGATCAAGCTTATTCGTGATTACATCGATGTCTTCGCTTGGAGCTATGAGGATATGCCAGGGCTGGATCCGAAGATCGTAACACACAAACTTAATATCATGCCGAATGCTAAATCGGTCAAACACAACAGCGACAATTTCGTCTAGACATTATGGATACAATTGAAGCTGAAGTCAACAAGCTTATAGCTTCCGAATTTATCCGAGAGGAACAACATCCTGAATGGGTGGCTAATATTGTTTCTGTCCTCAAAAAGACCGGCAAGATCCGGGTCTGTATAGACTTTCGTGATCTCAATGCAGCTTGTCCTAAGGACGAGTTCCCTCTTCCAATTACAGATGTCATGATCGATAATACATGTGGTTACGAACGAATGTCATTTATGGATGGATATTCGGGGTACAACCAAATCAAAATGTTTCCAGACGACGAGAGACATACTTCCTTCAGAACGCCGATCGGTACATACTGTTATACAGTAATGCTGTTTGGTCAGGAGCAACGTATCAGCGAGCAATGAGTACTATATTCTGCGAACATCTCCGAAAAACAGTCGAATGCTACGTTGATGATATTGCAGTCAAGAGTCGACAAAAAGTGGATCATATCCAAGATTTGAAGACTATTTTTGATTTAATGCGTCAGCATTAACTTAAGATGAACCCTACTAAGTCCTTCTTGGGCGTCTCTAGTGGCAAATTTCTCGGTTTCGTCATTACCGCTAAAGGTATACACGTGGATCCCGAGAAGATTAAAGCCATCTAAGAGATGCGTCCTCCACGCACCTTAAAAGAGCTACGAGGATTTCAAGGAAGAATTGCTTATATCAGGAGATTTATCTCTAACTTATCAGGACGCTGCAGACCTTCAACAAACTTTTGAAGAAAGGTGTATCCTTCGTCTGGAACGGAGAATGTCAAAAAGCATTTGATGATATCAAACAATACCTCATGAACCCTCCGGTTTTGGTACCTCCTATTTCAGGAATACCATTACTTCTATATGTTCGAGCCATGGATCATTCTCTTGGTGTATTGCTCGCCCAGAAAAACAAAGATGGCCATGAACAGGCTATTTATTACCTCAGTCGCACAATGACAGGTGCTGAACCACGTTATTCTCCTATTGAAAAAGAATGCCTAGCATTAATATTTGTCGTTCAGAAGACACGACATTATATCATCGGCCAAACGATTCATGTCATTTCCAGAGTGAATCCCATCAGGATTATGATGAAGAAACCCGGTATTCTCAACACTAGACTAGCTAATTGGGGAATCTTGTTAGCTCAGTATGACATGCATTATATTCCTCAAAAGTCAGTTAAAGGACAGGCTCTTGCTGATTTCCTGGCAGCTCATGCAGTTCCAGAGAATTCTAAATTATACGATGAAATCCCATATGAAGTTCTGGATTCAAATCAAGTGTCTGAAGAAACTCCTACCTGGCGTCTATTCTTTGATGGAGCATCTAGAATAGGTCCCAATGGCGATATTGTCGCCGGAGTCGGGATTGTTCTTGTATCCCCGGAAGGGTTGGCTATTCAGAGGGCTTATTCTTTCGATCAATCGTGTTCAAACAATGTCGCCGAATACAATACGTTGCTCATCGGTCTTCAACTTGCTAAACATCTGGATATTCAATATTTAGAAGTTTTTGGAGACTCTAAACTTATTGTTAATCAAATCAGAGGTACATATGAAGTCCGTCATCAGGATTTGATACCTTATCACTGAGCAGCACTCTCTATGGCCTTTTCCTTTGAAGGTTTCTTTATTGAACACATTCGACGAGCCTGTAATACAGAAGCCGATGCTTTGGCTAATCTTGCCGCTGTGCTAGCCGTACCAATCAGACGTCAACAAGTGATAGTGGTTTATAATCGGGAGCTATTTTGCGTCGAGAATAATTTGGCTTCGGATTTTCCCGATAACCCAGATAAAAATTCTCTCAATCTTGATGAATTTGATTCTTCCAACCTTAACACTGGGTTAGGGTTTGACAGAGCATCTTCATCTTCTTCTGATTCTACTATGGAGTGTAACGCCCCAGTCCCAAAATACGTAGGACTAGGAACGTAAACATGCCAGCTGTATTCATACGAAGTATACTCCAATATATGGAAGCCTCGTATAAATACATAAGCTGTAAAATGCAGTAGAACCAATACTAATCTCATCCACACAGAATAAATGAATAAAAGATCATATAATGAGAATAAATTTGTCTTGATACAATATGTTGGGCGGAGACAAATCTACTACCAACAAAATAAGAAAAAGTACATAGAAAATGAAATGAGTGGCGAACAAAGCGAAGACGATCCAAATGCAATCATCTTCTAGAAATAGCAACGAACACGGCTAGAGCTAAAGCACCTGCAAAAGACAATAGCACACACATGGCAATACAACCAGGTCCTCAGAGGGACGTAACAAGACACATCATAGCATGCCATATAAACTGAATAAATATTGCTCACTAAATAAGTCAATCGAATTTATAACATAGTCCAATACGCACCTACTGAACGAGCGTACCATCCCCCCCAACCAAACAAGGACAGGAGATGGTAAACTAATTCACGGCGACGTATCTTTCCATGTCATGACACATACAATAGGGTACCTAACCGTACTATAGTGAATATGCAATAAAGAACAAACCTTTGACGCATGGGCCGGGTCAGTCAGGAATCAGGAATCAGGACCGTACCTCCCACTGGAGATAACCGGCAATCAGGACCGTACCTCCCACTGGAGATAACCGGCAATCAGGGCAGTGCATAAATGACCCATACATTAAGGAGATGTTCTTCCCACCCAATGCCTACCATGTTGTATCTATAACAGTAACCTCTATAACCGCTAAGTCAAACTATCATGCAACCTCTATTAGCGGTTATTCCTATCGCACGGCTTGTACGTACTGGTGGCCAGCCAATCACGCACTTTCGTGTTCTACATGCGACACACAACTTCGTGTTTACAACGTGTCAAGGCCAATGAATGCAACACACAAGGTGGTCCCTTAAATCTAGGTTTAATTTGTAAGAAAATAATACACAGCAGGAAATATAAAAGAACAGTTATGCCATGTATCACAGTTTATAAAGAAAATAATAGACATGCATGAAATATGAGCTAAAAATAATTAAACAGCTAATGGCAAGGTGTCTTGCCTGGTAGAGCGCCTGGTGTGCTGCGATGATCATGATGGCACGAACTGCTACTTCGGTGCAACAACTATACAAGGGGACCTCGGATGGTGACACGGTCGGTTCCATTGGGTTCAGGACGGTCAAATTGGTCAGGTTGGACATAAGGTAGGCTTGAATTGGGTGAAGGAATAGGAATAATGGAATTGGTTATGGAAAAGAGGAAATCGAGGAAATTAAAATATATATAATTTTTGGAAAACTATTTATAATCCTTGAAAAATATATTTATTAGTAAAAATAATATTTGACAAAACACATAAAAATATGAAAAAAATCGATTTAGGCTAAAATTCTATGTTTTGTAATGATAAATAAGATTTGATAGCATACTACTTATATTTAGTCAAAGTATTTAATAACTATATTAGAAAATTACTTATAGTATTCGAAAACTAAAATTAGAATTATAATTAAAATCTATATTTTCTTTTGTTCAAATATTCTAAATAAATATTTGTAAGTCATAAAAACTATTTACTTATGTCAAGCTATAATTTAACTAGGTAAAAATATTAGAATAATCCAAAAATACTATACTACCATATCTCACAATATCTCGATACATATTAATAACAGTTAGCAAAATTAATATAAGTAAGCCAAGCTAATTAATATCAAAATAATATTAATGATAGTAGTAATATAACTATTTTAACCATACAAAATAATAATAAATACAATAATAAAATAATAATAACAATAAAAATAATAATAAAATAATAATAATATTAATAAAAACAAAGTTCATACTAATAATAATATTAATAATAATAATGATGCTGTTGATTAAGAAAAGCAACAACAAAAAATAAAGTAAAAAAAATACGAACAAAAAGGGGCTCTGGAGAACCACTCTCCACACAAATATCAAAGAGAAGAGTGGAAGAGTGGAGCGGTGCTCCGTTTGTTGCCGGCGGCGGAGGGGTTGGAGGAGAACGGCGAGTGGAGCGGAGCGAAGAAGAAGAGGCGGAGGGATGCGCGGCCGGCGCGGCTGTGATTGGACGGCGGAGGAAGTGAAGAGGGGCGGCGGATCGGTGAGCGTGGGCGGTGGCGCGCCAGCCTGGCGGCGGAGGAGGTGGCCGAGCGCGGAGGAAGGAAGACGGAGGCGGTCTCGGGCGGCTCGACCGGGGCTTGGCTGGGCGGCGGCATGAGGCGGTCGGCGAAGGGCCAACGGCGAAGAGGTCGGCGGCTCCGGTGAGTGGTTAGGGTTAGGGTTTTCTTTTTGTTTTCTTTTGCTGTGTTGTGTTGATTTTTGGTGGTCGAGTGTTTTGGGTTTGGCGGATGACGCCGGTGAGGGTGGTGGTGTTGGTGGTCAGGGTGGTCGTGGTGGTGGCGGTATCGTCGGGAGGCTGTGTGGGTGTTCGGATTTGGGTGGTTGGCGAAGGGTAGCTGCTGGTGATGGTCGAGGAAGTTTGGGTCGTGGTGGATGGCTTTCGCCGGGGTTTCGGCGGAGGGCGTGTGTCTGGCTGGTGTTTCGGGTGGTGGTGTGGCTGATGGCGGGGGTCGTGTGTTGGGATGGCTGGTGGTGACGATGGGGTTTTGGGTTGATGCTGGCACTGCGGGTTTTGGCGTGGTGGAGTCGAAGGTGCTGCCGAAGTTGGCGGGGTGCTGGGACAGGAGACAGGTACGGCAAAGGCAGCGGACAAGACGGGATAGGGCTTAGGATTAGGACTAGGAGGATTGTCGACATAGAGAGAAAATGTAATTGTAGATAATGGAAGAAGAATCTGGCCATGGACACGGACACGAGGCACTGCACTTGTGGTGGAATATTTTTAGGAAAATTTTGTTTGTGGAGAACAATGGAGGAGTACCTGCCTATTTATAGGATGTGGGAATTCCCAATTTGGATAGGATTAGGATTATTTAAAACCCAAGTAGATAAATCATATATTTAATTTAAAACCAAATCCAAATACAAATCAAATTCCAAATACAATTCAAATTTTAAATATCTAATTTAAATCAAATTAAATACTTTTAGTTTAAAAATCAAATCAATTTAAAATATAGATAGTTTACTATTTAAATGTATCCATGGAATCAAATCAAAATTTAAACTGTCACAAATATTTCAAAAATATGTTTTCCAAAATACTAATATAATTAATTTCGAAAATAATAAATCTTTTTTTTTGAACAATAAAACATTAATATTAAATAATTTCGAAATATATTATTATTTAAAATAAATAAATATTTATGAAATAAATATTTTTGTACAAAGAATTTTATTATTAATAACTGCTAAGAACAATAGACTTTTTATGGCAAGAATAATATTTTGAAAGTGTAAGAAAATAGAAAATTAATTGTTTTTCTAAAATATGTACGCTCGCACATATTCGTACTCGTCGAGCAAACGAAAATTTTGCATACGACGTACAATACGACTACATGACATATAGTACAAAAATTTTAAATCAGTACCAAAATTAATATAATAAAAATATAGTAGAAATTTAGGGGTTTTACATCCTACCCAACTTAAAAGAATTTCGTCCTCGAAATTAGGAATTAGTAGGGGGGGTGAGAGGCTACAAGGAATGACGTTTAGTGAAAACATGCAATAGAGTCGCGATTTCAATCATGGCGAAGATAATCATGGATTAACGTAAGAAGATAAATGGTTAAGAAGAATACGCGCAATAAGGATTAGTATGGGTTCGAGAAAATAAAATAAATTATTGGCCATAAAGTTATGGTCTCTTGAGGGCACGATTTTAGAGTACGAATTAGATTTCACTTCTATATTAAGTGGATTGGAAAGTCATGATAGGGCCGAGAAAGGACGAGTAGCAACATAGAGTGATAATGGTCATTATCGATAGAAAGGCTAGAGGAGATCCTAGTATAACGCGTTCGTCCTTCTAGAATAGGTGAAGGCGAAAGCATTAAGGGTTCAAAAGACGATCTTATCGAATACGAGTACGTTATTCAAAGACGACCGAAAAGAATTTCAAAGGAATTGTCAAGGCAGTCGTGGATGGATTATAAAGGCCAGTTTAATTAAGTTCCATCCACGTAGAATAATCGATAAAAGCGAACCAAATTGCACTCGGTTGATCAGACCATTATGCACCGGTTCTGATTAGACAATCTGTTAGTGGAGGCCTCCAATAACTTATGTCATGAACAAGCTTGATAAAGAATTGAGCTTGCAAAAACTAGGCTACTTTAGCATCATTAGTCTAGGTAGTAAAAATATACGCACGAGATTAAGATTGAAATAAGGAACAAATATGAATAGTCTAAGAGTCATAGGAACCTAAGTCTTGTTTATTCCTATACCATCATTCTACGGTTTTATTGACCAAGGCTTGGTTGACCAAATGGGTTAGATTTCCTCTAGTCTCTATGGTCTTAATAGTCAAGGGCGTGTCGGGTCGTGGGGTGTTCTACCCAACTTAAAAGAATTAAGCTAAGGGTGTTTTGGGACAATTAACTAGTAGGGTTAATTTCTAGCAAGCACGAAGGGAAGATAAGAATAGGGATGGAAGGAAGCAAGCAAGATGCAGTTGATGAGTCAAACGGTAGATTGAAGAAAGTGGTAAGTATGTAGATGAGATCCTAGACTTCTAATCCTATACACAGGCTTGCTTGGTACGGTAAAGTAACCAAACAATTTATCTTGACCTGCATGGGCCACCACAAAAACATGTAACGCCCCAGTCCTAAAATACGTAGGACTAGGAACGTAAACATGCCAGCTGTATTCATACGAAGTATACTCCAATATATGGAAGCCTCGTATAAATACATAAGCTGTAAAATGCAGTAGAACCAATACTAATCTCATCCACACAGAATAAATGAATAAAAGATCATATAATGAGAATAAATTTGTCTTGATACAATATGTTGGGCGGAGACAAATCCACTACCAACAAAATAAGAAAAAGTACATAGAAAATGAAATGAGTGGCGAACAAAGCGAAGACGATCCAAATGCAATCATCTTCTAGAAATAGCAACGAACACGGCTAGAGCTAAAGCACCTGCGAAAGACAATAGCACACACCTGGCAATACAACCAGGTCCTCAGAGGGACGTAACAAGACACATCATAGCATGCCATATAAACTGAATAAATATTGCTCACTAAATAAGTCAATCGAATTTATAACATAGTCCAATACGCACCTACTGAACGAGCGTACCATCCCCCCCCAACCAAACAAGGACAGAAGATGGTAAACTAATTCACGGCGACGTATCTTTCCATGTCATGACACATACAATAGGGTACCTAACCGTACTATAGTGAATATGCAATAAAGAACAAACCTTTGACGCATGGGCCGGGTCAGTCAGGAATCAGGAATCAGGACCGTACCTCCCACTGGAGATAACCGGCAATCAGGACCGTACCTCCCACTGGAGACAACCGGCTAGCAGGACCGTACCTCCCACTGGAGATAACCGGCAATCAGGGCAGTGCATAAATGACCCATACATTAAG
Source organism: Iris pallida (assembly GCA_029216955.1). Taxonomy (NCBI): domain Eukaryota; kingdom Viridiplantae; phylum Streptophyta; class Magnoliopsida; order Asparagales; family Iridaceae; genus Iris; species Iris pallida. The sequence goes on from JANAVB010023800.1 coordinate 9,426,716, forward strand.
GAGATGTTCTTCCCACCCAATGCCTACCATGTTGTATCCACAACAGTAACCTCTATAACCGCTAAGTCAAACTATCATGCAACCTCTATTAGCGGTTATTCCTATCGCACGGCTTGTACATACTGGTGGCCAGCCAATCACGTACTTTCGTGTTCTACATGCGACACACAACTTCGTGTTTACAACGTGTCAAGGCCAATGAATGCAACACACAAGGTGGTCCCTTAAATCTAGGTTTAATTTGTAAGAAAATAATACACAGCAGGAAATATAAAAGAACAGTTATGCCATGTATCACAGTTTATAAAGAAAATAATAGACATGCATGAAATATGAGCTAAAAATAATTAAACAGCTAATGGCAAGGTGTCTTGCCTGGTAGAGCGCCTGGTGTGCTGCGATGATCATGATGGCACAAACTGCTACTTCGGTGCAACAACTATACAAGGGGACCTCGGATGGTGACACGGTCGGTTCCATTGGGTTCAGGACGGTCAAATTGGTCAGGTTGGACATAAGGTAGGCTTAAATTGGGTGAAGGAATAGGAATAATGGAATTGGTTATGGAAAAGAGGAAATCGAGGAAATTAAAATATATATAATTTTTGGAAAACTATTTATAATCCTTGAAAAATATATTTATTAGTAAAAATAATATTTGACAAAACACATAAAAATATGAAAAAATCGATTTAGGCTAAAATTCTATGTTTTGTAATGATAAATAAGATTTGATAGCATACTACTTATATTTAGTCAAAGTATTTAATAACTATATTAGAAAATTACTTATAGTATTCAAAAACTAAAATTAGAATTATAATTAAAATCTATATTTTCTTTTGTTCAAATATTCTAAATAAATATTTGTAAGTCATAAAAACTATTTACTTATGTCAAGCTATAATTTAACTAGGTAAAAATATTAGAATAATCCAAAAATACTATACTACCATATCTCACAATATCTCGATACATATTAATAACAGTTAGCAAAATTAATATAAGTAAGCCAAGCTAATTAATATCAAAATAATATTAATGATAGTAGTAATATAACTATTTTAACCATACAAAATAATAATAAATACAATAATAAAATAATAATAACAATAAAAATAATAATAAAATAATAATAATATTAATAAAAACAAAGTTCATACTAATAATAATATTAATAATAATAATGATGCTGTTGATTAAGAAAAGCAACAACAAAAAATAAAGTAAAAAAAATACGAACAAAAAGGGGCTCTGGAGAACCACTCTCCACACAAATATCAAAGAGAAGAGTGGAAGAGTGGAGCGGTGCTCCGTTTGTCGCCGGCGGCGGAGGGGTTGGAGGAGAACGGCGAGTGGAGCGGAGCGAAGAAGAAGAGGCGGAGGGATGCGCGGCCGGCGCGGCTGTGATTGGACGGCGGAGGAAGTGAAGAGGGCGGCAGATCGGTGAGCGTGGGCGGTGGCGCGCCAGCCTGGCGGCGGAGGAGGTGGCCGAGCGCGGAGGAAGGAAGACGGAGGCGGTCTCGGGCGGCTCGACCGGGGCTTGGCTGGGCGGCGGCGTGAGGCGGTCGACGAAGGGCCAACGGCGAAGAGGTCGGCGGCTCCGGTGAGTGGTTAGGGTTAGGGTTTTCTTTTGGTTTTCTTTTGCTGTGTTGTGTTGATTTTTGGTGGTCAAGTGTTTTGGGTTTGGCGGATGACGCCGGTGAGGGTGGTGGTGTTGGTGGTCAGGGTGGTCGTGGTGGTGGCGGTATCGTCGGGAGGCTGTGTGGGTGTTCGGATTTGGGTGGTTGGCGAAGGGTAGCTGCTGGTGATGGTCGAGGAAGTTTGGGTCGTGGTGGATGGCTTTCGCCGGGGTTTCGGCGGAGGGCGTGTGTCTGGCTGGTGTTCCGGGTGGTGGTGTGGCTGATGGCGGGGGTCGTGTGTTGGGATGGCTGGTGGTGACGATGGGGTTTTGGGTTGATGTTGGCGCTGCGGGTTTTGGCGTGGTGGAGTCGAAGGTGCTGCCGAAGTTGGCGGGGTGCTGGGACAGGAGACAGGTACGGCGAAGGCAGCGGACAAGACGGGATAGGGCTTAGGATTAGGACTAGGAGGATTGTCGACATAGAGAGAAAATGTAATTGTAGATAATGGAAGAAGAATCTGGCCATGGACATGGACACGAGGCACTGCACTTGTGGTGGAATATTTTTGGGAAAATTTTGTTTGTGGAGAACAATGGAGGAGTACCTGCCTATTTATAGGATGTGGGAATTCCCAATTTGGATAGGATTAGGATTATTTAAAACCCAAGTAGATAAATCATATATTTAATTTAAAACCAAATCCAAATACAAATCTAATTCCAAATACAATTCAAATTTTAAATATCTAATTTAAATCAAATTAAATACTTTTAGTTTAAAAATCAAATCAATTTAAAATATAGATAGTTTACTATTTAAATGTATCCATGGAATCAAATCAAAATTTAAACTGTCACAAATATTTCAAAACTATGTTTTCCAAAATACTAATATAATTAATTTCTAAAATAATAAATCTTTTTTTTTGAACAATAAAACATTAATATTAAATAATTTCGAAATACATTATTATTTAAAATAAATAAATATTTATGAAATAAATATTTTTGTACAAAGAATTTTATTATTAATAACTGCTAAGAACAATAGACTTTTTATGGCAAGAATAATATTTTGAAAGTGTAAGAAAATAGAAAATTAATTGTTTTTCTAAAATATGTACGCTCGCACATATTCGTACTCGTCGAGCAAACGAAAATTTCGCATACGACGTACAATACGACTACATGACATATAGTACAAAAATTTTAAATCAGTACCAAAATTAATATAATAAAAATATAGTAGAAATTTAGGGGTTTTACACGGAGTACGTCTTTTCCAACGAAACAGAAGCCATGATCGAAGACTGGAGACGTCCATTTCTAGACTTTGTATTGTATGACATACTTCCTGATAATCCGAGCGAAGCAGCATCTATCCGGCGTCGAGCCCTCAGATTCTATTTTAATCATATGATAAAAACACTATATCGTAGGGCATACGACGGTCTTCTCCTCCGATGCATCGCTGGTGAGGAAGCGCAACAGATTATCCGTGAAGCACATGATGGTGTTTGCGGAGCCCATCAACCAGGGCCTAAACTTCAAGATCGCATCCGACGTATGGGTTATTATTGGCCCACGATGGTGGCAGACGCCATTCAATATGCCCAGAAATGTAAAGCCTGTCAAATTTATGCAGACTTTATCCATCAACCATCAGAGTTCTTACATCCGACAGCGGCATCATGGCCCTTCGAGGCCTGAGGCATGGACATCATTGGTCCCATTAACCCACCATCATCAAAAGGACACCGGTTTATTCTAGCAATAACCGACTACTTTTCCAAATGGGCTGAAGCAATCCCGCTATCTGAAGTCAAAACTTCCAACGTCATCAACTTCGTCAAGCATCATGTCATCTATAGATTTGGTGTTCCTCGGCGTATTATCTATGACAACGGACCATAGTTCGTCAGTCAGAAATTTACTCGATTTTGCGATGACCATCGAATCAATAACCTAGCTTCTACAGCATATAATCCAGCAGCTAATGGATTGGCAGAAGCTTTCAATAAAACCATCATCAAACTCCTAAAAAAGTTTGTTTCTTCTAACAAACGCAACTGGAGCGAGAAGCTTGGTGAATGTTTATGTGCCTACCGTACCACAGTTCGCAATGCAACCGGATGTACGCCTTTCTCTTTGGTATATGGGTGCGAAGCTGTCCTTCCCCTCGAGATCCAGATTCCTTCTCTGAGAATTGCAATCTCCAATGAACTCACAACGGAGAACAATCATCATCTTCGACTTCAAGAGCTAGAAGCTCTAGACGAAAAGCGATTGTATGCTCAACAAAATATTGAGTTGTATCAGGCCCGAATTTCAAAAGTTTTTAACCGGAAGGTAAAAATCAAAGCATATCAGAAAGGAGAACTTGTTCTTGCCGTCAGACGTCCGATGAATATGACACATATGAGCAAAGGCAAGTTCGACGCGAAATGGGAAGGCCCATTCGTCATAAACAAAGTCTTCTCTAACGGAGCATATCGGCTTACTTCTATGGATGGTAAAGTCGCGATGATGCCTATCAACGGCAAATTCTTAAAGAAATATTATGTATAAATCTCGTTAATATATAATATTTTCATTTTGCTGCGATTGCTCCCCAGCAAACATAAAATCAAAGTTTATTCTTCTCCACAAAAGTCGTTTCGATATCGTTATCCCCAGCAGAAATTGATATTCTACCACGTATCATATTCCCAGAGAATTTGATATTATGTTTTATTAAATCTCCAGTGGATTTAATAAAGATCTCATATAGGAAATCACGTCCATATTACCTCTGAATTTTCTATCTCAGTATCATATTTTCTATTCTATGAAAATGATATCTAGTCTTTTGATCTCCGAGTCTAAAGATCATAAAAAATAGAGTTCAAAGATATCTTTATATCTGAATTCTGTTTTCTTTAATCAGTATTAAACTAAAATTATCTTTGGTTTAATATCATCTGATAGAATTACAAAGTTCATTTGTATATTCTATTCTACTGAAATATGTCATGTATTATTTACCTCTGAACATGTTTTCTACAAAAATATCATGCACAAAATTGAAATCAAGTCAAGATATTCATTTCTTCAGTCAAAATCAAAATATTGATTACAAGTGAGTATCTAAAATTCAAGACATGAAAAATGTAAAAGATCTATTTAGGAGGAGTAATTATCTCCTGAATACGAACAAGTACATTATTCATCTTTTCTTTATGAGCTTTATGAATTCGCTCTGCTGCTTCGACTGTAACCATTCGTTGGTCAAAATTAATGATAACAGAGCTACGACGATTTGTTTCTTCAATCTGCTCAGCCTGCATTAATTCCCGTTCTTGCTGTAAAATTTGATAGCGAGTGGCTTCAGCTGTACGAGCAGTATTAATGTCAGATTGCTCTTTTTCTATAGATGCAATACACTCCTGAAGACGAGCTAATTCTTCTTTAATTTTTGAAGTTCTTCAGCTTTAGATACTTCTTATGTTTCCAGGCGCTCCATCTTCTGACGAGTAGTTATTATTTCTTCATCCTTCACCATTAGCTTTTCAGATGACAGAGCAAGGAATTCTGTCAAAGCAGCTTGCTGAGTTTGAGCTTCATGTTCCAATTGAGCGATCTCAGCTGCAGTCAAAGATTTAATATCTTCCTTTTTGATCTTCCAGTATTTATGAATGGTTACTTCTAAATCGTCCAGGAGATGCTCAAAGAAGGTACACTGGGTCTCGTAACCAGCCTGACGCAAAGCTAAAAGCGGAAAATTAATCGCCGCTCGAAGATTCGAAAAAGGCATAGTTTCATCCTTCATAAGTCGCCTAGAGAATGTATCCAGATATGAATAAATGATCTCTGAAGACAAAATTTTGCTGAATAAAATTTTACCTGAAGCTGGCTCATATTCTATTTCTTTTGGATCATCCAGCCCAGCTCGTAGTCTATTCAGAGTGTCTTCTGATATTGGATTTATTTCACTACTGCCTGCTCCAGAGGTGCTCGGAACATGGACCTCTAATTCTAGAAGGTTCTCCGGCTCTGGAGTCAACCCTGAATGTTGGCCAACTGTCTTCAGTACATCAATATGAGTTTCAGTCGGTGACTCATCTTCAATCTCCATGTCCTCATCTTCAAAGGAACGAGACGAAGGTTCATAGTCAACCTGTTCTTCGTCACTCTTATTGCTTTCCAAAACTTCAGCAAGTGGCTCGAGAGTGGTTGCTTCCTTCACTGATTCTCTCAAAATCAATAAGTCATCAGCTGTTTTAGTCTAAATCTCGGCCTCTACCGCGGGTTGACTAATCACCTGCGTATCATCGGCCGTTGGCAGAATCAACTCCATATCAGAGGGTATAGATGATTCAGCATGTTCATACACATCCTCTTCAATAGGTTCTGTCTTAACAGAAGGAGCAAGGGCAGCTTGCTTCTCTAAAGCCAATCGTTCGGCACGATTGGTGGGACTTTCTGCATCGAGACAAATTACAGATTTAGTCTTTGAAACTATCACCTTCCTTCATATTCTTTTGGTTAATAGAATAGTAGGATAATCGTCTTTTGAATTACTACCTGCTTCATCAGCATCTCTGATTCGTCGATTCAAAGCAGGAGAAGTCTCTGGAATAGTAATTCCTCCACGATTACGAGTTTCTGCTCGAGTAACTCTTTTTGGAGCAGGCCCAGAAGCACCTTTGCCCCGCTTTCTTTTCGATGTACTTTCAGCAGATACACTCTCCTCAGCACTTCCAATTGATACATGTAATGGCTGATGAAGTTCATCAAAAAAGAGATTCTCCAAAACTTCTTCATAAACCTCATCAGTAGCAAGAGGATCTTCTCGGTCATAACAATCTCTTGACAAGGCTGATTTGGTTGATTTCTTATCAACATGGATGAAGCTTTTACCCAAGATACTGAATTTCTCATCAAAGGTATTCACTGATACATAGAACCTGGCATAAGACGCCAACATTCTAGCTCCTCTCTGATAAGTAACCAGATCTGGCATTGAAAAGGTAGTTCCGGTACCTTTAGCAATATAATATATCCAAGCTCTTGCGCCATCGATTAATCCGCCTTGGTGGCTAAAGCATGTTGTTGCATTCCCTACGTGTAACTGATCATAACCAAATTGCCGAGCAAACCTACTCGAAAAATATGGTTCCAAATAAACGACATCGTCACGGCGACAAATCAAGTGGGATGGCCTGATCATCTTCAGCCATTCATGCTGAATATCATCCAATTCATTGGCACCAGTGCCATCAATCAACTTCACAGACATAGTCTCATAACCAACAGGCGGAGGAACACAGGTGAAACTCCATAGTTCTTCCCTATTTAATATGGTCCTGCAGTCTGTCAGAGTGTCATACCGCCACTTTGGCGTGTGACGGTATCTTTCCAAAAAGGTGTCATCTGGTCCAGCCATTCCAGCACTCATAAGAGACTCAAAATGGAGGAGTAGCCACCCATACAAATATATAAAGGGCATTTCTACCCGAGGAAAGGTTGTAAGCTTCTTCTTCGCCAAGTCAAACATTCTGTCTGCGTATGCCCTTAAACCGACATTCAGACGGCATGTCATCGCCGTTAGAAAATCCATCTTGTACCCGAAAGTCAGACGGACTGCTACAAATACGACTCCTCTGTGCATTCTGTCTGCTAAACAGGAGCCAGGTACTACAAATCTTCTCAGCCAGAGGGATATAAACCCGGCCAGATGACCCTCATCAGATAATTTCCGGCTACCTTGCTTTATATAGGTCTCCAATCTATCACCAGCTTTATAGGTGCCTTCATCTTCTTCAATGATGATGTCATCATGGGTGGTGTCCTGGATTAATTTGTCAATTTCAGCTTGACTCAGAGGTTGAAAACGACCGATATATTGTTCGGTCTTCTTCTTCTTCTGAGTTTCTTCAGTGCGGCCTTGGAATAAATAGGCCATCCACTTAGAAGAATAGCAGCTTGAATCTCCCTCTGCACCTTTTGCCTTATAAAAGGCCTTACATATACTGTAGTGGCACATTAATTCTTCGAACACATGAAGAATTAGCGGGTTGGCGTCAGAAATCTTATTCATTTCATCAATAAAAGGAATATATTTTTCATATGGCAGATCTCCTGTTGGCAGCTGAGAAATATACGCCATTTCATGGAGAGCGAATCCCATCTCGCCTCTCGGAGTCATAAAAGTGCCGGTACGGTAATTATACCTTTTCGCTAGTGCCAAGAACAAGTCCGGGTTTGGCCTAAAACCATAAGCAGTGCACTTGATGGCATTATATAGGCCTATCACCTTCAACTGCTCTCCATAATTGTTCAGAATCTATCTCACAAGAACAGTCCATCTAGTATTCTTTGGGTTCACCAGACCAGTAAGTCTCATAGACTATTTTGGATAGACGGCATTTTCTAACTGAACAAATTCATTTGCAAAGATCGGGACTCTAACTGGCTTCAGAAGTGCAGAGTCCTCAGGAGGAATAGTGGCTGGCAATAATCCTCGCAAGACTGAAACATGCGGTTCAGTACCACTGCAGAATCTTCCCTGACTGTATCCTATCCATCCAGCTTTTGCTTGACGGAACGGAGTAATATCCTACTTCATTTGCCTTTGATGACTTGCATGGAATAAGCGAGCTATGTTGATGCTCTTAGAGAACCCAGTCAAGTACATTGGCTGAGTCGTATCACCATCTCGATAATACGAGTATGACACTTTGTCGCAGGCTGGTTGAGAGTTTCTATCGATAGCATCCCCAAATAGAAATGCCGGCTTTGAGTGGGTAGCACTGTCCACACTCTGTAGTGGTTGACCACTTATCAAATTCAGCAGGGTTTCGTTCTCCTGGTTTTTCAGAATGGCTATCCTTGTGGAAGGTCCATCAAATTGAGGAAAGCGGACATGAGATAGGTCACTCTTATAGTTGTTTCCTACACATCCTTCAAACTGTGCTTCCTGGGCCAGAATATCCACTACAAAAGAAGAATAAGAAGTTAAAAATCTTTAACACAAAGGGATGATAAGTTCAAAGATCAACATATGCTCAGTTATCTTAAGCGTATGACAGGTTCAAAGATCAACATACGCTCAGTTTATCTTAAGCGTATGACAGATTCAAAGATCAACATACGCTCAGTTTATCCTAAGCGTATGACAGATTCAAAGATCAACATACGCTCAGTTTATCCTAAGCGTATGACAGATTCAAAGATCAACTCACGCTCAGTTTATCCTAAGCGTATGTCATATTCAAGGATCAATTTACGCTAAGTCTATCCTAAGCGTATGACAGATTCTAAAGTTTAGCCTATGCTCAGCTTTTATTCAAAGATTAGAGGATGATTAGATCTTTTTCCTTAAGCGTATCAGTGTATGTTCAACCAAAGCAAGCAGTCGTATGGAATTTTCCAAAGAACAGCGTATGGTTAACAAGATGTTCGTCAAAAATACGCTAACAAAAGAGTCAGTGTATCTCAGTGAGACAACTTGACATAGCGTATTCCTTCAGATCAGCGTATGTTGACATTTCTATCAAAGATACGCGTATCTAACAGAAATACGCTCCAAACATATTTTTCGTATAGACGAAAAACATGGAATACGACTAAACCCTAAAGAGGGAAGCGTATTTTCTGACGTATTGACCCTAAAAACACTACACCAAAAAGGTTCTTTTGGAACGGTAAAATTTTGTTCCAAATAATTTTAGGCACACCTATATTCCGTGCCTATTTATGGGCTGCCAGATTTGTTGGAACGGAATAAAGGCGTTCCAGTAAACATTTATTGGAACGCTTTTATGGTGTTCCAATATTGGAACACCAATAAAGCGTTCCAAAAAAGAGTTCCAACAAAACCTTACAAATTACTTTTTTCCTACTTATTGGAACGGCTAAAAAGAGTTCCAATGTTGGAACACTAGAAAGGCGTTCCTAAGAAAAGCATACCATGATATTTTTTGCGCCAAATTTTGGAACACCTAGAAAGTGTTCCAGATTTCATATATATATATATATATATATATATATATTTTTTTTTTTTATGGAAGCGGATCATTTGAAATGGCACACGTGTAGCTTGAAATAATATATAGCAAGCATAAGTACCATGACTTACAAAACCTGTATGCGTGTGTTGGTGTAAGTACCCATGTCAGACGTCTATGGACCCTGGTACTGAAAATCCATAGAAATAGTTCTGATCTTTATCTAAAATGTCTACAGAAAAAAATTGTAATATGAACGTTGGCCTCAGAGTCCTTTCCTTTCAACTCCAGCATCACACATAGGAGAAAAGGTTCCAAAGGTGACCCATTAGGAAATTACATTTTATATACTTTGTTTTCGTTCTACTAATCCTAAATCCCTTAGACTCCAATGTCTCTCTCGACACCTCTATTTTAGCATCCAACCATTTTTCTATCCTTATCAACCAAACAATATCATCAACAAAAATCATACACCATCGAACCTCCTTCTGGATACGCGTAATAAAAAAATCAATAACCTATATATGACATCATAGATTTTTGGTATTTTAAACTTAAGTACCCTGTTTCTCATCAACCAAACAATAGCATCAATAAAATAATACACCATTGAATCTCCTTCTAGATATGCGTAATAAACTTTTTTAATAACCTATATATGTCATCATAGATTTTTGGTATTTTAAAATTAAGTACCCTGTTTCTTTGAAGGAGAACTCCTTCAATCTTTTGGCTAATTCTATTTCAGTTGCTGCGGCTCCAGGAACAATACGGCTATCCCTGCACATTGCCTGATAAGAGAGAAAAGAATGTCAAACCAAATTACACACAAATGCTTTGCAAATACTATCATTCAAACAACTTCAAGGATGATGTGGAATTTTGGAAACTATACTAAGCATATCCACATTCAGGAAAATACCTTATATGTATTAACGCCATCATCAACAGCCCTTTCAAGGTCATCTAGTATACTATCAGTACTACCTCGCAAAACTAGTGTGGAAATTGAGTTTCCACCTTCTTCATTCTTCACAATAGTTACCTATTCAACAATAATGATTATAACAAAAAGTAGTCTAACAGGAGGTCATCTAGAAGAGAGTATTAATGAAGAATATATGTCAATTGGTCCATATGTGATATACCCTGGTGCCACCAATTTCTTCCACTGATACGGAGTCCGCATATCCCAGCTCATCCAGATTTGGCTGGCTAAGTTTCAGCTGTGGTCATAAACAGATGTTATTTCATGAGATTAAATGCATACACTGACCACCTGACAACTATTTAAGAAACATAAATGGACGCTTACAAGAGCTACAGCACCAGTTGTACGGCAGAACCTCCGCAGTTCGAACTTTGAACTGATCTTTATAACCATGAGTCTGTAATTAGCAAGATGGTTATAGCAAGTGAGCGAGTTCCTAACAATATCCACATCACGACTGTAATCTTGCAACTATTTCAACATGCCCTCGATATAAGAAGGGAATCCAAATGCATTGATGACGAAATAAGCTTCATAGATATATCAGATAAGTATTTCTTACATATAATATTGACACCTGTACAGGTCAGAGACCTATGAAAAAAAAAATTCCATGTCCAAGATTCAAATAACAGTGGTAAGATTATCGGGAAAGAGAATTGGGCCAGTCCAAAAGATCAGAAACCTATTTTACCTAAATGCGTGTGTTGGTGTAAGTACCCATGTCAGACGTCTATGGACCCTGGTACTTGTATTCAACAGTGATACCAGCCCAGCTCTTCCAGATTCTTCTTTATGAAGAACCCAGAAGTTTAAGGAAGATTGCTCAAGCTTATATATATATAAGGAAAGTGATTGTGTATGTAGCATATTTCTAAATGGTAGGATCATAAGGCTGTCAAAAATGATATGACTATGCAGAGATACTACAAGTTAAAGGTTTATAGTGTTGAAAAGATGATATGCCTAGATAGTTGAATAAAAAACCTACATACAGAATTAGTATATTGCTTACATAGCCAAGAAGTGCAGATAACACTAGGAACATGAAACCCATCAGTGTGATCTGCAAGATAATCAACAATTTGTCTTATATATAAGCATGTTATGCAAATCTGTAATAAGGTAGAAAAAAGAAACGGAATAATTCTCACCAGATTCGGTCTGAAGCCCCCAGCAAGATTCATAAACAAAGAAACAAGATCATATCAGAGAGATCCAGGAAAAGGCCAAATGCTAGCAGTTCATTCAAATATTTCTGCTCAAAACAATAAGCAGAGCATACCAATAACAACTACTCCATTGCTACTAAAAGATACAGTTATATAAACTAGCGACGAGGCTGCCTTGCCAATTTCTACATTATACATGTCTCACATTTTAATGGCAGATGTCCAAAGCAATGGGAGTTGGAATAAGTCCTTTAGAAAGCATGTTGTCAATATATTGGACTCAATCAATGCTCCACCTGCTATGGCTGAGGAACTTAGGAAAGAGAGGCTATTCAACTTACTTCTACAACACACTCATCCAGTTCAATCCACATCTCTGCTGGGATGATCCGATTGCATGGTGTAGTGATAGGCAGTGCAGAACACTGGACCCTGCAGAAGACTGGAGATGTGGGTTTCTTCCTATCTTATGGAATTGCTCGTAATGATGTACTTTGCAAATCAGCATGCTTCGAGTCAATTACAAACATGCAGGGGGGAGCGATGTCAATGATGCTTAGAGGGTTACATCTGTTTGGCATATCTATGCCGATTCTTGCAATAAGCTTCAATGTGGGAATGTGCATCTACAGCAAGTAGGTCTTAGTCAAATGGCTTATTGACTAGAATAGTTAGATTACGTTTGAAACTGAGAAACTAAGGAAAGATCCATGATGCTCATCTGCTAAATTATTTTGAAGAAAAACTTGTGTTATGTATTTGAAATACATCTAGTATGATCATCAACTGACTGAAGCACTCACAAAAAAAGGATCGTTGGACAGATTTATCTGGTAAATTCACCACTCGAAATATCTACTAGGATTAGCAGATGTGGAAAACTCTGCTAGAGAAGGAAAATTGGAAGTACCAAAAGCTTCATCTTTTCTTTGAGCCTTCAGTTGCTTCTTATTTTTTGCGCACCTCCAGAGGAAGCAAAAATGGAACTGAAAACTAAGGATTCTAGTTTGGGCTTGATTTCCGCATTACATAAACTAGAATTCCAGTTCTATATAAGCTGGATTCTTGTCTGGTCAAGTTTGATGATTATATATATAGTTGTAGTAAAAAAAATCTATATAAACTGAATCTCTACAATACAAACGAAAAAGAAAATAGTAGAAAGGGTGTTAACTTATCTATTGTTGGTCTAAATGTTTCAACAGTTATGTTACAATGTGGTATCGGAGGAATAATATTAAGATTTGAGATTATTAAAGGGATGATGATGCAAATGAACAGAAAGGTACGACCATCATTGAAGAGGATTAAGCTTAAAGGTCCAGAACTAGTTAACTATAGGGAATAGTACATCAAGTCAATGTTTAAGAATATCACTTGGATAATATTGCAATAAAGAAAATTATATTAAAAAAGGATTTTAATAAATGTGTCGATTACCTCAGTTGTCCTGCAATGCTCCTTGTCTGACCAACACTCCTCATTCCATTTAATAACAAGCACCAAACCCAACTTGAAAAACATGTGAAACTATATTCTAATCTATAACTTCATAACTTTGGATGCATATATATATATATATATAAAAGCATTTTCATAGTTTAACAAATAAGTTCCTTGCACATGAAAAAAATGGACTCCTACAGAGAAAAGATAAAAATTAAGAAAACTAATGTCTTAGCTTCAAGTGAAACAAGCAAATTCGAGCTGGAGTTGGTTGCATAACTATGACATGTCAAAGAGGGATATATCATAATAGTCATGTCCATTAACTCTTGTGATGATCTTACAATACTCCTAAGTCTTAAATATATTATCCATACTATTCTTGCCACTGCCATCAACATTCATATTTAATTATGCAAATGTGCTAACAAGTTCATCAAGAATGTTTGCAAGGTATAGTCGGACAATAACAAAGATAAATCAAGAGACTTGATAATGTCAATTTATATGCATCTTGAGCATCTAATACTAGCCAAGTATCATATTACTTCTAGAGCCCTGTCAATTTAGCAGAGGAATACTATAATTTAAAAAAATCAGAGTACTTCATATTTTAAGGTTAAACTCATTAAATCCTAATCTAACCTTCCAAATTCTCAAACAAATGCATTCACGAACATTTCTTTTCCACAATTTTTTCCTTCTTCCTCAGTCATTCACTACCTCGACCATCTCTCTTTTTCCCCAGTAACCTAGGAAATTCAAACCCAAAAACCCATAACCAGAGAAAAAGGGGTTAGGGTTAGAATTTTGTTTTGTCCTATTGCTTTTAAATTTATGTTAGTTTTTACTTCTGAAACAAAATTAGTTTAAAAATCGATACAAGGATAAAGAAGTCAAAAATAATGCACATGACCATTAAATTGGAAAGATAATTAAAGCCTAAAAAAACTCTAGATAGTGGAAAATAGTTGAGACATTTTGACCTATAAAAATTGTGGTGTTGATGTCGCAAGAATTCGCCATCATCATCATCGGCTGCGGCGGAGCGGAGGTGGTGTTGGCGGTTATTGACGACGTTGCCGACGCCTTCTTCTGCTTCTTTTTCTCGTAGGCTATCCCGCGGGCCTTGGCCTGGGAGTCCCTGACCTCCCTTAAGTAGAGCCTAACGACGCGCGTGCCGAAGGGGTTGGCCTCCGGCTGGCCGTCGTTCTCCTCTAAGGTGGCGCTGACGCGGCCGACGAGGACGTCGAGGCTGCTCCAGGCCTGGCGGAGCGGGCAGGGGCAGGGGGAGGGAGGGTTTGGGTGGCCGAAGAAGGGGCAGCCGTCGGAGTGGACCTTGGTCTTGCCTAACTGGTCGAGGTAGCGAGGAACTCGAGCACGTAGGCGTCACTGCAGCGGGAGAGGGCGAGGGGGGCGGTGGTAGCGGAGGTACTGGCCGAAGGTGTTCCAGTCGCTGCGGTTCTGGGACTCGTAACGGTTGGGCCGACCCCCATCGGAGCCGCCGACAGCGCCGCCGCCGACAGCCGCAGTCCAAGCCCGGTGCTAGCATCTCGAACCTAATCTAAATTAGCTCTCAGTTGATTAGATTTGTGGAAAGTAGAAAGAAAATGAGAGAGGAGAGAGAGATTTGGGGTGGGGGTTTTCTGAGGTGGGTGGGGTGGGATGCGTGCCAGATGAAGAAGAATAGTGTGGACGTTTAGCATTATTGTTTCATAAAAGTCATTCGATCACATGATCTAAATTTTTATTATTGGAAATGGTTTTGGAACGGTTTATATGTGTTCCAGATTACATAAATTTTATTAAAAATAAAAAAATTAATATTTAGAACGGTTTTTTATTTTGGCACACTTTTTTTCCGTTCCAAACTCTAGACACACTTAATAGGCGTTCCAGATTGAAATATGCCTAGTGTTCCTAATTAGCTATTTTGGTGTGGTGAAAGGGGATATGTTTTCTAATTTCGTTCTAACCAGAGCCCTAAAAAGGGGATAGTTACTGTTCATCATCCCCATCCTCACCATATAGAGGTTTCAATGGACGTTCACTTCGTGGAATACGCTGATCGGCAGTCCTCCTAGCAGTTGCAGCGGCGGCGGCAGGTCGAGACGACTCTGCAGGAGCCTTCCCCTTTTTCTTCACAGCAGTGTCGATCTTGGGCGCCATTGATGAAGATTAGGTTAAAGAAGAAGAAAGTTTGAACTCTGGATTCTTTTTCTCTCTCAAAGACGAAGGCAAAAGTAGAGAAAGAAATTAAGTTTTGAAAGACCTATTTATAGAAGAAAGGGAAGCTTAAACGGCGGCCGTTCTTTAAATACAGAATCCCTAGAGATATGCACTGATATTGGGGAAAATAACAAACTCATGCCAGCGTGTCAAGACTTATTCCCAAAAATATCCATACGCTCAAAGTCATACGCTCAGCCAAAGCCATACGCTCATTCAAAGGCCATACGCTCAAAGTCATACGCTCAGCTAAAGCCATACGTTCAGTGAATATTTTATTATTTCTTGAATGACAGCACAGCACATGCTCAATGGAGGATGAATCTGACACTTCGTCTTTCGTGCAAAGACAGCTGTCCTAGGAAGATTAATCGTCGTATGGATTTTCGAGAGGTGATTTTGTCTCTTACGAGGACAGCTCATTAGCCATCATAAATGTACAGCCATCATTACTGTCATCCCTGACAGTCTGTCAGCCGTCATATCCGTAACACGACGCTCGAGAGATATTTGTCAGTTATTGAAAGATATGGCGTATTTGAGAAGATTGAGGACAGCCACGTGTCTACTCCCCCAATACTTACGACTCATTGTCAACCAAGTGAGCGTATGTACTCCATACGACTCCTTGTCAACCAAGTGAGCGTATATATTTCATACGACTCCTTGTCAACCAAGTGAGCGTATGTACTCCATACGACTCCTTGTCAACCAAGTGAGCGTATGTACTCCATACGACTCCTTGTCAACCAAGTGAGCGTATAAACTCCATACGACTCCTTGTCAACCAAGTGAGCGTATGTACTCCATACGACTCCTTGTCAACCAAGTGAGCGTATGAACAAGTGAACGTATATACTCCATATGACTCTTTGTCAACCAAGTGAGCGTATGTCCTCCATACGACTCCTTGTCTACCAAGTGAGCGTATATACTCCATACGACTCCTTATCAACCAAGTGAGCGTATGTACTCTATACGACTCCTTGTCAACTAAGTGAGCGTGTGGACTCTATACGACTCCTCTTCAACAAGACAGCGTATCACAGCAAATGCATTTAGGATGGCTTCAAATATACAGCCAACACACGTTCTCACGTGTCCTGTACTTAGTGATCCAATCATTCAGAAGTTATGCAACGTGGCTTTCATGCCATCAATCTCTCCTGGATATACTCCACTACCCTCAACCGCACTCCAACGTGTCTCCACCAAAAGTCGTCACGCGTCCTTGCAGTTATGCACACGTCAAGTAACTGACTGAGCGTATGCCCAGAGCAGTTATCCAGAACTCTATAAAAGAGAGTTTTTCCACCTTTAACAGACAGAAGATTCAATTCAGAGAGCACAAAGAGATTGCCCAGTTGCTGTCCAAGTTCTTCGAGATCCGAGCCTTCTTTATCGCATCGTCCAAGGGATAAAGTAATCGTCTTCTAGATTAGATTCCTACAGTTGTAATTTTCTCAGAAATATAATAAATAAATAGAATTTATTTATGGAAAACAATCATGGCCTTGCGCCTATTGTAATCTCATTATTCAATATCAATAAAAGAGTTATTTTGAATAACTTGTGTTTTGCCTTTAAATTTCTGCTACATGTTTAATGTTTCTGCTTGGGACTTCTGTACGACGACCCATCGCCGCCGATGAAATCGGCCGTTATGAAACTGCCTTGCACGAGCACAATCTAGACTCGTGCGGCATCACGCCTTAGCGAGGACGATCGCTCCTACGGAAGCGGGGCATGACAACCTTTGCATAGGACTTGCAAGATCACGACTGGGGGTGGTATTATCCTCGTCAGTGATGTTTGCAAGGGTCGAAGAGTAGTTTTGGGAGGCTGAGAACTGGATGTGAGTCTGCTCATAATGCCATTACCGAACTACGATATTGTACTTGGTATAGATTGGTCGAGCAGACACCATACCAGTATAGATTGCCGTGGAGGTAGAGTTCTTTTCAACATGCTAGGAGAGCCAGAGTTCGAGTTCACCAGGCGAGAGTCAGAGCAGAGCAGCGGAGTTTTCTGCGAAGCTTCAGCAGAGGAGCAGAACGTGCCACATCCACTGATAGCTGAGTTTATGGATGTATTTCCGGAGGAGTTGCCAGGGTTGCCTCCGGACAGGGATATGGAGTTCTCTATAGACTTGGTACCCGGCACAGAGCCGATATCTCAGCATGTCTATAGAGTGAACAACAGTGAGCTTGTGGAGTTGAAGAAGCAGGTGGATGAGTTACAGGACAAGGGCTTCATCCGATCAAGTTCTTCACCGTGGGGTGTGCCAGTACTCTTTGTACCGAAGAAGGATGGGTCGGCACGGATATGTATCGACTACAGGGCACTCAACAGCCTCACTATCAAGAATAAGTACCCGCTGTCGAGGATCGATGACCTGTTCGATCAGCTGAGCGGAGCGAAGGTATTTTCCAAAATTGATCTGAGGTCAGGATATCATCAGGTGAAGGTAAAAAAGAAGGATATTCCGAAGACAGCTTTCAGGACTCGGTATGGCCAGTTTGAGTTCATGGTAATGCCGTTTGGGTTAACTAACACCCCGACGGTGTTCATGAACTTGATGAACAAGGTGTTCCACCAGTACTTGGACAAGTTCGTAGTGGTGTTCATCAATGTCATTTTGGTGTATTCGAAGACTCCAGAGAAGCATGAGGAGCATTTGAGAGTGGTTCTGGAGACTCTCAGGAAGGAGCAGCTGTACGGCAAGCTCTCGAAGTGTGAATTCTTCTTGGATCAAGTTGATTTCCTAGGCCATGTTGTGACCGAAGATGGGATCTCAGTAGACCCGAAGAAGATCAGAGAATTTGAGGCGTGGACAGCACCGAGTTCAGTTGCAGAGATCAGGAGCTTTTTGGGATTGGCAGGATACTACAGGAGGTTTGTTCAGGATTTCTCCCAAATTGCAGAGCCATTGACTAGGCTGACCCGGAAGGACACAGAGTTTATCTGGTCAGAGGAGTGTCAGGTTGCTTTTGATGAGTTGAAGAAGCGACTGACGACAGCCCCGATTTTGACATTGCCATCAGGATCAGGCGGGTTCACTATCTACAGTGACGCCTCAGGGAAGGGTTTGGGTTGTGTCTTACAGTAGCATGGGAAGGTGATTGCCAATGCATCCAGGCAGTTACGTTCGCATGAGAAGAACTACCCTACCCATGATTTGGAGTTGACGGCGGTTATCTTTGCTCTAAAGCTGTGGAAGCACTATCTATACGGAGAGCGTGTGGAGATCTTCATAGACCACAAGAGCTTGAAGCATGTGTTTACACAGAAAGAGCTCAACATGAGGCAGCGCAGATGGTTGGAGTTGATAAAGGATTTCGACATTTTATTGCAGTACTATCCAGGGAAGGCCAACGTGGTTACCGATGCCTTGAGTAGGTATCCGGTAGCTATGTGTTTGACGATGGATTGTCACTTATTAGCAGATTTGGAGAGCTTTGGGATCGAGGTGATCGTGCCAGGAGTTCAGATGCAGATGTGGGGCCTTCAGATTCAGTCAGACTTGATAGAGAGGATCAAGTCAGCTCAGTTCGATAATGTTACTCTGTGGTGTATCCGAGAGCAGGTTCGAGCAGGATTGGCGGATGTAGAGTTCGTCATTGCGGAGGATGGCACATTGAGGCACAATTCCAGACTGTGTGTACCTAGCGGAGAGCTTCGGGAGCAGGTTATACAGGAGGCCCATCGCTCTCGGTACACTATGCATCCACGTGCCAACGAGATGTATAAAGATCTGAAAGAGCATGTATGGTGGTATAGGATAAAGCGGGAGGTAGCACGCTTCGTAGCCAGGTGTCTAGTCTGTCAGCAGGATAAGGCAGAGAGGTAGAGGCCAGGAGGACTGTTGCAGCCATTGCCCATTCTAAAGTAGAAGTGGGAGCACATCACGATAGATTTTGTTTCTGGATTACCGTATTCACCATGAGGGAAAGACGCGATTTGGGTCATCGTGGACAGGTTGACCAAATCGGCCCACTTTTTGCTATTCAAAGTGGGGACGTCTACTGAGAAGCTAGCAGAGTTATATATACGACAGATTGTCAGGATACACGAAGTTCGGGTGAGCATTGTCTAGGATCGGGATAGTCACTTTACTTCCCATTTCTGGCGTTGTCTACAGACTAGTTTGGGCACTCAGCTCAAATTCAGTACTGCATACCACCCTCAAACGGATGGACGGTCGGAGAGGACTATTCAGACTCTCGAGGACATGCTACGGACTTGTGTTCTAGATTTTGGAGGATCATGGGAGGATCACCTGTACTTGGTGGAGTTTACATATAATAACAGTTTTCAGGCCAGTATTGGGATGTCACCATTTGAGGCGTTGTACGGGCGTAGATGTCGTACTCCTTTATCATGGGATGACGTTGGAGAGCAAGCTTTATTGGGACCTGAGATGGTTGTTGACGCAGCTGAGAAGGTAAAGCTCATCAGGGATCGACTTAGCATGGCGCAGGACAGACAGCGGCATTGGGCTGACAGCCACCGGAGACCTTTGCAGTTTGAGGTATAGCTTAGACTTAGGATTAGAATCTTGTTGTTTGTGATTTTGTTGATTATGTGATTGTTTTTAGTTAATTGAGACCATGCTTGTGCTAGGTTGGAGATATGGTATTCTTGAGGATTTCACCGACTCGAGGCACTATTCGTTTCGGCGGAGGAGGAAAGCTTAGCCCACGCTATGTCGGACCTTTCGTTGTCAGCGGAAGGGTCGGTGACGTGTCATATAGACTGGACTTGCCCTCTTCCTTAGCGGGTGTCCCGATCCGCAACCCAAATTGTTGGGCCGAGCCGAGTCATGTCCAGCCTACGCTTGAGATAAAGCGTAGTAAGTTGTTCTAAAGATAACAAGATAAGACTAAAATGTGCTAATAGTTCTATATGTAATGAAGAGTCATAAATGTCCCAAACACAAAAGTTGTCTCGTATATCAATAAGATCCAAGTACAAGTCCAAAATGTAAAGCTGGATACAGGTCCAGTCACAAAATACATAGTCTAATACATGACTACTCTCAAATGTCCAAAGTAAATAGACAACTAGACGAATTTCTTCGCAGGTACATCCTCGTAAGATAAAGCCTGGTCCTCGACAGCAACTCCATAATAGGAATCGCAGAGCAACTCCTCCTCAGTAAGTATACCTACAACGTTATTCTGTCAAGACGGGAGCAAGTACAGATTCTAGCAAACTAAATATACGAAACATAAAATGAACAGGAATGTAATAAACTGGAATCATGGCATATCATGGTTTAATTGGTTCTTTTTAGAAATTGCAACATATATTTGTTTAAAAGTTTAAAACCGTAGCATGTAAGTGATCGGTCAATAGGTGAATAGGATGTACAGCGGTACATATCAAGTTTTTCTGGCATGCACATACGTGCACGAACAGCATCGGTATATATCCATACATAAATGCGGGATCAGAACCTACGGCAAAGTTACATATAGAATGTTACCGTGCGCGGTAAATACATACGGAGAAGGGGGTCATGATCACGTACTCTACTAACAGTTTTTCCTTAAATCGTTGTTAAACATGTGAGAGATATAAAAACTATCCTAAGCATGGTAGGGATATGAAAGTAATACAATATGTGAAGATTTAACTTGTTACCCCAAGGATCAGCATTTAACATCGTTGGAAATCACAGTTCATTGATGTAACAGTATGTAAAGTTTGTAGAAGTACTTGCTTTTAGCAAAGCAAAGTAGTGATAGAAATGCTACAGATGTCTGGTGTCTAGGCACTGTCATAAACATAAATAATCTCAACTGTCTAAGTTATAAATATGAATTCTAACACTACGGGTGTGACACGACGTAACTGGATGCTTAGCTAAGTAAAATTGTATAGCAATCCAGTGTGAGGTGATATGGTATTTAAACCAACCTCTGGGTCTTCTATACTAAGGTAGGACGACGCTCCAAATACTAGAAATACCCAAAAATCACAAGTCATGACTTAACTATAATTATTTATTAAATAATCAATCTGTGCACTTTACTCTAGCAATTATTAAAATAGTTACATAACTCTAATAACTACAAAACAAAGCTCTAAACTCAACCTTGTTAATTATAGAAATTTATTATAATTGTTTTTGCAATTTATAATCTAGTATTATATATATCAAAAATCAGTTTACAAAAGTACACAGAAAATGAGTTCTGGTTTCATATGCCTAAACAGTGGCAAAACTGTGAATTAAATACTGGAAAATATATATTAAATTAGCTAAATTAACATAGTATTTAAATACAATTTTTTCCAGATTTTATAGCAATTAAAATATATATATAAATTCAAAAACAGCAAGCAATAATTTTTGGAAAATAATTAATTAATTATTATTTTTGTCCATGTAATCGAAATTGAACCGAAGTCCAGATACAGGACCCAAAGTCATGAATCAAGTCCAATATGACTTGTACAGACTCTGAATGTATTAGGCACAATTGGGCCCACAAACCCATGCTAGGTTTGGACATCAATTGGCCATAATTTATAAAATACAGGAATTTAAATATAAATAATATATTTTAAAGTGGTAAAATATACAAATCATAAGATTACCTAATAAAATAACTTGTGAAATTATACTCAACAATATTTTGTACAAAGTAGAATTTGAATTACATATATAAATATACAACAACAATATTTATATATATATATATAAAATATATATATATATATATATATATATATATATATATATATATATATATATATATATATATATATATATATATATATATATATATATATAAACATATAATATTACCTAATAAAATAACTTGTGAAATTATACTCAACAATATTTTGTACAAAGTAGAATTTGAGTTACATATATAAATATACAACAACAATATTTATATATATAAACATATTTATATATATAAATATATATATATATATATATATATATATATATATATATATATATATATATATATATATATATATATATATATATATATATATATATATATATAAAAAAAAAATATATATATATATATATATATATAAATACAGTATATACATACATACATAACAGTATATATATAATAATAATATATATACATAAATACATATACATATATATACATATATATATTAAAAATATATATATAAATAATATATATATATATATATATATATATAATAAAATAAACTAAAACAAAACAAAATCAAAAGAAAGGATAGGGGGGCTCGAACTCGGCCAGGGCAAGGGGTGTTTAGCGCGCTCGGGCTGGCCAGGGGGTCAGCCCAAGTTATTTGTTAGGGAAAGGGTTTGGGTTTTATTTATTATGGTTTAAGGTTAACGGGTTGTAAACCCGATAGCACAAAACTAAACCCTATAACCCTATAACCTGTTCTTCGTGTCCTGACAGTTAAGGACACGAAGATACACGAGTCTCGTGTCCGGGTCATTCACCACACGCACGACACGAGTTTGCTGTGTCCAAACTTACCACTAGAGTCGTCGTGTCCAGGCGAATTACATATGTTAAAACGAGACACAGAATGACACGAAAAAGAGCTGACATGCACGTGTCCGGCAAGCTGGGGGTTGTGGAGGATGCTGGACGGCGGAGGAAGCGTCGTGGTGGCCGTAAAAGGGCGGCGTTGGACTCGTCTTGACGGGGCAAACTTGGTAGTGGTGGTCGATGGTGGTGGAGGAGGTTGTGACGGTGGTGGAGTCCTAGGGTTCCGGTGGGGTCTCATCGGGGAAGAAGGGGGTCATGGATTGCTGTGGGGGGTCGTGGTGGTGTGCTAGGGTTAGGGTTTGGTCTGGAGGGTATTTATAGGGAGGAGGATCGGTTTTAGTGGGCTAGGTCGGCCGGGAAAGGCGGAGAAAGGTCGTGGTCGTCAGTCGTCGGGGACAGCTGGTCGGGAGAACGTAGGAAGGAGAGAGAAAGTCGCGTGGGGGGGTAGAGTAGGTTTGCAGCAAGGCCCCCGAAGTTTGGGGGCTTTGCAAAATAATCCCAAAGCTATCGGTTTACAAATATAATTTGCAAACTAAAATTACAATAATTCAGTAAATTATAAATTGGTATTAAATCAATTTACTAATTTACAGAACTTAATTAAAATATTTTAAATAATTACAAAACTCAATTAAAACATTTTGTAAAATTGCAAACTTACATTTTTAGTAATTAAAACTCATTTAAAATCATTTAAAAATTCTAGAAAAATTCTCAATAATTATAATAAATCATTTTAAAGCTAAATAGGTCATTAACATCTAATTAACACTAATTAAATCAAATTTGAAAAACAGGGGCTGACAAGTCTTCCCTCCTTGAAAAATTTTGTCCTCGAAATTCACAAGGCTAGAAAACTCTACAATCATTCTAATATAACAAGCAATGCAAAGAATGACTAAGGCTATTATTAAGACTAACCTCTAGGATATCAAGCGGGGACGGGTGGTTCCCTCGCAGCTGTTGGGTCAAACAAGTAAGGATATCTCTCCCTCATGTCCGACTCCCTCTCGCAAGTAGATTCACCCGGAGAGTGACGGCTCCAAGCTACTCGTACTAAGGGTATAACTTTGTTCCTCATCCTCTTCTCCCTCATGTCCAATATCTCCACTGGCTACTCATAGACTGTAAGGCTCGGTCCGATCTCCAACTCTGAATGATCTAGCACATGGTTGGGGTCCGGAACATATCTCCTCAGCTGAGATACGTGAAAGACATCGTGAACTCCTGCTAGATTGGGTGGAAGTGCAACCCTGTAAGCTACCTCTCCAATCCTGCCAAGTATCTTGAACGGCCCGATGTATCTGGGGCTCAACTTGCCTCCTCGTCCGAACCGGATCGTCCCTCTAGTAGGTGATATCTTCACTAGCACCATATCTTCGTCAGCTAACTCCATCGGTCTGCGACTAGCATCGGCCCAGTATTTCTGCCTGTCCTGAGCGACTCTGAGCCTGTCTCTGATCATCCCGACCTTCTCTACTGCATCCATGATCATCTCTGGCCCAAGCATAACTCTGTCCCCAATATCGTCCTAAAAGAGCAGCGTACGGCATCATCGTCCATATAGTGCCTCGAAAGGAGACATACCGATGCTGGCTTGGTAGCTGTTGTTGTATGAAAACTCTACCAAGTGCAGATGGCTCTCCTATGATCCGCCAAAGTCCAGCACACAAGTCCTCAGCATGTCTTCTAGCGCTTGTATCGTCCTCTCGGACTGCCCATCGGTTTATGGGTGGTACGCTGTACTGAACTTGAGCCGACTGCCCAACTCCTCCTGCAAGCTCCTCCAGTAGTGGGACGTGAATCTGCTGTCTCAGTTCGACACGATGCTCACTGGTACTCCGTACAAGCAAACTATCTGCTGTATGTAGACTCCGCCAACTTCTCGGTAGAAAGCCCCACCTTGAAGGGTATAAAGTGCGCACACTTCGTCAGCCTGTCCACGATGACCCAAATGGCATCCTTCCCTCCTTGGGAACGAGGAAGCCCTAAGACGAAGTCCATCATAATGTGTTCCCACTTCCACTCGAGAATGGGTAACGGCTGTAATAGACCAGCTGGCCTCTGGCGCTCCGCCTTGACCTGCTGGCAAACTAGGCATCTCGAAATAAAATATGACACATCTCTCTTCATCCCGTGCCACCAAAGATGTTCCCGCAAGTCATGGTACATCTTGTTGGCACCAGGGTGAATAGAATATCTCGATCGGTGCACCTCCTGTAAGACTGCCTCTATCAGCTCTCCCTTCGGTACGCACAACCGGCTGCCATGCCTCAAGGATCCATCCTCTGCTATGGTAAACTCATCCAGCAATCCTGCTAAAGCCTGGGCTCGAAGTCTGCAAAGGCTCCCATCTGTAGACTGTGCCTCCTTGATCTGCTCTATCAAACCTGACTGAATGTCAAGCGCCATCATCTGTATCACTGATCCTGGCTGAACAATCTCGATACCGAGCTTCTCCAGGTCTTTCCGTAAATGCTGATCTATCATCAAATACCATGCCATTGGATGCCTGCTCAGCACATCCGCCACCACATTTGCCTTCCCGGGATGATACTGTAAATCGATGTCGAAGTCCTTCATCAACTCCAACCATCGTCTCTGCCTCATGTTCAGCTCTTTCTGCGTGAACACATACTTCAAGCTCTTGTGGTCAGTAAAGATTTCCACACGCTCTCCGTATAAGTAATGTTTCTATAACTTAAGTGTAAAAATCATCGCAGCTAACTCTAGGTCGTGGGCAGGATAGTTCTGCTCATGAGTCCGTAATTGCCTAGATGCATAAGCAATCACTTTTCCATGCTGCTGTAGGACACATCCTAGCCCCTTTCTCGAAGCATCGCTGTATATGGTGAAACCTCCAGACCCTGAAGGTAATGTCAGAACTGGAGCGGTCGTCAACCTCCTCTTCAGCTCCTCAAATGTTGTCTGGCAGTCCTCTGACCAGATGTACTCTGCGTCCTTCCGTGTCAGTTTCGTCATGGGTTCAGCTATCCTAGCAAAGTCCTAGACGAACTTCCTATAATAGCCTGCTAAACCCAGAAAGCTCCTGATCTCTGAAACTGACGTCGGAGCCTTCCATGTCTCAACGGCAGCAATCTTTCTGGGATCCACCAAGATCCCCTCTCCAGTGATTATATGACCGAGAAACTCCACTCGATCCAAAAAGAACTCGCACTTTGACAATTTGGCATACAACCTCTCCTGCCTCAGAATCCCCAAAACTATCCGTAAGTGCTCTGCGTGCTCCTTCGGCGTCTTTGAGTATATCAGGATGTCGTCGATAAATACTACGACGAACTTATCCAGATACTGGTGAAATGTCTTATTCATCAAGTTCATAAAGACAACTGGCGTATTTGTGAGACCAAATGGCATTACCAGAAACAAGTACTGCCCGTACTTCGTGTTGAATGCCGTCTTCTGGATGTCTGCTGTCCTGACTTTCACCTGGTGGTACCCGGATCTCAAATCTATCCGAGAAAATACCTTCGCCCCACTCAACTGGTCGAACAAATCATCTATCCTGGACAGAGGATATTTGTTCTTAATGGTGATGGTATTCAATGCCCGGTAGTCAATACACAACCGAACTGTACCATCCTTCTTCGGCACAAAAAGTACTGGCGCTCCCCATGGAGAAGCACTAGATCGAATGAAATCCTTTTTCTATAGGTCATCAATTTGCTCCTTCATCTCAACGGCCTCCTTAGGGTTCACTCTATAGCAAGCCCGGGATACTGGTGATGAACCTAGTACTAAATTTATAGTGAACTCTACATCTCTGTCAGGCAAAAATCCTGGAAGATCCTCTGGGAATATATCCATAAACTTCCTAATGATAGGGTGTGGCGGTGCTATCTCCCCAACTATCGTACAACAGTTCGGCTCTAGGCTGATCTCCGACCCTGTCCTCCTGACACTGAATGGTGCCGTGACTGGGGGACTGAATAGAATACTACCCTCTTGACAGTCTATAACTGCATGGGCATAGCTAAGCCAGTCCATCCCCAATATGATATCATACCCGGGGAGTGACATCACAAAGAATAGTCCCCTAAACTCTCTCCCGGCTATAGTAATAGAGCATCTATAGATAGCTCTAATGGGCACTGGTCTGTCTTCCGTCATTACTCTACTCATCTCCTCGGTAGGTGTAGCTACTAAGTGGTGTTTATGCATAAACTCTAATGACAGGAAGCTATGCGATGCACCAGAATCAAACAAGCATAGAGCTAGAAAAGTATGCAAATAAACATGACATGTGATGACGTCAGCGAAATAATCTGGTTCCGAAACCTGCTCTGGCTCCGGCTCAAGAGCTAGGCTATAAGCCTTCTCCTGGGGTCCCTTCTACTGCTGCAAATGTTGCTCAAACCTCTGCTGCTGAGTCGGAAGTGGCGGTCCTCTAGTCGGTGGTCCGGCACCTGGTACCCTCGCTACTGGGCAGTCCCGAAGCTGATGGGTGGTAGAC
The DNA here is from genome assembly GCA_029216955.1 of Iris pallida. Classification (NCBI taxonomy): domain Eukaryota; kingdom Viridiplantae; phylum Streptophyta; class Magnoliopsida; order Asparagales; family Iridaceae; genus Iris; species Iris pallida. Next base: position 9,454,163 of record JANAVB010023800.1, read on the forward strand.
CCACAAGCTAAACACTGCCCCGACCTCTTCCTACAGATGAAAGCGTCGTGGCCTGGCCTTTTACAGAATATACACAAAGCTCCCTTCTGCTGCTGTCGGGGTCCCGGGGCTCTAACTGGCGGGGTCGGGTGATGAGGTGTGGGAGGACGGTAAGTCTACTGGTGTGGCGCCGGTGCTCTCGGCTGGAAAGCCTGACGCTTGGACGGTCCTTCGAGGTATACAGAAGCCGACCTCTTGCAAGACAGAAGACGCTCCTCTATGCTCCGGGCCAACTCTAGGCTCTGGTAGTAGTCAGTCGTACTGTTCGCCACTATAAGAATGCCAATGTCTGGAACTAGACCATGGCAAAACCTACGCGTCATCTCTTCTGGGTCTGCAACTAGACTAGGAGCGAAACGGTTCAAACGACTAAACTCCGCTGCATACTTGTCAACAGAACGGTTCTCCTGCTGGATGTTCTGGAATCGTAGCCCCATGGCTACCCTAGCGGTGGTCGAAAAGAATTTCTTCTTGAACTGGGTTTTAAACTGATCCCAAGTGGCCTTTCCTCTCGCAAATAGCGGCTCATTCCGGAAGCAAACTCCTGCCAAGTCTATCAGCAGAAATCTTGCTGTCTCGACCTGGAGGTCACTCAGCAACCTAGCTCCAAGGAGCTTTCTCTCTACCGAGTCTAGCCAGTCATCTGCTACTACTACACCTTCAGTCCCTAAGAACTCCTTGGGGTTCAGACCCATGAAGAACTTGATTGTCCCTACTCTCTGTCATGGCTCTACAGGTGGTGGGACCACGATACGTTCCTCAGAACGCTCCATGCTCTGACGGAGTAGGGTGGTCTGCTCCTGATGGGTTGCTAGGAACCCCTGGATCAGAGTGAGCAGTTGGTTCCCGTCGAGTGTGACGGAAGCCTGGGCAGGTATAGTAATAGGTGGTGGTGGGAGTATCGGGTCCTGCTGGGACTGTGATGTGGAAGGTGGTGGAGTGGTGGAGGCATTTGGGTTGGTAGATTTGTGGAGTGGGGGAGTATGGTAGGTAGAGATACATCGGTCAACTGGTCAACCGACTGGATAAGGATTGTGCCATTCTCAGGCATGGCATACTGGGATGAGCGGGTGAGCACCATCTAAATAAAATAAAAGGACTTATAAGGACTCTTTAAAGTAAACAGTCATAAACAAGAAAATCTAATTATAATAGCGAGCATATGATGTGATGTGTTTCCTATGTTGTAATCCTAGTATTCCTCTAGGTGTTCTAAGCGTCATTCCTAATGTTTTCTAGTTACCTTAAGTTCCTAATTGCAGGCATGCTTGGTACAATGACGTAACCAAACAATTTAGTCTGGACCTGCATGGGCCACCACTAAAAACATGTCACGATTCGCTACCCAAATTGTTGGGCCGGGCCGAGTCATGTCCAGCCTACGCTTGAGATAAAGCGTAGTAAGCTGTTCTAAAGATAACAAGATAAGACTAAAATATGCTAACAGTTCTATATGTAATGAAGAGTCATAAATGTCCCAAACACAAAAGTTGTCTCGTACATCAATAAGATCCAAGTACAAGTCCAAAATATAAAGCTGGATACAGGTCCAGTCACAAAATACATAGTCTAATACATGACTACTCTCAAAAGTCTAAAGTAAATAGACAACTAGACGAGTTCCCCGCAGGTACATCCTCGTAAGATAAAGCCTGGTCCTCAGCAGCAACTCTATAATAGGAATCGCAGAGCAACTCCTCCTCAGTAAGTATACCTACAACGTTATCCTATCAGGACGGAAGCAAGTACTGATTCTTGCAAACTAAATATACGAAACATGAAATGAACAGGAATATAATAAACTGGAATCATGGCATATCATGGTTTAATTAGTTCTTTTTAGAAATGGCAACATATATTTGTTTAAAAGTTTAAAACCGTAGCATGTACGTGATCGGTCAATAGGTGAATAGGATGTACAGCGGTACATATCAAGTTTTTTTGGCATGCACATACGTGCACGAACGGCATCGGTGTATATCCATACACAAATGCGGGATCAGAACCTACGGCAAAGTTACATATAGAATGTTACCGTACGCAGTAAATACATACGGAGAAGGGGGTCATGATCACATACTCTACTAACAGTTTCCCCTTAACCCGTTGTTAAACATGTGAGAGATATAAAAACTATCCTAAGCATGGTAGGGATATGAAAGTAATACAACATGTGAAGATTTAACTTGCTGCCCCAAGGATCAGTATTTAACATGGTTGAAAATCACAGTTCATTGACGTAACATTATGTAAAGTTTGTAGAAGTACTTACCTTTAGCAAAACAAAGCAGTGATAGAAATGTTATAGATGTCTGGTGTCCAGGCACTGTAATAAACATAAATAATCTCAGCTGTCTAAGTTATAAATATGAATTCTAACACTACGGGTGTGACACGACATAACTGGATGCTTAGCTAAGTAAAATTGCATAGCAATCCAGTATTGTAGGAACGAAATAGTAAAGCGTAATACTCTAGAGGGGGGTGAATAGAGTTGGCAGCGGAATAATGCTAAATAAAAATGTTAGCAGCACAATCACAGAATATTAATCACAACTGAAATAATGTAAAGGCAAAGTTAAGAGAGCAAACGCAAAGACAGCGATGTATACTGGTATCCCTCTGTTGAGGACTAATCCAGTCGGTAGAACTCTTGCTACCAGTTGAATCCACTATTGGAAAAACCGTAAGTTTTCTTACGAAGTCCTTGCAACTTCTACAACGCGAGCTTTGATACGAAGAACTCGTCCAACTTCAAATGTGAAGAGGTATTCTTCAATCAAGCCTTCTAATTACAATCTCTCAGAAACTTCTAGATCGTACCGCACTGGCAAATTGACTAGAGGATTGTAATTGGCTTGGGATCTGAAATTGAAAGCTCTAGAAAACCCTTTGGAAGACTGAAAGCTTTAGATAGAGAGAAGATTGAAAGTGAATGAGTGAGTTGAAATGATCGAAATCCTTCTTTATTTATAGGAGTTCCAAAGGCAGACTTCTGTCAGAATTCGGGCAGAATTCGGGCAGAACTCTTTGAGCAAATCTCGGTCAAATCCGCAACTGCAGGAGGACCAAGTTCCAGAGTTTCAAAATCACAACGGCCACTAACCGAACTCTGGCCGAACTCTGGCCGAGTTCTGTCAGGGTTAGGTTAGGGTTTTAAAAATAGGTTTTGGTGATTTTTGAAAACCTTTTTGTAAACATTTTGATAGGTCATTTTAAAAAACATTTTGAACTATTTTAGAGATAGCCTATTTGCCAGTACGACTCGGTGTACAACATATTCCTAGACTCAAATAAAATAAAAATTACATTGCATAGGAAATACAGACTCGAGTAGGCAAACAGATCTTCAGTCTTGAACGGAGTGAATAGCCAATCTTGCTTATGTCCAAAAAATCGAGATGTCCCAACTAGCTTTGTATATCCAGACAGAGTTTGATCAGTTATTAAAATCAGATTGACCATATGACCAATGGGCCAACAATCTCCCCCATTTTGATAATTGACAAACTATGAATGATATAACATTAAGCTTGTTCAAAAAGAATCAAAACGTGAAATTGTTCATGTCCTGTATTTAACTCAAAAATTAATGTTAGATCTTTAATTTTCTCCCCCTTTGTCACTTAGCAAAATAATTTCACAAGAGAAGGCTCCCCCGCATTTAATGCAGAAGGCTCCCCCGCAATTAATGCATAAGAAACAAACAGTGAGAAAACAAATAAAAGAGATAAGGCATAAAAATTAGAGAGATGTCATTGCAGGCATGTATTATCTCTAAAGAATATTATCACAGGCATGCTATTATTTCAAAAACATAAAAGAAATCTCAGGCATGCTATTTCACAGGCAGTTTGTAATGAAGAAGCAGTATAAAGAGATAGTGCTAAAACAAAGTGCTGAAATGAACTAAAATATCATAAACGAGACACCATAAGCATGTCCATGAAGATAAAAGTACTGTAAGCATACTATAAAGTGCTGATAAATATCAAAAGTACTGATAAAAAGAAATACTGATAAAAACTTAGAATGTCACTAAAAAATCAAATCACATCTCCTCATCACTATCCTCGTCATCATCATCATCAACAGCTCGGCCAGTATGACCGGAAGGACCAGCACCAGAAGTACCAGTGCCAGAAGAATGAGTAGGGGCACCAGCATAGAACTCACCAACGTAGTCACGAGGTGCACGATACCAATCATAGGCGTTACCTGGCTGGAAGTAGGCATGGACAGCCTCATCCTCACAGCGGTAACCCGAAAAAGCTGGATCTCGAGGGATGGAGGCGGCAGAGTGACCAGTCTGGGTAAAACGCAGATCGGCCAAGGAGTTTGCCATCGCCTGGTAACGGGTGACATCGTAGAACTCACGCTCGCGAGCCATATCCGTCAACGAGACGTGCAAAACAGATAAGTGCTGATGTATGCCCTCAAATGTCATGGCATACTGATGAGGTGGTGGAGGAGGTGCAGTAGGAGGAGCAGTAGGTGGAGCTGAAGCAGTCCGGCTGCGACGAGATAGCTGAAGAAACTTGGGCTCAGAGTCCTGAGTATAAGTCGATAGATCGATCTCGAATCGCTGAAAGATACGAGGGAGAATCATCGCGTAAGAGAGATTTCGATCTCTTGTACGACATCGTCCCATCATCTGAATGATAGTCTTAGAGGTGGAAAAAGGAATCTCCTTAAGAATATGGTACATGGCGGACAGCTCAAGTGAGGTTACATCATCTTTGGAAGTGGATTTAGGAAGGATAGTAGAGTAGATGATGCGATGCAATTTGTAGTTGAACAAGTTCAGGTTGTTAGCCTTGAACTTTCCAGAGCGTACTCTGTCAGGAGCACAGAGTTTCGCTTTGAAACTAGTGAGTGTTGTGCCTTCGGGAAACTCGAATTCTGTGATGTCTACTAGCGGTTCACCTTCATTGGGAATACCAAGAATCTCCGCTATGAGGGCATCATCGAACTCGATGTCGATGCCTCCAACACGTGTGCTCACGACAAAAGTATTTACTACGAGATTGCAATAGAATAAACGAATGGCATTAGTAGCTATCGGGAAGCACAGTTTAACAAATAGGTGTAACCCTAATGTCTCAAACAAGTGACGATGATCGGGAAATACCGTCCATTTGATCGGAGCGCCGCCGTATATGGATCGGGTGGAAAAATTACCGTACCATAATAGAGCTTGATCGAGGGTTTGAAAGAAAAACCCATCGAAAGCACCATCGCTCGTTTGGATCGGCGAAAAGAGTAAATCCGTGTGTGGATTCGAAGACGACCCTTCCTCACTAGGAGTGGTCTTCTTCTTCCTCTTGAATGGATTAAATTTAGGTGCCATTGAAATAAAAAGCACAAATTGAAAGGTGGAGAGAGAGGGAGTTATACCTCACGAAATCAGGATATGTTGTAGAGAATGTCGATCTCCGCACGATTCCAAATTTTGGAGAGATTTCACCAAGTAGATTGGAAGGAAAAGATTGGTGAAGAACTAGGGTTTGATGGCTCGGGTCGGCTGCTGCTGCTGTTTGAATTGGTTTGGAAGCAATGAAAGAGAAGAAGCTCTCGGGTTCTGGATATATACATAGATACCCTCAACCGAACTCGGGCCAAATTCGGTCATAGTTCTGGCCGAATTCGCCTAGGGTTCTTCAAAGTTGATTTTTGCCACTTCTTTTTCATTGTCTCATTTCAAATATTTAATTCAAAGATTAGTTATTTTAGCCTTCAAATAACATAATTAATAATATTTTATGAATTAAATGTCGTTACACAGCGACTGTCTCAGATTAGCTGTAGGAGTACTGTCCCAGCTGGCGGAGGTTCACCGGAGAACTCTTAAATACCGCTTCGCTTCAACCGTAGTTGTGGTGACAGACAGACTCTTTATTGGCTTGTCTCTAACACAGTTTTTGCGTATTGAGATATAATCATAAAACAGAATCAATTAATATTATTGACGTCCAAAATTTCTAATTCTCGACGTAAATAATTGAAACGATCTTCCGCTAGAGGTTTAGTGAAGATGTCAGCTAATTGATTTTCAGTATCTATGTACACAAGGTTTATATCTCCATTTTGATGATGATCTCTAAGAAAATGATGTCTAATCTCGATATGTTTAGTACGAGAGTGACATACTGGATTCTTAGTCAAATTAATAGTGCTCGTGTTATCACAGAAAATGGGAATAAGTGTGTAAAATAAATCATAGTCTTCTAGGGTTTGTTTCATCCACAAAATCTGAGCGCAACAACGTCCTGCGGCGATGTACTCAACCTCTGTTGTTGATAGGGCTACAGAATTTTACTTTTTACTAAACCAAGAGACTAAAGCTTTGCCTAAGAAATGACATGTGCCACTTGTACTTTTTCTATCAACTTTGCATCCAGCAAAATCTGTATCTGAATAACCGATAAGGTCAAAGGATTTAGTTTTGGGATACCACAAGCCAACAGAAGAAGTGCCTTTAAGGTATCGAAAGATACGCTTAACTGCGGACAGATGTGATTCTTTTGGGTTAACTTGAAAACGTGCACACAGGCAAACACTAAACATTATATCTGGACGACTAGCAGTTAAATAAAGTAAACTACCAATCATACCTCGATACTTACGTGTGTCGACTGGCTTGCCTTGTTCATCTGAATCAAGCTTTGTTGAAGTTGCCATCGGAGTGCCAATAGGTTTGACATTGTCCAGATCGAACTTCTTTAGCAAGTCTTTTGTGTACTTGGCTTGATTTATGAATATCCCATTATCAGTTTGTTTAATTTGCAATCCGAGAAAGAATTTTAGCTCTCCCATCATGCTCATTTCAAACTCATTCTGCATACACTTAGAAAATTCTTGACACAGAGATTCATCAGTGGATCCAAATATAATATCATCAACATAGATTTGAATTAAAAGCAACTTGCCATTAAAAGATTTAATAAATAGTGTAGTGTCAACCTTCCCTTTTGAAAAACTGTTGTCAAGTAGAAAAGAGCTTAGACGATCATACCAAGCACGAGGGGCTTGTTTTAAACCGTAGAGAGCTTTCTTCAACTTGAAAACATGATCTGGATTTTTGAAATCCGTGAAACCTGGAGGTTGTGCTACAAAAACTTCTTCTTTTATAAATCCATTTAAAAAAGCACTCTTCACATCCATTTGAAAAAGTTTAAAATCATAAAAACATGCAAATGCACATAACATGCGAATGGATTCTAATCTCGCAACTGGGGCATAAGTCTCATCGTAGTCGATACCTTCTTCTTGATTGTATCCTTGAGCTATGAGTCGAGCCTTATTACGAGTCACTAAACCATTCTCATTCAGTTTGTTTCGGAATACCCAACGGGTGCCAATGACCGGATGATCAACAGGCCTGGGAACAAGTTCCCAAACTTGATTCCGTTCAAATTGGTTTAATTCCTCTTACATAGCATCTATCCAAAAACTATCACTACATGCTTCATCAATAGTTTTGGGTTCTAGCTGTGAAATAAATGCAACACTAGAAACAATATCTCTACAGGATGTACGAGTACTTACTCCCTTGGTAATATTACCAATTACTAAATCCTTTGGATGATTAGCTGTAAATTTCAACCTTTTTGCTTCATTCTGAAGGTAGCTGGTTCCTGGATCTTCTCTAGGAGGTTCAGCTAGTACAGAGCTTGGTTGAGAATCAGCTGGAGTTGAGCTTGGTACAGATGTATCTTCGTCATTGTCATCAATCGTCATTTGATTTAATTCATCAAAGGTGACATTGATTGACTCTTCGATGATCATGGTACGTTTGTTGAAGACTCTGTATCCTTTGCTCTTGGCCGCATAACCTAAAAATATACCTTCATCGGCATTTTCATCAAATTTTCCCAAATTGTCTTTTGTGTTAAGAATAAAACATTTACAACCAAAAATTCTAAAGTATGAAACTGAAGGAATTCTATCAAACCATAACTCAAATGGAGTCTTCTTCGATTTGGGTCGAATTAGAACTCTATTGAGAACAAAGCAAGCTGTGTTGACAGCTTCAGCCCAGAAATATTTGGGTAGACTAAACTGGTTTAACATCACTCTGGCCATTTCGGTTAGAGTTCTGTTCTTACGTTCCACAACTCTATTTTGTTGTGGAGTCCTAGGGCAGGAGAACTCATGAATAAAACCGTGTATGTCACAAAATTACTCAAAATCAGTATTCTCGAATTTGCCACCATGATCGCTTCTTATGCGAGTGATCATGTAACCTTTTTCATTCTGTACTTTCTTGCAAAAGACGACAAATTCGGATAATGCATCATTCTTGCGTGTCAAAAAATATACCCACATGTATCTAGAGAAATCATCTACAATTACGAAAGCATAAAGTTTACCTCCGAGGCTAGCAACTCTGCTAGGACCAAATAAGTCCATATGAAGCAATTGTAGAGGTCTAGTAGTACATACTGCGTTTACTGACTTGAAAGTGGATCTGGTAGCTTTGTTCCTTTCACATTGACTGCATACCGAATCCTTCTTGAATGTAATGTCCGGTAAACCGCGTACTAGCTTCTTTGTGGATAGTCTTGATATTGTATCCATATTAGTGTGACCGAGTCTCATATGCCACAGGTGACTCTCATCACTCTTGGCCATTAAGCATCTACCTGAAATGTTAGTTTCTTCTAACAAATAGAAAACATATATATTGTCTTCCCTGATACCTTCAAAGATAGTACTACTAGTTGAGCTATCAACTATAGTACATTTGTCTTTGTCAAAGTTGATGCCATAACCATGATCAGCTAGATGACTTATGCTGAGTAGGTTATGTTTCAACTCGGTAACCAGACAGACATCCTTAATTACAGGATAGGGAGACTTACCAACATCATCGATACCAATAATATATCCTTTCAAATTATTACCGAAGGAGATATAGCCTTCCTTCTTTTTCTTCGACAGTGTTGCAAATAGGGTAGCGTCACCGGTCATATGCCGTGAGCAACCGCTGTCGAGGATCCATTTGCTTCTAGCATGTGAAGGGTGTTCCACCTACAAAATAGTTTGCAGATGAAACCTTTGGTACCTATTTCTTGTAGGGTCCTGAATTGTTAGCTTTAGGTATCCAAACATAAATATTTAGATCTACAAGCTTTCTCATTCTACATGCAGATGATATATGACCAATGAGGCCGCAATAATGACATTGTGCATGTCGAGTGTTGAAAGCTGAGTGGTGTGCATGGTTGGTAGGTTTGGGTTTTCTAGTATAGAAGAAAGTATACCTATAATCTTGTTTGGGCTTAACCTTTTGGGGTAAAGGTTTGATAGGGTTAGGTCTGACAGTGTTTGGCTTGGGAATGTTCCAATTTCTCGGTAAGTGACACGTGTTAGGGTAGGAAGCAGCAGGCTCAGACTGTTTTCCTAACCTAATTTCCAATCTTTTGGAAGTGTCAAACAACTTAGTATAATCAGAAGTAAGTGATTCCATTCTGATTTGTGCACATTGAAGACTTTTCTTCTCTATAGAAAGTTCTTTCTTGAGTTGGTCAATAATTTTGTCTTTCTCTTCAGATGACTTGGTAGTCTCGTGTAATAAGAGATTTATTGAAAAAAGCTCACCAGACTCACTAATATTATTTCTAACCTCAGCTAGTAGGTCGGTAAGTCTACCTATTTTACTTTTTTACTCTTTGAGTACCTTCTTAGAGGTCTGATACTTACTACGCAGTTTCCTGTAATCAGTCATCAGGTCACTGAAGGCATCTTCTAATTGCTCAAAGGTGAAGTCATCATAAGTTTCTACAGGTTCAGTAGGTACCTGATCGGTTGCCATGAAGCATACATTTGCAGCGTCCTCTGAGTGTTCGTCTTCTGAGTCGCTGGCTTCACTCTCATGCCATATGCTGGTGTTGGCATATTTTCGAGATGTTGATCTTTTCAGGTTTCCTTTTTCATACCTGTTGTTTTTCTTGCTTGATGATGAGTTTGTGGGACAATCCTTTTTCATGTGTCCCTTCTTCTTGCAGCCATAACAGACAGCATCTTCTTGGTACCAGTTGTTGCTATTGTTCTCTTTGACTCTCTTCTCATGTCTCATGAATCTTTTGAACTTCCTTGCTAGGAGTGCTTGATCTTCAGTGTCAGATCCACTGCTGTCTGAGTCATCTTCAGCAGCTTTTCTGTGCTGAGCCTTGAGGGTGATAGTCTTCTCCTTTGGTGCAGGCTCTTCAAAATCTTGTAGCTCCAGTTCATGAGTGAGTAGCTTACCCATGAGTACTTCGAGGGACATCGTTGTGAGGTCGTTCCCTTCAATGATTGCAGTAGCCTTTGGAATCCAGTTCTTGGTGAGAGCTCGCAGGAGTTTGCGAATCTTTTCATGGTTACTGTAATCTTTGCCTAGGGACGACAAAGGATTTACAATATCCAAGAACCTCTCGAACATTTGTGTAACTGTTTCGTTGGGCTTTATTTTGAACGCCTCGTACTCTTGAATAAGTCTGCTAACTTTAGATTCCTTGACTTGAGTCGTGCCTTCATGTGTGACTTCGAGTAGCTTCTATACTTCATTTGCCGTTGTGCAGATAGACACCCTGTTAAATTCAGTTCTGTCTAAAGCACAAAAGAGAGCATTAATGGCACGTGCGTCAAGACTGGCCCTTTTCTTTTCTTTCTCTGTATATCTGCTATGGGGTTTTTCAACTAAAACTCCATCAACATTTATACGAGATGGCTTTTGATAGCCATCAAGAACAATGGACCATAAATCAAAATCAAGAGATTTCAAGAAGAAACTCATTCGTGTTTTCCAATATGTATAATTTATACCATCAAACAGTGGGGGTCTGTTTGTGGCTTGGCCTTCACTTGTGAATTTCACAGTTGCCATGTGTTGTGCTGTGATCTATATAACAGTTAATTAAAATGAATAAATAATTGTACTGTTACCTTTGCTTTACCTGTAACACCCGCTTTGATACCAATTGTAGGAACGAAATAGTAAAGCGTAATACTCTAGAGGGAGGATGAATAGAGTTGGCAGTGGAATAATGCTAATAAAAATGTTAGCAGCACAATCACAGAATATTAATCACAACTGAAATAATGTAAAGGCAAAGTTAAGAGAGCAAACGCAAAGACAGCGATGTATACTGGTATCCCTCTGTTGAGGACTAATCCAGTCGGTAGAACTCTTGCTACCAGTTGAATCCACTATTGGAAAAACTGCAAGTTTTCTTACGAAGTCCTTGCAACTTCTACAACGCGAGCTTTGATACGAAGAACTCGTCCAACTTCAAATGTGAAGAGGTATTCTTCAATCAAGCCTTCTGATTATAATCTCTCAGAAACTTCTAGACCGTACCGCACTGGCAAATTGACTAGAGGATTGTAACTGGCTTGGGATCTGAAATTGAAAGCTCTAGAAAACTCTTTGGAAGACTGAGAGCTTTAGATAGAGAGAAGATTGAAAGTGAATGAGTGAGTTGAAATGATCGAAATCCTGCTCTATTTATAGGAGTTCCAAAGGCAGACTTCTGTCAGAATTCGGACAGAATTCGGGCAGAACTCTTTGAGCAAATCTCGATCAAATCCACAACTGCAGGAGGACCAAGTTCCAGAGTTTCAAAATCACAACGGCCACTAACCGAACTCTGGCCGAACTCTGGCCGAGTTCTGTCAGGGTTAGGTTAGGGTTTTAAAAATAGGTTTTGGTGATTTTTGAAAACCTTTTTGAAAACCTTTTTGTAAACATTTTGATAGGTCTTTTTAAAAAACATTTTGAACTATTTTGGAGATAGCCTATTTGCCAGTACGACTCGGTGTACAACATATTCCTAGACTCAAATAAAATGAAAATTATATTGCATAGGAAATACAGACTCGAGTAGGCAAACAGATCTTCAGTCTTGAACGGAGTGAATAGCCAATCTTGCTTATGTTCAAGAAACCGAGATGTCCCAACTAGCTTTGTATATCCAGACAGAGTTTCATCAGTTATTAAAATCAGGTTGACCATATGACCAATGGGCCAACAAGTATGAGGTGATATGGTATTTAAACCAACCTCTGGGTCTTCTATACTAAGGTAGGACGACGCTCCAAATACTAGAAATACCCAAAAATCACAAGTCATGACTTAACTATAATTATTTATTAAATAATCAATTTGTGCACTTTACTCTAGCAATTATTAAAATAGCTACATTACTCTAATAACTACAAAACAAAGCTGTAAACTCAACCTTGTTAATTATAGAAATTTATTATAATTTTTTTTGGAATTTATAATCCAGTATTTATATATATCAAAAATCAGTTTACAAAAGTACACAAAAAATGAGTTCTGGTTTCATATGCCTAAACAGTGGCAAAACTGTGAATTAAATACTAGAAAATATATATATTAAATTAGCTAAATTGACATAGTATTTAAATACAATTTTTTCCATATTTTTACAGCAATTAAAATATATATAAAAATTCAAAAATAGCAAGCAACAGTTTCTGGAAAATAATTAATTAATTATTTGCTATTTTTGTCCATGTATTCGAAATTGAACCGAAGTCCAGATACAGGACCCAAAGTCATGAATCAAGTCCAATATGACTTGTACAGACTCTGAATGTATTAGGCACAATTGGGCCCAAAAACCCATGCTAGGTTTGGACATCAATTGGCCATAATTTATAAAATACAGGAATTTAAATATAAATAATATATTTTAAAGTGGTAAAATATACAAATCATAAGATTACCTAATGAAATAACTTGTGAAATTATACTCAACAATATTTTGTACAAAGTAGAATTTGAATTACATATATAAATATACAACAACAATATTTATATATGTAAAACCCGTAATTTTTATTAATTAATTTTGTGTTATTTTATAAATTAAATTAAATTATTATTTCTGGAATTTTGGTGTTTAGTCAAACCCGTAAAAATTTTCAGTTAATTAATTGAATAATTTATTTAGCTTATTATTATTAATAAATCATTATTAATTGTTAAATTAGGAAAAATTATATTTTTAGGAAAAACATATTTTTGAAACATTATTTAATCCAGGAATTTTTTTATTGTTGAGCCTAAACTGTTCCGAACCCATCTTGAATCCATTTCGGGAAACTCAATTTAGGTTTTCCGAAAACAAATCTTTTAGGTTTTTATTATAAAGAAAATATTATAATTTTCCTTTAAAACAAAATGGGAATTAAAACTTTCTTTCTATTTACTTCAGCCTCTATCACTAAACTATTATATTAAATCTCTTTTTTCCTCTTTCAAAGCTCATTAACCAGCAACAAAGGAATAGCTGATCTTTTCTTCCTAAACGGCCAAATGGCCGAGCCATTTATTGTTCGAAACCTCCCGAGCTTCTTCGGCTCCCAAACCGTCGAGCCCCGACCCTTTCCTTCCTCTTCTGAACCCCCCAAGGTTCTTCCCCTATAAAGGCCCCTCTCCTCTTCATTCTCCTCATCCCTCCCCCATTCTAACCTAACCCCAATTTCAGGCGAACCCCGTCTGATCCGTGTTTTCCGGCAATTTTTCGGCCATCGACTCTTTCCGCGGTCCCGAGCGCCACCCGCGGCCATCTGATCCAGCGCGGCTTCCCTGCGCGGCCTCCTCTCGGTCTACCCCGAGCGGATCCTGCCGCCGCCGCCTCCTCTGTTCGGCAATCCGCAGCAGATCCGACGACCCCGCTCGGCGACCTCCTTCGTCGGCAACCCCGTGCCCGTGCCCGTGCCCGTGCCCGTGCCCGTGCCCGACCTCCTGTGGTCCCTGATCCGGCTGCCCTGTGCCCGATTCGTTGTTCGTGGATTCGTAGCCGAACCCGCTGTCCAGTTTCCATTCCTGAGTTTATCCCGCGGCTCCCCGACCAACGGATATTGGGTAATTTCTGAGTAAACTCAGTAGTTCGTCCCTTCCGTTATCGAGTCGATGATGAATTTGGTCCCCGATTCCGTTGCGGGATTCGGATTTAGACGAATTCGATTTCGAAAAGTTCTGAAGTCCTTTTTGGTTAAGTGTGTGCTGTGGTTGGTTTTTGATCTTCTGTTTCGGAATTTCCGAACTATTGGGTTTCTGTGGTTTTTGTTACTATGGCTTCTCGAAATTTCCGAGTTAAGTTCGGATATATTCTGTAGATTGGTTTTATGATATTTTCGGGTTCTGAGTAACTCCGGTTTTCCGAATACTGGAAACATGTTGTGGATATTATTTTTCGGGTTTTAATGGTGGAAATGAATTCATGGGTTATTTCCCTAGTTTGGGATATTATTTGTGTGGTTGGCACAATTTCCCATTATTAGGTTATTCCAAATATAGAGGAAATGTTGCCCAATTTTCGTAAAGCAATATATATATATATATATATATATATATATATATATATATATATATATATATATATATATATATATATATATGATTTTCAAAACTGGTTTATTAAATAGATTTTTCGGGCGACGACCTTATTGGTCAATGGGCTCTTAGCGAAATACAAACGAAACCGGCATTGTTCCGGACGTTGAGGCATTAGCTAGTATGCGACGTAATACTTTGGACCAAGTCTGAGACCTATTTTTATATTCTATTTAATAATAATTTATTATTTAGAACTAGTTACTGGCCAAATCATATTTTGGTGCAGGACCTCGGCCTGCTGAATTGGATCGCTTTCCGACGTTCAGGATTCATCAGTATATTTATTTTTATTCCATTCATTTATGTAAATAATTGTAAGGGCATAAGCCCAACTTTTATTTCTTTTATGTGGTTCTGTAATAATGTAGAGTAGTTTTTATTTTCTGGTTTGTTGGTTTAACATAAACACGTAAAATAATAAATAACTAATTATTTTGTAAAAATTAATATCATTTTTCTCACATTAAATAACTAAAATTACAAGTTTGTTATTTAAACAAATTCACGTTTTTTCTCATTTAAAGAAAAATATTAGTTTTATATATAATATTACAAAATACTAAGTTTTGCTAAATAATCAAAAAATGCGATTTTTCAATAAATGTTAAATGAATTTTTCCTTCGTAAATTAATAACTAATAAATCACATCGATAAACGTGTTTTGGTAGAATTTGTAAATAACATAAAACTGGATTAGGACCAATTCTAGAGATTTTTACTAGCACACCTAGATATGGTTTCCTCTCTAATACTAAGTCGGGATTCTCAATGTAGGATTTCGAAGATGAGTCTGATTGTCTATCCCGGAACAAACTTTTCAACCAGTCATAAACAAAGGCAAGTACGGTTGTGTTTATTTTTTTCAATTTAGTTGATAATTGTAATATTGTAAGATTAAACCACATTGCTACATGAACTCTCTCATAGAGTACTGATTGTTATTGATTGTGGCATTGGAGTAGTGTAGTGTATTATGACCAATACCCCTCATATTGTATATTGATTGTACGAGCTTTCCTCTCTTACACACGGGGATAAGCCGTATCGTATCACTAGGATACAATTGTACAACCCAAGCCGGTCATAAGCATTACATACTCAAATCACATTGTTTTTAATTGTGGAAAATTTTTGGAAAATATTGTTCAAGTATTTCAACTGTTTAAACTGCAAAATTTCTAATTATTAGTTAAATTGTTAAATTTTCATAATTGTACTTTGCTCCTTTCCTGACTGGATCCCCCACCCCCAATAGGTTCTTTTGATGAAGTTGAGCTATTGATAAATAGCTACTACGACCCGGTGCTTTATCCAGCAGTGCTGCTAGAGTCCCAATTGGAGGATGATGATATTGTGGATGATGAGCCAACACTCTAGAGGATGTTTTATCTTTTATTTTTGATGTTAAATAAAAGACAGTTTATATCCAGTTTTATTTCAGTTGTATTTGTTGGACAAAGTTTATTTTAAATATTCAAAATTCAGATGTTGTAACAAAATAGATTGTGTTGTTGTGATTACCTGCATTTTGATACAGCTTACTATCGTCGTCTCACAATGGTACAGGCTGGGCATTATCCGATTCAACCCAACAATTTGGGACCGGGTCGTGACATGTTTTTAGTGGTGGCCCATACAGGTCTAATCAACAACTTAGGAAAACATATCTAGAAACATTTAGAACACTAGAACATTAATTTGTCACAACATAGGACCGATATATATTATAAATAAATATTTTTGATTGTTATAGACTGGTAGGCTACCTTTCTTATGATTTGTAATCCTAAACCTTCCAGAGTATGGCCACCAATCCTGCTGGCGATGGAATGTCATCACCCGATCACACCCCACCTCCTCAATCAAGTCCGGATCCTACACCCCGGCAGCTGACCGACCGTCCCCATAATGCACCAGTACCTCGTAGATTCTACACTACAATTCAAGTGTTAGATCCTATATCTTCCCAGACTGAATAGCAAGCCCCTGCGGTACTGCCTGATCCAGTTGTGCCACCAGTACCCGTAGACCCCACCGACCTCGTAGGCCTGCTACGAGGAGTGCTTGAGGCACAGAGAACTCAAGCTGAAGCTCATCGCGAACAGACGGCGATTATGAGAGAAGGCATGGAGAATGCCCATAATGTGGCTATGGCTGCACTAGAGAGAGGAGAAGCAGCCCAATCTGAACCAAGGCCCGCTAAAGCCGGAGATATTGAGAAATTCAAGAAGCTGGGTCCTCGACCTTTCAAAGGAACCGAAGGAATTATCTATGCTGACGAATGGCTCGACAGCATGGAGCGTCTTCTCAGCGTTGCTCGACTTCCTGATGATCTCCAAGTTGAAGCTGTGGGACTCCAACTGTTAGATGTAGCCAGCACCTGGTATCGAAATGAACCCCGACTCCAGGACAAGCAGCTTGACTGGAACACCTTCAAGAGGTTGTTCCGAAGGAAGTTCTTTCCAACATCAGAGTTGCGGGAGATGGAAAGACAGTTCTAAAACCTGAAGCAAGGGAATATGACTGTTGGAGAATATGCGGCCAAGTTTGGTCAACTTAGTCGCTTTGCAAAGAACTTGGTTGCTGACCCCGTCGATCGTGTTAAAAGATTCAGGTATGGACTGAGGGAAGAGATTCGTACTCCTGTGATCGCAGGCGGCGCCAAGACATACGAGAGGATCCTAATACGAGCTCAGGATATAGAGAAGAGTTAGCCTGTTCGTTCAAAGAGAGAGTATTCTGGAACTAGCAACTTCCAGAATAACCAGAAGAGGCTCAACCACAACAATAACAACAGGCCTTCTTACCACCAGCAGCAGCACCATCAGGCGAGGACCAATGACAAAGCGCCTAAGAAGCAGATTCATGTCTGCGATTTCTGCAAGAGGCCAGGGCATCAGTCGAACATCTGCAGGAATAGGCTAGGACACTGCCTAGTCTGTGGGTCTGCCACCCACCAAGTGAAGGACTGCCCCACGGCCTTCAACCGAACTGGAACAACATCGAAGAAGGCTCCCCTACCCACTCAGCAACAACAGTTTGGGCAGCACCAACAGAAGACTGGGCGAGCTTTTGCCCTGACAACAGAGGAGCAAGAGTCAGAGCAGGAACCTACCGCTGATATCATCGCAGGTTTCATTTATGTGCATTCACGCCCTGCTTTAGCATTATTTGACTCGGGTGCATCACATAGTTTTATATCAACAAAATTTATCACTGCACACCACCTAGTTACTGGATTTAGCAAGAAGATATGTAGGGTTATGACTGGTAGTGGACCCATACCCATTACTGAGACCTATAACTGTCCTACAACTATACCAGGACACAACTTCTTAGCACCCTTACTTGTGATGCCCTTACCTAACTATGATGTAGTCCTAGGAATGGACTGGTTAAGTAAGCAGTATGCGCTGATAGATTGTCACAGAGGATGTGTAGTCTTCAGCCCACCTGGAGAGCCGGAGTTTGAAACCTCTCGAGCTCCGAAAAATATGGAGGATATTACTTACTCCTCTATCACCGAAGAATCTGGACCTCCTCACCCTATCATAGCAGAATTTATGGATGTCTTCCCTGATAGTCTTCCAGGATTACCCCCAGATCGAGATGTAGAATTCACCATTGATCTAGTTTTCGGCTCTGCCCTATTTCTCGGGGATACTACAGAGTCAACCCTAAGGAGGCCAAGGAAATGAAGGACCAGATCAATGAGCTAAAGGCCCTTAGATTTATCAGAGACGGAGCTTCACCCTGGGGAGCACCTGTCTTATTTGTACCCAAGAAGGATGGAACTGTACGGATGTACATCGACTACCGGGCGCTGAACAACATCACCATTAAGAACAAGTACCCTCTACCCCGAATCGATGACCTGTTTGATTAATTTAGTGGAGCTAAGGTGTTCTCGAAGATAGACCTTCGATCTGGCTACCACCAAATCGAGGTCAGGAAGGAGGATATTCCAAAGACGGCGTTCAACACCAAATATGGTCAGTATGAATTTTTGGTCATGTCGTTTGGATTGACGAATGCCTCTGCGGTATTCATGAACCTTATGAACAAGGTCTTCCATGAATATCTGGATCAGTTTGTTGTTGTCTTCATCGACGACATTCTGATCTACTCGAAGACTGAAGAAGAGCATGAAGAGCACCTGAGGAAAGTTCTGAGAACCTTAAGGAAGGAGAAACTCAATGGTAAGCTATCCAAATGTGAATTATTCTTAGACAAGGTGGATTTTCTAGGCCATGTTGTCACAGGAGAAGGAATTTCGGTGGATCCAAAGAAGATAGCTGCCATTGAGAAGTAGAGTACACCAAGTTCAGTTGCTGAAATCAGAAGTTTCTTGGGCTTAGCTGGCTACTACCGGAAATTTGTGAAGGACTTCGCCAGGATTGCTGAGCTGATGACGAAGCTCACAAGGAAGAATAAAGAATTTGTGTGGACTGAAGCTTGCCAGACAGCATTTGAGGAACTGAAGAAGAGACTTACAACAGCACCGATACTTGTGCTACCCGCAGGTACCGGTGGTTTCTCAATCTACAGTGATGCTTCGGGTAAAGGATTGGGTTGTGTTCTTCAACAACACGGGAAAGTAATTACTTACGCATCTAGGCAATTACGGACTCATGAGAAGAACTATCCCACATATGGTTTGGAGTTTGCAGCGGTGATATTTGCTTTGAAGTTATGGAAGCACTACCTCTATGGAGAGAGAGTGGAAATATTTACAGACCACAAAAGTCTTAAATATGTTTTCACTCAGAAGGAGCTGAACATGCGACAGAGGCGATGGCTGGAGCTGATGAAAGATTTCGACATCGACTTGCAGTACCATCCAGGTAAGGCTAATGTGGTTGCAGATGCACTTAGTCGATACTCGATGGCGATATTTTTGACCAAGGAGCAGCATTTACTGGAGGACATAGAGAAGCTTGGACTGGAGATTGTACTGCCTAAAAAGAAAATAAAGAAGCTGGGAAGAGAAGCTATTGTACCAGGAGTTAAATCATCAATGATGCAGTTGCAAGTGCGTTCAAGTCTGATGGACAAAGTCAAGGAGACACAATTTCAAGACGAGACGCTTTGCAAACTCAGAGATCAAGTGTTGGCAGGAACACTTGAGGGATTCTCAATCGCCAACGACGGAGCATTGAGGCATGGTACGAGGCTTTGCGTACCAACTGGCAAACTGAGGAATGAGATGATGCAAGAAGCACACCAGTCGCAGTATTCCATACATCCAGGAGCTAATAAAATGTATCGGGATATATGTACTATAGTGTGGTGGTATGGAATGAAGAAGGACGTATCCAGATTTGTGGCTAGATGCTTGATTTGTTAATAAGTGAAAGCCAGCAGACAGAGACCAGCAGGACTGTTGCAGCCACTAGACATCCCGGAGTGGAAATAGGAACACATAACGATGGACTTTGTGTCAGGACTGCCTCGATCCCAATGAGAGAAAGATGCCATTTGGGTTATTGTGGACCGACTGACAAAGTTAGCTCACTTTATTCCCTTCAAGGTTGGTCTATCCACCGAGAAGTTGTCAGCACTGTACATGTAGCATATCTACCGGATTCATGGAGTTCCGGTAAGTATCGTATCTGACAGAGATACTAGATTTATCTCTCATTTTTGGAAGAGTTTGCATGACAGTTTGGGAACACAATTAAAGTTCAGCACCGCCTACCATCCCCAAACTGACGGACAATTGGAGAGGACCATCCAGACGTTAGAAGACATGCTAAGATCTTGCATCTTCAAATTTGGAGGATCTTGGGAAGACCACTTGCACTTGGTAGAGTTCTCCTACAACAACAGCTACCAAGCCAGCATTGGTATGACACCGTTCGAGGCACTATATGGACGTCGTTGCCGCACTTCGCTTGCTTGGGACGACGTAGGAGAAAGAGTATTACTTGGACCTGAGATGGTGACCGATGCAGCAGAGAAGGTAAAGTGATTAGAGACAAGCTCATGATTGCTCAGGACAGACAGAAGCATTGGGCTGATAGTAGTCGTCGACCATTAGAGTTCGAATAAGGAGACAGTGTGTTCGTGAAGATCTCCACTACCAGAGGAACTATCAGATTTGGCAGAGCAAGAAAGCTGAGCCCCAGGTAATCGGCCCATTCGAAGTTTTGAGCCAAATTGGAGAAGTAGCGTACCGATTAGCTCTACCAGCTAATCTTGAAGACGTGCACAACGTCTTCCACGTTTCACAGCTCAGATGCTACATCCCTTATCCGAGCCACATCTTGGACCATTCAGAGCTGGAGATTGGACCTAGCCTCACAGTGCCAGAGAAGCCAGTGGCAATTTTAGACCAAGGTGAGAAAAAAAACCAAGAACTCTGTGATGCCTATAGTCAGAGTGATGTGGCGGCACAATTCTCCAGACGAGTCTACCTGGGAGAGAGAAGATGAGATGCGGGAGCAGTATCCATATTTATTTGAGACCTGAGGTATTTTCCTAACCCTATCCTTTAATTTCGACGACGAAATTTTCTAAGAAGGGAAGGTTATGAAACCCGTAATTTTTATTAATTAATTTAGTGTTATTTTATAAATTAAATTAAATTATTATTTCTGGAATTTTAGTGTTTAGTCAAACCCGTAAAAAATTTCAGTTAATTAATTGAATAATTTATTTAGCTTATTATTATTAATAAATTATTATTAATTGTTAAATTAGGAAATTTTGTATTTTTAGAAAAAACATATTTTTGAAACATTATTTAATCCTGGAATTTTTTTATTGTTGGGCCTAAACTGTTCCGAACCCATCTTGAATCCATTTCGGGAAACTCAATTTAGGTTTTCCGAAAACAAATCTTTTGGGTTTTTATTATAAAGAAAATATTATAATTTTCCTTTAAAACAAAATTGGAATTAAAACTTTCTTTCTATTTACTTCAGCCTCTTTCACTAAACTATTATATTAAATCTCTTTTTTCCTCTTTCAAAGCTCATTAACCAGCAGCAAAGGAATAGCTGCTCTTTTCTTTCTAAACGGCCAAATGGCCGAGCCATTTATTGTTCGAAACCTCCCGAGCTTCTTCGGCTCCCAAACCGTCGAGCCCCGACCCTTCCCTTCCTCTTCTGAAACCCCCAAGGTTCTTCCCCTATAAAGGCCCCTCTCCTCTTCATTCTCCTCATCCCTTCCCCTTTCTAACCTAACCCCAATTTCTGGCGAACCCCGTCTGATCCGCATTTTCCGACGATTTTTCGGCCGCCGACTCTTCCCATGGTCCCGAGCGCCACCCGCGGCCACTCGATCCCGCGCGGCTTCCCTGCGCAGCCTCATCTCGGTCGACCCCGAGCGGATTCCACCGCCGTCGTCTCCTCTGTCCGGCAATCCGCGGCCGATCCGACGACCCCGCTCGGCGACCTCCTTTGCCGGCAACCCTGCGCCCGTGCCCGACCTCCTGTGGTCCCCGATTTGGCTGCCCCGTGCCCGATTCATTGTCCATGGATTCATGGTCGAACCCGCTGTCCAGTTTCTATTCCCGAGTTTATCCCGCGGCTCCCCGACCAACGGATATTGGGTAATTTCTGAGTAAACTCAGTAGTTCGTCCCTCTCGTTATCGAGTCGATGATGAATTTGGTCCCCGATCTCGTTGCAGGATTCGGATTTAGACGAATTTGATTTCAGAAAGTTTTGAAGTCCTCTTTGGTTAAGTGTGTGATGTGGTTGGTTTTTGATCTTCTGTTTCGGAATTTTTGAACTATAGGGTTTCTGTGGTTTTTGTTCCTGTGGCTTCTCGAAATTTCCGAATTAAGTTCGGATATATTCTGTAGATTGGTTTTATGATATTTTTGGGTTCTGAGTAACTCCAATTTTTCGAATACTGGAAACATGTTATGGATATTATTTTTTGGGTTTTAATGGTGGAAATGAATTCATGGGTTATTTCCCTAGTTTGGGATATTATTTGTGTGGTTGGCACAATTTCCCATTATTGGGTTATTCCAAATATAGAGGAAATAATGCCCAATTTTCGTTAAAACTATATATATATATATATATATATATATATGAAAATTGGTTTGGATTTTTTGGGCGACGACCTTATTGGTCAATGGGCTCTTAGCGAAATACAAACGAAACCGGCATTGTTCGGGACGTTGAAACATTAGCTAGTACGCGACGTAATACTTTGGACCAAGTCTGAGACCTATTTTTATATTCTATTTAATAATAATTTATTATTTAGAACTAGTTACTGGCCAAATCATATTTTGGTATAGGACCTCGGCCTGCTGAATTGGATCGCTTCCCGACGTTCAGGATTCATCAGTATATTTATTTTTATTCCATTCATTTATGTAAATAATTGTAAGGGCATAAGCCCAACTTTATTTCTTTTATGTGGTTCTGTAATAATGTAGAGTAGTTTTTATTTTCTGGTTTGTTGGTTTGACGTAAACACGTAAAATAATAAATAACTAATTATTTTATAGAAATTAAAATCATTTTTCTCACATTAAATAACTAGGAAAATTATAAGTTTGTTATTTAAACAAATTCACGTTTTTTCTCATTTAAAGAAAAATATTAGTTTTATATATAATATTACAAAATACTAAGTTTTGCCAAATAATCAAAAATGCGATTTTTTAATAAATGTTAAATGAATTTTTCCTTCGTAAATTAATAACTAATAAATCACATCGATAAACGTGTTTTGGTAGAATTTGTAAATAACATAAAACTGGATTAGGACCAATTCTAGAGATTGTAACTAGCACACCTAGATATGGTTTCCTCTCTAATACTAAGTCAGGATTCTCAATGTAGGATTTCGAAGACGAGTCTGATTGTCTATCCCGGAACCAACTTTTCAACCAGTCATAAACAAAGGCAAGTACGGTTGTGTTTATTTTTTCAATTTAGTTAATAATTGTAATATTGCAAGATTAAACCACATTGCTACACGAACTCTCTCCTAGAGTACTGATTGTTATTGATTGTGGGATTGAGAGAGTAGTGTAGTGTATTATGACCAATACCCCTCATATTGCATATTGATTGTGCGAGCTTACCTCTCTTACACACGGGGATAAGCCGTATCGTATCACTAGGATACAATTGTACAATCCAAGCCGGTCATAAGCATTACATACTCAAATCACATTGTTTTTAATTGTGGAAATTTTTGGAAAATATTGTTCAAGTATTTCAACTGTTTAAACTGCAAAATTTCTAATTATTAGTTAAATTGTTAAATTTTCATAATTGTACTTTGCTCCTTTCCTGACTGGATCCCCCACCCCCAATAGGTTCTTTTGATGAAGCTGAGCTATTGATAAATAGCTACTACGACCCGGTGCTTTATCCAACAGTGCTGCCAGAGTCCCAATTGGAGGACGATGATATTGTGGCTGATGAGCCAACACTCTAGAGGATGTTTTATCTTTTAGTTTTTGATGTTAAATAAAAGACAGTTTATATCCAGTTTTATTTCAGTTGTATTTGTTGGACAAAGTTTATTTTAAATATTCGAAATTCAGATATTATGACAAAATAGATTGTGTTGTTGTGATTGCCTGCATTTGGATACAGCTTACTGCTGCCGTCTCACAACGGTGCAGGCTGGACATGATCCGATTCGACCCAATAATTTGGGACCGGTTATATATATATATATATATATATATATATATATATATATATATATATATATATATATATATATATATATATATATATATATTAGTCCCAATTGGAGGACGATGATATTGTGGCTGATGAGCCAACACTCTAGAGGATGTTTTATCTTTTAGTTTTTGATGTTAAATAAAAGACAGTTTATATCCAGTTTTATTTCAGTTGTATTTGTTGGACAAAGTTTATTTTAAATATTCGAAATTCAGATATTATGACAAAATAGATTGTGTTGTTGTGATTACCTGCATTTGGATACAGCTTACTGCCGCCGTCTCACAACGGTGCAGGCTGGACATGATCCGATTCGACCCAATAATTTGGGACCGGTTCGTGACAATATATATATATATATATATATATATATATATATATATATATATATATATATATATATATATATATAATGGATATATACATATAATAAATATACATATACATATATAAAAGTACTAAGTATAAAATATATATATATACAAATACAGTATATACATACATATATAACAGTATATATATATAATATATATATATATATATACATAAATATATATACATATATATACATATATATATAAATACATATATACATATATACATATATAATATAAAAAATATATACATATATAATAAAATAACTAAAACAAAACAAAACCAAAAGAAAGGAAAGGGGGGGCTCGAACTCGGCCAGGGCAAAGGGGTGTTTAGCACGCTCAGGCTGGCCAGGGGGTCAGCCCGAGTCATTTGTTAGGAAAAGGGTTTGGGTTTTATTTATTATGGTTTAAGGTTAACGGGTTGTAAACCCGATAGCACAAAACTAAACCCTATAACCTGTTCTTCGTGTCCTGACAGTTAAGGACACGAAGATACACGAGTCTCGTGTCCGGGTCATTCACGACACGCACGACACGAGTTGGCCGTGTCCAAACTTACTACTAGAGTCATCGTGTCCATGCGAATTACATATGTTAAAACGAGACACAGAACGACACGGAAGAGAGCTGACACGTACGTGTCCGGCAAGATGGGGATTGTTGAGGGTGCCGGATGGCGGAGGAAAGCGTCGTGGTGGCCGGAAAAGGGCGGCGCTGGACTCGTCTTGACGGGGCGAACTTGGTAGTGGTGGTCGATGGTGGTGGAGGAGGTTGTGACGGCGGTGGTGGCGTGGTGGAGTCCTAGGGTTCCGGTGGGGTCTCGTCGAGGAAGAAGGGGGTCATGGCTTGCTGTGGGGGGGTCGTGGTGGTGTGCTAGGGTTAGGGTTTGGTCGGGGGGTATTTATAGGGAGGAGGACGTCGGTTTTAGTGGGCTAGGTCGGCCGAGAAATGCGGGGAAAAGGTCGTGGTCGTCGGTCGTCGGGGACAGCTGGTCGGGAGAATGTAGGGAGGAGGGAGAAAGTTGCGTGGGAGGGGGGGTAGGGTAGGTTTGCAGCAAGGCCCCCGAAGTTTGGAGGCTTTGCAAAATAACCCCAAAGCTATCGGTTTGCAAATATAATTTGCAAACTAAAATTACAACAATTCAGTAAATTACAAATTGGTATTAAATCAATTTAATAATTTACAGAACTTAATTAAAATAATTCAAATAATTGCAAAACTCAATTAAAATATTTTGTAAAATTGTAAACTTATATTTTTAGTAATTAAAACTCATTTAAAATCATTTAAAAATTCTAGAAAAATTTCCAATAATTATAATAAATTATTTTAAAGCTAAATAGTTCATTAACATCTAATTAAACCAAATTTGAAAAATAGGGGCTGACAGCGGGAGTCCATAATGTATTTCACGTATCGTAGTTGAGACGGTATGTGGCAGATCTTAGCCATGTACTGGACCATTTCAAGATTGAGATGGGCCCTACTCTCAGTTATCCAGAGCAGCCTGTGGAGATTCTGGATCGACGGGAGAAGGTGTTACGGAACCAGTCGATACCGGTTTGTTCGCGTAGCTTGAAAGCATCACTCTCCAGGAGAGTCCACCTGGGAGAGAGAGGATGAGATGCGCGAACGATATCCCTATCTTTTCCAGTCTTGAGGTATGATTTTGTCCTTTCTTAATCATGTATTTTGTCTTTAATTTCGAGGACGAAATTATTTTAAGGGGGTAAACATATAGCATCCACTTTTTCATAGAAGGGTATTTTAGTCATTTTGGCCTTTTTGTGATTTTCTAGATATTTTGACTTGTGTTGTGCTAGCAACTGGTTTAACCTTAGTGGACATTGTATAGGATCCTAACCATGCCTTAGAATTATTTTTTTTTACTTATTAGAATTTATTTAGGGCTTGAGTTTATTTTTTTAGGCTTTAATTAATTTTTAAGCCTTTTTGCATGCAAGCCTTTTTAGCTTTTTGACTTGGACCTTATTCTTACTTAAGAAAGAATTAGCCCAAGTGAAACCCTAACCCTAGAGACCCCTACCCTGGCCGCCCACAGCAGTACACCCTCCCCCTTCTTTTTATTTGTGAAGTTTTAGCCTCCACAAGTGAACCCTAAGAGATCTCCTTCTCCAAAACTCCATTTTTCTTCATCCGGAGTCCGTTTCTTCCCAAATGAACTCCGTTGCACTCGTCGAGGATATGAGTATCTGCTGGAGTATTGCTAACAAGGAGGTGGAGGCAATTACTCGAGGGGAATCGGCCGACACGACAACCGAGGGACTCCGTTTATTGAGTTTTCGACACTCAATAGGTAAACCCTATTCTACCATAGTTATTTTGGAATTTCTTTCATTTTTGCATCCATATAGGTGTCCGAGAGTTGCACATGAAGTTTGGTTGGATTTTGACTTCGTTTGATGGCGGTATCGGACACGTGTCGGTCCTTTACGGCACGTGTTCGACGAAATGCCGCTTAGGATAGAAAGTTGCTGTTTTTCAATTCTGTCTTCATGGATGTTTAGATAATATCATTTCAATAAACTTTTGTGAAGATGGATTTAAAATTGATGACTTTTCAGCGGGGTTTCGGGCATCGGACGCACGTACACGGATCCCGTGCACGAGGCCATGCATGCCCTGCCGTCAGTGCGTTGTATCTCGATGCACAGACCTTATTTTTACCTAAAATTTCTTGAGCATATGGGGGCAACCTCTGCCCCCATGCTCGTAAAATTTCACGACTTCTCGTTGAGCGAGCGCGGAGAAATCCGACGTGCATCGTTCAGCCGCACTGTGCTTTCAGGCTGATTTTTGTCACTGAAACGGACTTCGTACGCGCTCTTGACGCTACGAGGACCCGTTCTAGGACCTGGGACACGTCGACCTATACCTAGAATACCCGAGGGACCAACCCCGAGTCACGGCGTGGCCCGACGAGCGAGCCACGGAGGCCGAACCGCGCGCACGAGGGCGCGCAGGTGCGGGGCTGCGTGCGTCGCCTCGACGCGACGTGTCGCTGTGTTGCCATGTCCTAGACCTACCCCAGGAAACCCCCCAACTACGTGCACGAGCACGGAGCTTTTTGTTGTGTGTGCAGCGCTCAATCGAGCGGGAACGCACGCACACGTACACGTTGTCACGCGGTATCGAGTTTTTTCGATACGCGTTCTGTGGACACGATACAGACACAATTTCAAACCCGGGAGTACACGAGCGCATCATGTGGGTTGAGACCAATGTGTTTGCCGAGTTTCACGGGTTCATTTTGAGTATATCACATTTTGGGTCGTTGTGTGAAAAATGAGTTTTTCTTTAAATGCAAATTTTGAATTTGAGTATGATATTTTGATTTCCAGTAATTTAACTTATAAAATCTAAGTTTTTAGTACGTATATGAGATTTTGGACTTGTGGAAACCAACTCTTGGATTTATTTTATATTTTTCTATCAATTATGAGCATATGTGCTTTTCTTTGTAGTATATATATATATATATAAGAAAAAAAATATAAGTAAGACCCCGTTGAAGCCCATTGCAGGCATATATGTGTTGAGAATGGGTCAAGGGAATTAATCCCATATTTTGATTCATTAAACCTATTTCAAAACCATTGTCAATTCTTCCATTGAGCATTGGTATATATATATATATATATATATATATATATATATATATATATATATATATATCAGATTTGACTCACTTCAGTAACTTACAGGTGACACACACACACACAACCATTTGTTAGAATTAAGAGTAGGCTTTTATTGTAAATACATGTGTATGTATATATACCTATATGTGTATAGTTATTTATGCTTGAGAACCCTTTTTAGAATAGATCATAGTTGTGGTTGTAACCATAGGAGTCATAGGACATATTTGGTTTGTCATTTGAGCCTAGTTTAGTCGAATTGACCGACAAGTTGACAAAAGTCAACTTTGGGTCAAACTTGATCCAATTCAACTTAAACGAACTCCGAATGACCTAGAATTTTGTGTATGACCTAAAAATTAGTAGACGGACTAGTTGACCAATGTTTGACCAGGTTTGACCAACATTGACCAGGTTGACCAGAGTTGACCAAGGGTTGACTTTGACCAAAAGGGACCTAGAAGCATGTAGTCTTGCATTGTAGCTATTTCTTTTGATATTGTAGACTTGGTTGTGACATGTGTATACTTTAAATAGGTTTATATTACCCCGGTTTAGCTACACTTCATCATCAGCAGTTCAGTTTGCCAGACGAGTACATTCTTTGATCTTTTCATACTTCTTTGGATATGTTCTCTTGTTATAGACTAGTATACTTGATGCTGACACGATGTTCACACGGATTAGTACCCTATGGATCTTTTCATGCGATGTTATCCCCTCGGATATATCGAGTATATCATGTTCATGTACTTTATCGTGTTCATCATGTACTCCATGTATTCATATTTATCCATGTACACTCATATGTTATTCATGTATACTCATGACCATATGAGCTCCATGTATAAAGTAGTTGTTATCCATGTGCAATAACATATCATGTCTTGATCCTTGCGTATTGATTGGGGGCAGGGAGAGTGTAGTTGGTTATGTGATCATTATCTCCAGTAGGTATCAATGTGCAACTCCATAGTTTATCCATGTGCAACCCAACCCGTTTACATAACCAATTCATGCTCTAAATCACGTAGATAGTTACATTTCTCTATTTATCATATTTATATCTAATCTTGATAGTCTCTCTCTTGTTGATTTTCTTTACAGCGTTTCATGTATAGTTTTCTAAAGCTTGCTTTATATGTCCAATCCTGATATGAACTGTTGTGAGAGATATGTGCTCGTTCCGTCCTGATTGGGCATGTTAAAAATTTTACAGGTGATGATGAAGAGTTCTGCCCTACTTATTATGGCATTAGCTTAGATGACACTGGTGACGTGGACCCTCAGGAGGATCCAGCAGTCGCTGAGAACTTGTCCATAGTCTAGCTGAGACTTAGTATTTTATTGTCTTTATTTCAGACATTATGAGTTGTACTTGAGATTTGTTCTGGTGGTTTACATCTAGACTTTTATTTATATCTGTGACTCTCTTGAAATTTATTTTTCTATTCCATCTTAGTGGTTGTGATTGAGTACTTATTGTTTATTCTCCATTCGGAGCATATTCTAGACTGTATTAGATATTATGACTCAGGACAGCGTTCTACCGCCGACACTGCGGCGTAGGCTGGACGTACTTCACTTCTCGTGTCCTTTCACTGGGTGCGGGTCGTGACAATACAAGTAAAATGGGCAACCTGGATCACACTTAGCTGCAACCTTTGCACGAGTGTTCCTTGTTAACCTAACATCTCTACAAGAAATAATACAATACTCCCTGATAGCCTCCTTCAATAAAGATGTATTGGGATTTGGGAAAAACCATGCATATTTTGAGTTGGGGATTGTCCAGGTCACTCTCAATATTGAACTTCTTGAAAAACTTTTGCAACCTTCTTCTTTTTTTTTTAGCTCATAACCCTCAAAGTGCCATCATCATCCTCATTTTCATCTAAACTATCTTCTTCGGGTGCACTATCAAACCCCTCTGACCCCTCCTCTCATCAGATGAAATCTCACCATCAAGTCCCATATCATGAGCCTCTTCCATAACCTCAGGACCATCCACAAAATGACTAAAATTTACCTCATCATCCCTATCAAGATTGTCTTGTTCATAGTCACTGTCTACATAGACTGGATCAGCATCACTGTCTCTGTCTATAGCTACAGTATCTTCATTTTGAGGTTCAACAGCCCCAGTTTCAATTGCCTTCCCCTTGCCTCGAGTGTTGTACCTTCTAACAACTTCTTCATCTAAAATAGCATCCCTTAATCTTCTTTTCTTCTTTGAAAGCTGACTCTTCTTTTTTGCATTCAGAACATCTGCAGTATCCACTTCATCACCAGGTTCAACTTCATCCCACCTAACAACCCTATCCCAGTCAACAGTCTCAAGTGTGAACAAGTTTGCATCACCTATACATAAACAATACAAATGTAAGAAGGTTTGTTAGAGATGGACACCATAGTGGATAAGTATACATGTAAAAAAACATCACCTACTACCAATTCACAATACATCATAGTTCATAACATACAAATGCATGCCTGAATATTTTCCATCATTCGGAACTCTGAACCAAATGCCATTACAGGCACTTAACATTGGAATTAATAATACTTTTATTTATATATTAATTCCTAGGCCGCTTGGTATCAAGAAAACTCTAAGACTCTATCCTTCTTAACACTATATCTCAGACCCAACTATCAAGTAACAACCCTCAAACATAAACAATGGTTTATAGCCACTGAAGGATTCACCAACCATATAAAGAAAACATTAAAGCACATAATCAACCATATTAAACTATTGACTCTATATCATAAGGGGGGCGTTTGGTATGCAGAATACTATATAACCGGAAATTCTATATTTCCGGAAATCAAATTCCAATGAATTAAATTTTCTGAAAAATTACATTCCCGTGACAATATAAATAATCCCGGAAAAAAAAAATAAAAAAAATAAAAAAATAATAACGAAAAAATGAACAAATATAAAAAAACCGGTAAAAACGACAAAAAATAGGTAAAAACGAAAAAAATGGTAAAAACAACAAAAAATCGGTAAAAACGACAAAATAACAAAAAACGACAAAAACGATGAAAAACGACAAAAAATCGGTTAGAACGACAAAAATGACCAAAAAGCGACAAAAAAATGTATACACGACAAAAAATAACAAAAAAGGGTAAAAACGACAAAAATAACCAAACACGACAAAAACGACATAAAATAGGTAAAAACGACAAAAAAAATGCGGCAAAAAAGACAAAAAAAATAAAAAATATCGGTTAAAACGACAAAAAAATGACAAAAAAAATCAGTTTTAAAACGATAAAAAAAAATCGGTTAAAAAAACAACAAAAACTCGGTTAAAACGAAAAAATAACCAAAAAGCGCAAAAACGAAAAATAATCGATAAAGACGACAAAAAAATCGGTTAAAAACGACAAAAAAACGGTTAAAACGACAAAAAATATCAAAAAGCGACAAAAACGACAAAAAAGACATAAAATCAGTAAAAGGACAAAAAAACAACAAAAAATGACTAAAAATCGGTAAAAACAAAAAAAAAAAAGCTACAAAAACGACAAAAATTGCTTAAAAAAACGACAAAATTTGACAAAAAAAAAGCGACAAAAAAGACAAAAATTGGGTAAAAATGACAAAAAAAAAAATCAAAAAAATGACAAAAAAATGGTAAAAACGACAAAAAATTGCTTAAAGCGACAAAAAATTGGTTAAAACGACAAAAAATGACAAAAAAATATAAAAACGGCAAAAAATAATCAAAAAGTGACAAAAAATTGGATAAAAAGACAAAAAAAAAAAAACAACCGTTAAAACGACAAAAAATCGTTTAAAACTACAAAAAATTAGTAAAAAACGACAAAAAATGACAAAAAAAAACGATAAAACGAAAAAAAAAAAAGAAAAAATGTTCAAAACTAATAAAAATTGATAAAAAAAAGAAGAAAAAAATTTAGACAATTTTTTTTTGTCCGGACAAAAATAAAAAAAATATCCACCTATTCTTAAGGGATAGAATTCCCATGTTTTGTGGGTAAACTATTTACTCGGATATTTATAATTTTCGGGAATAAATTTTTTATAAGCCAAACAAACGTGGTAATAGATTCCCATCTTAAATTTTTTTGAGAATAAAAAAAATACCGCATACCAAACGTCCCCTAAAAGTTCAAAAGGACCACCATGTGAATTGAATAGTAGCCATCACCAACAGGAGAATCCAGGTTATAAACCCTAAAATCAAATACGTAGAATAGTAGACATCTTGGCATCAAGAAAATCCTCTAAAACATTAAAGCACTAAAAGACATAATAAACCCTAAAATTAAGTACTCACCGACATCATAAACTGATGGGTCACCAGAATCTCGATACCTAGAGTAGTAGCCATCACCAACAGGAGAATCCATGCTTCTTTTGCAGATCAAATTGAATCTTCACAGACAATCCTATCAAACCCAATTAAAAACCCTACAAAACTTCATAAAAAGACATACTTTTCTTTCTGTCTTCTGAAAAAATGTGGTAGTGGAAAAGGGGAAAGAGGGTTGGATTAGGGTGTTATGACGAAAATAACCCTGGAAAATAAGTCATGTGACTAGCCCATGAAATTTAGTTCAGACACTTCTTAAAATTTCTATCCAAAAGTACTAACGAAATTTAGTTCATACACTTCTTAAACTAAACTATAAAATTTAGGTACCAAATTAATCAAAAAAAAGTTCAATCACCAAACGGCGTGACTACATTCTTCAGACACCTTTGGACAATGGGTCCGGCTATACACACCCCAAGACTTGCTAAGGACACCCCAATTACTAAGTACACCCCATATATATTTAATAAAACTTAAAAACATACTAAGCACACCCCACTCTTTGACAGAAATGTCCTTTCTAAGCACACCCCACTCTCCTCTCTTCTCAAACCAACAATCCTAAGTACACCACATTCTATACAAAACCAAAACACACCCCATTTCTATTCACCACTAACACTCCATTCTCTTCTCTCTCCCAAAGACCAAGCGGCCGAACCCCCCCCTCCCGTTCGACGACAAGGAGTTTGTTTCGTTACAATGGCGGGCCAATCCGAAGACCGATTCCAAGATGAACCCCAATCCCAACAATATGGTGAGTTTTTCAAATCGAACCTCACCATTACTTCGAACTGAGTCTTTCATTTAGGATCACTGAATTAGGGTTTCAAAAATCCGTCATTTTCTAGCCCGTGCATCTTCGTTTTCGTTTTTTTTTTTCGATTTTCGCTGTTCTGCCCGAGCCTGGTTGGTCGGACAGAAAACCGTACGTTCGACAACACGAAGTCGAACACTTGTGCAGACGTTCGACAGTAATATGTCGAACACTCACGTATTGTTCGACAAACATATGTCGAACATCCTAATATTTTAACAGGGTATTTTGGGGATTTTCCGTCAATTTACCACGAAGAATGGTCATTCTCCGTGATATTAACACGGATAATAATCATTTTCTGTGATCTTTACACGGAGAATGGACATTCTCCGTCATTTTTTACAACGGAGAATGGTCATTCTCCGTCTTTTTCGACACGGAGAATGGTCATTCTCCGTGATATTAACACGGAGAATGACCAATCTCGTGTTAACATGGAGGAGAATGGTCATTCTCCATATTGAAAAAGACGGAGAATGACCATTCTCCGTGTTAAAACCACGGAGAACAGCTATTCTCCGTACTAAAATGACGGAGAATTGTCATTCTCCGTCAATTTACCACGGAGAGTGGTCATTCTCCGTGATATTAACACGGATAATAATCATTCTCCGTAATCTTTCCACGGAGAATGAACATTCTCCGTCATTTTTTACAACGGAGAATGGTCATTCTCCGTCTTTTTCGACACGAAGAATGGTCATTCTCCGTGATATTAACACGGAGAATGACCAATCTCATGTTAACATGGAGGAGAACGGTCATTCTCCGTATTGAAAAAGACGGAGAATGACCATTCTCCGTGTTAAAATCACGGAGAATAGCTATTCTCCGTACTAAAATGACGGAGAATGGCCATTCTCCGTCACTTTACCACGGAGAATGGCATTCTCCGTGTTAAAACCCATAGAAAATTGTCATTCTCCTTGGTTCTCTCTCCCTATGTTAAGTCGAAAAACATTCAACTTAACAGGGTCGAACAATACAAGACACGTTCGACAACTCCTAGTCGAACATCACTCTTATGTTCGACAACTAGGAGTCGAATAGAACATGAAATGCACGACGAACACAGGTCGTGCATATCGCGATTTTTTTTTTTTGAATTTCTCGTTTGGAACGATTCTCATACTAATTTTAATACTTGAAAACGAGCAAGAAGGTGGAGAGAGTACGTACATTGTGTCTTTCAGATGGACCACCTTCCTCCATGATGACTTCTCAACTTAGGATTTTCTAGGATTTTAGGATTTTGTTGGAGAAGATGATGAAAGAAGGAAGAATGAGGAGGAGGATGGTGGGGTGTGAAAATGGCAGAAGTGTGTTTGGGATGATGGGGTGTGAAAATGAGAGAAGGGTATATTAGTCTTTTAATTTTGAAATAATTTATAACTTAAATTACTTGGGGTGTGCTAAGTAACTGCTGGGGTGCGTTTAGCCGTGCCCTTGGACAATTAACTCTTTTCAAAATGTCCTACCTCATGATAAAATTTTGAGTGATGCTCTTGTAGATAGTAGATTCATTATCATCATCTACTAATAAGAATTGGGAACAGTTAACTAGAGAAGAAGGAAAGAGAAAGAGGAAAGAGAGTGCTTGGCAAGCTGCATAGTTGAGGATGATGCCGGCCAGTAGCAGCAGCGAGATACTGGTCCAGGGCGGACTCTTCGTCCTGGCCCTGATCGTCCTCCTCTCCCTCCAGTCCCTCCCCAAGCGCTGCCTCTCCCATATCCGCCGTCGCTCCTCCTCCTCCCCCCACTCCCAATCCCAACGCCACTTCTTCGCCGGCGCCCAGCTCCTCGCCCGCGCCACCTCCGCCAAACCCTCCTCCTCGTCTTCCAAATCCGCATCCCTCCTCAAATCGGCCATCGCCGAGTCCGACGCCGCCATCGCGCTCGACCCCCGCGACGCGGCCCCCCACATCCTCCGCGCCCTCGCCCTCCGCCACCTCGGCCGCCCCCTCCCGGCCCTCAAGTCCCTCGACACCGCTCTCTCCTCTCCGCAGTCCAAAACCCTAAACCCGAAGGAGAGGGCCGACGCGCTGGTCAAGCGGGCCGAGCTCCACCTTCAGATCAATCGCAGGAGGAGGGCCGACATGGCCCTCGCCGACCTTCTAGAAGCGTCCAGGCTACGTGGCAGCGGAAAAGACAGCGACAGAGACAAAGACGGGAAGGTCGAGTGTCTTGTCGGGGAGTGCTATGAGGCGAAGGGGATGAGGCAGGAGGCCAAGAAAGCCTACAGGAGGGCGCTGGAGGCGGACGGGTCCTTGGAGGCGGCCACTGAGGGTCTCAGGAGGTTGATGGACTCCTCCTCGGCATCAGCATCCCTCGATTAGTTCTTTGAGGTATTATTATTATTGTTATTTCTTTATTTGTTGCTACTTGAGGATAATGTTGGTGAATGGTTATTTGTAATTCTCACTGATAACATAGTTGCCAACCAAGTTTCTTGTAGAAAATTTGTGTGCCTGTCAACTGGATGCTGCTTTATGTTAATTGTACTTCTCACAACAGGGTTGCAGCCAAGTTTTCATGATATAAGAAACTTCATTTAATAGTCTCTAGTGTTGGATTGTATCTCGTTTCCGGTTGAACCCTCAAAAGGGGTGACAATGGAATTGATAATTCCATTGATAATTTAGTCCCACATCGGGTAGGAGGTGGGATCATGAGGTGTAGATAATTGGGATTGATTCAAGCCTTACATAGGAATTCCCTTTTTAAGGCATATGGGCCCAGTCCAATATCGCACCTCATGGGCCAACTTCGGTTCTGGTCACACCGTGTTTCCAACATCTAGGTTCAAGACAAACTTGTTAATATCAGTCCACAAATGTACACCCTTTTTTAAGCAGTGGCGTGTCATAGATCGTAGTTAACCTATCAAGAACTACTAATATATGTGGAATTTTTTTATTAAGAAGAATACTGAGTTAGGACATATGTTGTTTCTTATCTTTGTTCAGCTATTTGGCAAACTTTTATGACTTTGCCACTACGGTATCGACAAATTTAAACAGTATGATGCAGTCTCTAGTAAATATAGTACAGAATTTTGACTATGTTGTAGAAATTGGGGTGAGCCTGTGTATGTCTTGACATTCACTTGGTCCAGACAATTGTGAGCCTTTTGGCAATAACACACCCTTTTCTTGACCAAAGCAAGTTATTAACTCAATAGAATCTTGTCCAAAACCTTTGAGGTTGGCTACATGAATGCTTTTCCTCAATTGGGTTTTATTAAGGACCATTTGCTCTACCTGAGGGATCCCCAAAGTAAGGATTTATTTCATACATATCCAGAATGTAAATCCGCTAGCGAATCAGTTAGCCATCATATCTACGTAATACTTTTACATTCTGACAAAATATAATAGAAATACTAAATGTGACACATGAACTTTAGAGATTAAATTAAAAATAGTAGTCTACTGCCATTGTACTTATGAGCTAGATTCATCATTGGTGAATCCCCTTTGTTGTGGTCAACGTTTGCGGTATCGGTGGATACCAATATGTATCGGTTTTTGCATGTCTGATATGATACTCACCCTCACCGATACTTGTCACGATTAAGAATTTCGGAACTCCGATATGAAACTACCGATACCAATACTCATTCTAAAACCGATTATGATACTGATACTGTGAACCTTGATTGTAATCACATGTAACACCCTTTTGGTTTGAATTCCACTGGGTTAACTTTTAGAGGGAGAAAGGATCCTGTTTGACCTTAGTTGCTTATGATTGTAGGAAACTACCTCGAGATACTTCATCGATGTGGTTTGAGGGTACATACCCTCATAATATGTATCAGTTTTGGCATATCAATATGATACTCACCCTCACCGATACTTGTCACGATTAAGAATTTCGGAACTCCGATCCGAAACTACCGATACCAATACTCATAATATGGTTCTAAAACCGATTATGATCCTGGTATTGTGAATCTTGATTGAGATATTGATACTGTGAACCTTGATTAGGATCCACATGTAACATCTTTTTGGTTTGAATTCCACTGGGTTAACTTTCAGAGGGAGAACGGATCCTCTTTGACCTTAGTTGTTTATGATTGTAGGAAACTATCTCGAGATACTTCATCGATGTGGTTTGACTATACCCTCATAGTATTCTATCCTATGTGGGACTACAGTGGACCACATAGACACAATAACTATAAGACTCCCTCTCAACTTTGACACATGAATGTAGGATTGTAGCATCTCTGGACTTCTCTTTGAGATAATGTCGGGTTGCTGGCGAGTTGTCGACGAAGATGTTAATCTGGGAGGCGAAGTCTCGACGTTCGAGATCTTGACTCGTACATGGTCAAGAAACGGTCTTTGTGGGGTTGAATCTGGAAATAACACACCCCAATAAAGGAGATGGTGATTCTCGAACACGAAGAACTTGTGAAAGATAATTCGAGAAACACAACAAAACCTATGAAAAAAATATGGAGAAGGCGAATATGAGATAAAATAAGGTTAAATACTCTCTTCCAAAACTAGGTTAACCTCAACTCAATCTCTAAGATGAAAAGCTGCTTTACCTTACCTTTATATAGGCACCAACCCTGTAAAATCCTGGAACAGGTCCTAACAGATATCTTAGACCCAAGAATCAAAACCGAATATCTAATAACTAAAATAAATTCATAAAATTCGTAACACTAAACCAACTAAGACTTGACTCAATGACCTATCTCTAACTTGTACACGAACGAAATGAGTAATGGTCCTCTGTCAATCTCCTGGACTTTGAAAGGTTGACCACCTTATAAATGTGGTGATAAAATCAAGAAGTAACCTGGTCGACGCGACTAATGCGGCCTGAATTTGGACAATGCACTCTCTAGTGGGGAAGGTGCCAAACTGCCTCCAATGTGGTGGAGGTGACAATGGTCCAGAGCTATAGCAGAATGTACTCCTGAAACTATGGGAAGTGTAGCTGAGATGATGAATATTCCGAAGCTCTGAGTACGATGGATAGAGCAGGCAAGGTCAACGTCTCTAAAGGAACATCAAAAGTACCTAACTACTATGATGAGGATGTAGGAAAGGTCGTAGTCTCATGGTAGTGTACCAAGTCGCTCGCATAGAACACTGTGCTAATATCTCGATGTCACAAGATGTTGAGATCAAAACACGTGGGGACTACCTTGATAATCCAAAACAACAAGGTTGTAATAATCGCTAGTCGGTCACTAGTCGGTTCGCGAGGACTAGGGATTAATCGGATTAATCGGGGACTAGTCGGGGACCAGTCGGATTAGTCGGTTTAGAATTTTTTAATATATATATATATATATATATATATATATATATATATATATATGCAACATTATTTGAGTGCTTTTTTGACATTTTGTTGCATTCAGATGGTTACTTAAGCGGGCACATGCAACATTATCTGAGCGCTTTTTTGACATTTTGTATGAATCTATAACGGTTATTTATTAAATTGTTGGTTGCATATTGTTCATTATTTGGTCAACTGCTCCTTTGGACAACAAGAAGAATTATTTGGTCAACTGCTCCATTTTTTGATATTATTTGGTCAAAAGCAAAAAGCAAAAAAGCAAAACAAAAAGTAAACATCAAAAGCAAGAAGTACATGCACCAGCAGCAAAAGCAAGAAGTAACAAAAACCAAAGCTAAAAAGAACTTTACAAACAGAAGCAAAAGAAGAAGAAGAAAAAGAAGAAGGAACTCAACCAAAAAAGGAAGAAAATCGAAGCAGCAAACACCTAGAAAGGGAAGCAAAAAAAAATTTACCTGCGGCAGGCGGAGGAGGCGCGGGGCCGGCGATCGAGGCGGATGGCTGTGAGTACATTTTTTTCTTTTTCTTTCTCCTTCAGTTCTTCTCCTCTTCTTGAGCCGATTTCTCCTTCTCTTCTCTGTCGTCTGCTTTAGGTTTTTTGCCTTCTTCTTCTTTAGTTTTTTTTAAAAAAACCTAAGTCCAGTCGGCCGACTAGGCCCGCCTAGCCGACTAGGGCTGCCTAGTCGGCCGACTAGGACCGCCTGGAAGCTCCCTTGATTTTTCCCTCCGACCAGCACAAAAACGAGTCGCCGTTGGCCGACTAGAGACTAGGCGGTCGACTAGCCGATTTCTGCAACACTGCAAAACAAACATGTCTCTAACATTTAGAGCATCTATGCAGCCTTTGGTGTCACTCTCACTTGAACCCTTTTCCCGCTCCTAAATTCCTATAACATGTCAAGCTAGCTGTAGAAGATAGATAACAATCATCACTCATAGTCATGCTCTCACAAATCTCATGGTATGTATGGTGAGTAGATTCTGAGCTGTATCTACAAACTCGTCTAATATATTTAAGTCTGCTGACTTGGTTGGTGTTGGTAAGAAATGCGAACATTAGAACGTGGATACATGCACCTAAGTCTGGTAAATCAAACCCAACATCTATAGCATTTTTCTCATCTACATAGTGAACGCCCTCCTTTAAATAACTGTGTTGTCCGAAGTGTATAATAAGTGCAAGTTTCTAGACAGACACTGACGTGAATAGTGACCGAATCCTTCACACAAAGCACTTTGGAGTTTTCTATTTAGTAAACTCTCTTA
This sequence comes from Iris pallida, assembly GCA_029216955.1. Taxonomy (NCBI): domain Eukaryota; kingdom Viridiplantae; phylum Streptophyta; class Magnoliopsida; order Asparagales; family Iridaceae; genus Iris; species Iris pallida. The sequence goes on from JANAVB010023800.1 coordinate 9,494,103, forward strand.
AAACAATCTCTCTTTTCTTTCTCGAAATTTTCATAAGGTTTGAGCATACTGTTATACTGTCATCCAGATTGCTCCTTGATTTGGCAGGACTTCTTATTATTAAGTGTTTTAAAATGATCCTTGATCTCTCGAGCCAACTGAAAAGCTTTTGTCTAATGAACCACCCTGTAGGGCAACGTGTCATCCTATCTATCCACTCTTAGCCCAAAATTTTATTGCGAGATCTTGAAATGAGAATCCTTGGATGCATTGTGATAGACCAATAGGTCGTTAGATTAATTCATGTACTCATGAACAGTCTAACAACCGGTTGAAGAGTAGAGACTTGGTCCAAGAGAAGATCCTTGTAGGTCGTGGGAGATATTTTTCCTTAAGTTTCTAATTCATCTCGTCCAAAATCTCTATGGGCTTTCTCAAATTGGTCCAAATACATCTCAATAAAAACATAATGAATCCTAACGGCTGTCTCTTGCTTCATCTTAGCGAAGTGCACTTTTCACTCATATTATACCAAATAAAATAGTTATTTTTGTCAAAAAACCAATCGTTAAATGCAAGGTGCCATGCTTGTCATCAAATAATGGGTGCTATGTTTTGATCCTGTTTAATTTTCGGTCCAAAACCGAATAATACTCACCGTTATTGTCACGCAGACCTTTTGTAACTAGATAAAGGTACTTAGGTTATTCATAAATATATAATTTATAACATTATTATTATTATCTACTAATAAATTGAGAATAATCAACTAGAGAAAGAGGAAAGAGAGAGAGTGCTTGGCGAGCTACATAGTTAAGGATGATGGCGGGCTGTAGTAGTAGCGAGATACTGGTCCACGGCGGGCTCTTCGTCCTGGCCCTGATCGTCCTCCTCTCTAGGGGTGTAACTCGGGCGGGTTGGGTCGGACTTGGCGTCAACCCGAGCCCAACTCGATGAATCATAAGTCTAGCCCGATCCCAAGCCCGACCCGACCTCGGGTTCAACATATGAAGCCTAAGACCAAGCCCGGAGAAATTTTAAACACATAATCAAATTGCAATCATGCTCGATCATTACAAAATACGAATTGAAATGTGATTTAGGATAAGGAGTTAAAGGGTTTGGGTGGAGAAATTTAGGATTTAAACATTTTATTTAAGAAATATATATATATATATATATATATATATATATATATATATATATATATATATATATTGGAAAAAGGGTAAATTTTATTCCAAAATCAACTCATACAATCTTACAATCAGGAATAGTCTCCCACCCATTTAGGGTGCCATAGCAGTTACATCAAATTCTATATTATGAATAATGCCTATAGGAGGGATGGTTAGTCGTTCGAAAATGCGTCGATTCCGTTCCCCACAGGACGGGAAAACGTCCCTGTAGGCCATTGGCTGCCATTAGGGGGAGGGGACCCTAGTCCAAGACCCCCCATGTCAGAAGCACTCCCTTTCCCTTTCTCCGCCGCCGTCGCTTTGGGATGCTACCCCGGCATCCTACCGTCAGCATTAATCCCCGGGCGTGGAGGGCCACCTAGGTCTTGAGAAGTCTTCCTCGTCCCTGGACCTGCTCCCGTCCTCCTGTCCTTGGTGAAACGCGCCTTAGTTTGCATCTGACCTCGACTCATATCTTGACGCGAACCGCCCTCCTTGCCCGCACTCCTACCACTACGTCGCCTCGTTTCTGGAGCCCCGCCGAAGTCCCGCGATCCTTGGCCGTTGGATCGCGCGGCATTGCGTGGGCCCCGCGCGATTCGATGGTGCAGGGGGACGGGGCTTCCGCGGGTGGGTATCTTGATCCGTATATATATATATATATATATATATATATATATATATATATATATATAACCCGACACATGAATCCGAGCCCAATCCGATTTTTGATCGGGTTCAAATAATATTTTAACCTGAGCCCGAGCCCGAGCCCGAACCGGAGTATCTTCAACCAAAATCCAATCCATTAACGGGTTTATCCGATCAGGCTCGGGTTTAGCCCGCACGAGTTGCACCCCTACTCCTCTCCCTCCAGTTCCTCCCCAAACGTTGCCTCTCCCATATCCGCCGCTGCTCCTCCTCCCCCCCCCCCCCACTCCCAATCCCCACGCCACTTCTTCCACGGCGCCCAGCTCCTCACCCGTGCCACCTCCACCAAACCTTTCTCGTTTTCCAAATCAACATCCCTCTTCAAATCTGCCATCGTCGAGTCTGACACCGCCATCGCGCTCGACCCCGCGATGCGGCTCCCCACATCCGCCGTGCCCTAGCCCTCCGCTACCTCGGCTGCCCCCTCCGGGACCTCAAGGCCCTCGATACCGCCCTCTCCTCTCCGCACTCCAAAACCCTAAATCTGAATGAGAGGGCTGACACGTTGGTCAAGCGGGCCGAGCTCCACCTGCAGATCAACTGCAGGAGGAGGGCCGACATGGCCCTCGCCGACCTTCTAGAAGCGTACAGGTTACGTGGCAGCGGAAAAGACAAAGACAAAGACGGGAATGTCAAGTGTCTTGTCGGGGAGTGCTATGAGGCGAAGGGGATGAGGCAGGAGGCCAAGAAAGCCTGGGGGGGCGCTGGAGGCCGACGGGTCCTTGGAGGCAGCCACCGAGGGTCTTAGGAGGTTGATGAACTCCTCCTCGGCATCATCGTCCCTCGATTAGTTCTTTGAGGTATTATTATTTCTTTATTTGTTGCTACTTGAGGATGATTTTGGTGAATGGTTATTTGTTATTCTCACTGTTAACATAGTTTATTGTAGAATTTGTGTGCCTGTCAACTGGATGCTGCTCTATGTTAATTGTACTTCTTCAACATGGCTGCAGCCAAGTTTTCATGATATAAGAAACTTCATTTAATAGTCTCTAGTGTTGGATTGTATCATGTTTCTGGTTGAGCCCTCAAAAGGGGTGACAATGGAGTTGGTGATTTAGTCCCACATCGGGTAGGAGATGGAAGGTGGGATCATGAGGTGTAGATAATTGAGATTAATTCAGGCCTTACATGAAAATTTTCTTTTAAGACATATGGGCCCACAATCAAATATCGCACCTCATGAGCCAACCCCGGTTCTGGTCACACCACGTTTCCAACATCTAGGTTCAAGACAAACTTGTAATATCAGTTGAGATTAGTATTAAGAATGAGATATCTTGTACTTGACCTTTCCACAAATATACACCATTTATTTAAGCAGTGGTGTCATAGATCGCAGGTAACCTATCAAAACTTCTAATATTTGTGGAATGTTTTATCAAGATGAATACTGAGTTAGGACATATATCGTTTGTTATCTTTGTTCAACTATTTGTCAGACTTTTATGACTTAGTGTCTAGTAAATATAGTGCAGAACATTGACTAAGCCGTAGGGAAGCGGGGTGAGCCTGTGTACATCTTGACAATCATTTGGTCCAGACAATTGAGCCTTTTGGCAATAGCGCACCCTTTTTTGACCAAAGCAAGGTATTAACTCAATAGAATCTTGTCCAAAACCTTTGAGGTTGGCTACATGAATGCTTTTCCTCTGTTGAGTTTTATTAAGGACCATTTGCTCTACCTGAGGGATCCCCAAAGCAAGGATTTATGCAATACATATCCAGAATATTAATCCGCTAGCAAATCAGTTGGCCATCATATCTAAATAATACTTTTACATTCTGACAAAATAGAATAGAAATACCAAATGTGACACATGAACTTTAGAAATTAAATTAGAAATAGTAGTCTACTGCCATTGTACTTATGAGCTAGATTCACCATTGGTGAATCCCCTTTGTCGTTGTCAAGGTTTGCGGTATCAGTACGGCTGGATTGTATCGGTTTTGGCATGTCTGATACGATACTCACCTTCACCTATATTTGTCGCGATTAAGAATTTCGGACCTCCGATCCGAAACTACCGGTACCAAACTATTAATATGGTTCTAGAACCGTTTATGATATTGATACTGTGAGCCTTGATTAGGATCCACATGTAACATCCTTTTGGTTTGAATTCCACTGGGTTAACTTTCAGAGGGAGAAAGGATCCTCTTTGACCTTAGTTGTTTATGATTGTAGGAAACTATCTCAAGATACTTCATCGATGTGGTTCGAGTATACCCTCATAGTATTCTATCCTATGTGGGACTACAGTAGACCACATAGACACAATAACTACTCCCTCTCAACTTTGACACATGAATGTAGGATTGCAGCATCTCTGGGCGTCTCTTTGAGGTAATGTCGGGTTGCTGGCGAGTTGTTGACGAAGATGTTAATCTGGGAGGGGATGATCCGGAAGTCTCGACGTTGGAGATCTTGACTTGTACACGGTAAAGAAACGGTCTTTGTTGGGTCGGATCTGGACCTAACACACCACAATGAAGGAAATGGTGATTCTCGAACACGAAGAACTTGTGAAAGATAATTCGAGAAACACAACAAAAATCTACGTAAAATATATGGAGGAGAATAAGAGATAACATAAGGTTAAATACTCTCTTCCAAAACTAGGTTAACCTCAACTCAATCTCTAAGATCAAAAGCTGCTACATCTTACTTTTATATAGGCATACCAACCTTGTAAAATCCTAGAACAGGTCCTAACAGATATCTTAGACCCAAGATTCAAAACCGAATATCTAATAACTAAAATAGTCATAAAATTTGTAACACTAAACCAACTAAGACTCGACTCAATGGCCTATCTCTAACTTGTACACGAACGAAATGAGTAATGGTCCTTAGTCAATCTCCTGGACTTTGAAAGGTTGACCACCTTATAAATGTGGTGATAGAATCAAGAAGTAACCTGGTCGACTACTTTGTCGTCGCGACTAAGGCGGTCTGAATTCGGAGAATGCACTTTCTGCCTCCAATGCGACATGTGGAGGTGACAATGGTCCAGCGCTGTCGCAGAATGTACTCATAAAACTATGGGAACTGTAGCTGAGACGATGAATACTCCAAATCTCCGAGTACGATGGATGAAGCGGGCAACGTCAATGTCTCTAAAGGAACATCAGAAGTACCTAACTACTATGATGAGGATGTAGGAAAGGTCGTAGTCTCATGGTAGTGTACCAAGTCGCTCACATAGAACACCGAGCTAATATCTTGATGTCACAAGATGTCGAGATCAAAACACGTGGGGACATACTACTCTGATATTCAAAACGAACGTGTCTCTAACATGTAGAGCATTTATGCAGCCTCTGGTGTCACTCTCACTTGAATCCTTTCCCCACCCTTAAATTCTAACATGTCAAGCTAGCTGTAGAAGATAGATAACAATCATCACTCATAGTCATGCTCTCACAAATCTCATGATATGTATGGTGAGTAGACTTCGAGCTGAATCTACAAACTCGTATAATATATTTAAGTCAGCTGACTTGGTTGGTGTTGGTAAGAAATGCAGTGTTTTAAAAGTTGGTTTGTTTGTCCGCCTAGGCGCTAGGTGCCCCTAGGCCGAACGAAAAATTCCCTATTTGGCCACTAATAGGGAGAACTTGGCCATGACAGTATTCCAGAGGCACCGTTAGGGGGAACTTGGCCACTATTAGGGAGAACTTGGCTATAGCAATATTCCAGAGGCCGCTGTATATGTTGTCACACGCGATGCGTAGGCGCGCCTAGACGGCCTAGGCGTGCAGGTTGAAGGGTAGTCGGCTCGACTTGGAAAAAATTCCCCTGGGTGTGGCACGACGCCTAGGGTCCCAAGAGAAATATAGGCGGTCTTTAGGCGAGTTTTTCTGTTTTTATCTTTTTTCTTAAAAAAATTGTTGTTGTTTTCTTCTTCTTTTGCTATTGTTTCTTTGATTTTTTTATTGTTATTCTTCTGTGTATTCTTCTACTCCTGTTTTTTGATTTTGGGGGAAGATCATGAACGGATGCACGAATTCTGGACGGACGCCCAACGTTAAGATAGTCAAAGGGGCAAGACACTCGAGGCGCAAAGGGTCCATATCGTCCAAGACGCACTTAAGGCGCACGCCCGACCATTGCGAGGCACAAATATATATATATATATATATATATATATATATATATATATATATATATTATATACACACATTAAAAAACAATATACATAAAAAGCAGTAAAAACAGTAAAAAAAACTTATTTTAGATTCGATTCCTTAGTAAAAAGTCAGTATACAAAATAAAACTAAAAAAACACACTAAAAATCACTATACAATCTTGTGTGTGTGTGTGTGGATGTGGGTGAGAGAGAGAGAGAGAGAGAGAGAGAGAGAGAGAGAGAGAGAGGATGGACTCACCAGAAGGAGCCGCCACCGCCAGCCACGTATGAGCCGTCTTCGCCGTCGTCGCTAGCTAGGTAAGTAGGTTTTTTTTTTCTTTCTTTCTTTCTGCTGTTGTTTTTTTCCTTCCTTTTTCTTTCTTCTTTTTTCTTTTTGTTGTTCTTGCTTTTGCTCTTCTTTTTTTCCTTCTTCTGCGGGCTGTGGTAATTTTGTTGGGCTTTTTTCTGATATTTTTTTCCTGTATAAATTGGTCTTTTTCTCAAACATGTTCAAAGTGCGCATAGGTGCACCTTAAGTGCTACATGCGCCTGGGAAAAATGCACGCCTTACGAAACGCGCCTCGTCTGGATAGTCCAAAGTTAGGAAGAACTTAGTCATGACAGTATTTCATAGGCTACTGATAGGGCACTATTAGGGTGCTAGGGAGAACTTGGCTATAACAGTATCCAGAGGCCACTGTTAGGGAGAACTTGGCCATGGCAGTATTTCCCTAGGCCCCATGACTGGTAGCAGTATTCCAGAGGCCATTGTTAGATGCCTAGGCGCTAGGCACCCCTCCTCCGCACCGAACTCGCATATCGATTTTTAGAACACTGAAGAAATGCAAACATTATAGCGTGGATAGTTACACCTAAATATGCTAAATCAAATCAACATTTGTAGCATTCTTCTCATCTTCATAGTAAACGTCCTCCTTTAAATAACTGTGTTGTCCAAAGTGTATAATAAGTGCAAGTTTCTAGAGAGTCACTGATGTGAATAGTGACCGAATCCTTGACACACAAAACACTTAGGAGTTTTCCGTTTAGTTAAACTCTCCTAAAAACAATCTCTCTTTTCTTTCTCGACATTTTCGTAAGGTTTGAGCTTACTGTTATACTGTCATCCAGATTGCTCCTTGATTTGGCAGGATTTCTTATTATTAAGCGTTTTAAAATGATACTTGATCTCTCGAGCCAACTGAAAAGCTGTCTAATGAACCACCCAGTAGGGCAACATGTCATCTTAGATATCCATTCTCAGCCCATAATATTATTGTGAGATCATGAAATGAGAATCCTTGGATATATTGTGATGGACCGATCGTTAGATTAGTTCATGTACTCTTGAACAGTGTAACCACTAGTTGAAGAGTAGAGACTTGGTCCAAGAGACGATCCTTGTAGGTCATGGGAGATATTTTTCCTTAAGTTTCTCTTTCTTCTCATCCAAACTTTCTATGGGCTTTCTCAGAATGGTCCAAATATAGATCAACAAAAACATAATGAATCCTAATGGCCGTCTCTTGCTTCATCTTAGCGAAATGCACTTTTCACTCTTGACTCATATTATACCAATTAACATAGTTCTCTGTCAGGAAACCAATCCTTAAATGCAAGGGGGCATGAGTGTCATCAAATATGGGTGCCTCTACCTTGATCTTCCTTGTGATGTCAACCTTCTCGGCCTATAGTCAGACCTCATAGAATGACCATCATAGTTGAAGTCATAGCAATCGTATTGTGACATTCAAGTTATTTAATATTTTTCCTAGGTGGAGCACGAATCATGTGATCATATCTATCAAATTTTCGTTTTGGGGTCAGGTGGATTGTGCATCTTATAATCAGTTCTATGTGCATGGTTAGTAATCCGTGCCACGTATAATCGGAGGGTCATGAACTCTAGGGTCAATCAATTGAAGGCTCAGAATCTTGTGTATTTATCGTTCATGTCCAGTCTGAAAGTGAGCGTCAACAACCTCTGATGCGTGGACTTTGGAACGACCTCGGGGCAAGATGCTTCAAGAGTGATCTTGGTCTCTAGTATGGTGATCTTATTTTATTAACCCTACTCAAGGGTTCCTCGCTCCTGTTAAGATTAAATAGGTTTAGTATTAGATTTCTTTTCCTATTTGGATTCAATAGATTACATTTCTTCTCCTATTCGGATTCAGATTCCTATCTTCTGTATGGATATGGATCCGTTCTTCCTATATATATTCGTAGTTGTATGGCTTTTTATATCATCCATTAATAAAATCAATATTATTGATTTGTTTCATGGTTTCAGAGCCTAGGATTTTTTTATCTAGGACTATTTAGAATTTCTTTCAGATAATCAATATTGTTGATTATCATTTTTTTCCGCGTTGTCTGCTCCGTCGTGCTATCATAGCTCCTCAACGTCAATGTCAGAGTGCTTTCAAAAAAGTCCTCTAGTTTTTTGTTAAAAAAAATAAAAAATGTGTCCTCTATGTACTTATTGCGAGAAACCTGGTCATTATGCTACTATCTGCTATACTCGTCAGCGCTCTAGTTTGATTTGTTCTTATTTCTGGAAAGTTGGACACTCAGTGATAATTGTTTCCTGCTTTATCCATATTTAAAAATACAATTCTTCCAGCGAATAAAGACAAAGGGTTCCTTCTCGACTCCCTCTCCGGCACCTCGGGCTCACATTGTTGATAGTACACAGACATTGGCAGATATTCAACACCGTCTTACTCAGTTAGAGCTCCAACTCCAGCTTTGGTTCTAGTGCCAACCTGTCTTTGTTGGCTTTTTTGCATACGCCTTTATTTTTACATCTACTTCTTGGATATTAGACTGGTGCTTCACATCACATGACTTCTGACCTTAGTCTTTTATCTAGTATTATACCTTTACCATCTCACCTTCCCCCTTTACACAGCTGATGGTTCTTGGTTGCTCATTACTCGATCTGGCTCTATTATTTCTGACACTTTGAGTCTTCCTTTTGTTTTACATGTTTTCCATCTTTACACCTCATATCAGTTTGTAGCCTTTATGAGAGTGGATTTATTGTTTCTTTTGATTCACTCACATATTCTGTGAAGGATCCTCGTACGGGCAAGATGATTGGTCGTGCTCATAGGAAGGGATGATTGTACCACTTAGAGTTTTTTCGTCTTCCATCAACTCAACCTTTGAGTTCTAGTTATGCTGCTATCGTCACGTCTGCTGCCGACTTGTGGCACAGACGCTTAGGTCATATCCCGTCTAAAGACTTATTTCATAGTGGAGCTCTTGGACGTGGTTGTTTCTCTTCTCTATCCATATGTACGGACTGTAAGTTGGCAAAACACATAGCTCTACATTTTTCCAAGAGTTTATCTAAATCCAACAGTATTTTAGAATTAGTTTATTCTGATATATGGGAAACTGCTCCATTCCTATTTATGAGTGGTTTTCTCTTCTACGTGAGCTTTATTGATGATTACACACGTTATACTTGGGTCTATCTTATGCATCACTGTTCTGATCTCCTTACTATTTATAAGACGTCTGCTACTATGATTCATACTCAATTCAATGCTAGGATTAAAAAAATTTGTTCTAATTGTGCTTTTGAGTATCTCTCCACTACGATGAGATCGATATTGCAATCTCATGGCACCCTTTTTCAGCAGTCCTGCCCTTACACTCATGAACAAGATGGGATAGCCGAGCACAAACATCGTCATATTCTTGAGACTGTTCGTGCTCTCTTGTTGTCCTCTTTCGTTCGTCAAATATTTTGGATATAGGTCATTCTTACTTCTGTTAATCTTATCAATATCACGCCTTCCTCTATTCTATCTTGTCGGACACCTCATGAGAGTCTTTTTTCGTGTCCTCCTGACTACAGTATGCTTCGCACTTTTGGGTGCACTTGTTTCGTTCTTCCTCCTAAGACTGAACGCACGAAACTGACATCTCGATCAACCAAGTGTGTCTTACTCGATTTTAGTTCCGAATACAAGAGATACCGTTATGATCCCTTGGCCCGTCGTCTTCGTCTTTCTCGCCATGTCACATTTCTAGAGGACTCTCCTTATTTCTTTATCCCACCTCTGGATATTCATTTTTTGTCTCCTCCAGCTTCAACGTCTAGTGTCTCCATTGATCCTACTCCTTTGCTCCCCTCTCCTGATACAACTCCTCTTATGATACCTCTGTCGCTGCCTCATGAGGATCCTCCACATATTCCACCAGCCTCCGCTACACCACCATCTCCATTGTTAAGTATTAGTATTGGGCTTTAGTCCCACATTGGCTAGAATAATAGTGAGAGGGGTTAGCCTGCCCTATATATATGTAACTTCCCCCTTAATAATAATCATCCCATTATTCAACTCTACATGGTATCAGAGCCATAACCCATCCATACCTCTCTCTCTCCACAGAAAAAACAAACAAACCCTAACCCATCTCCCCTCTCCACCTGCTGCTACCGCCCCCGCCCCCACGCAACCCCCCGCTCTAGCACCCCCCTGCCCCGCCTGCCCCAGCGCCCCTTGGCCCTACTGCTGTTGCTGCAGCCTGCCCCTAGCACCTCCCCCAGCCCCCCCACCCCGCCTGCTGACACCCCCTCCAGCCCTCCCGCCCCCCTGCTGTTGCTGCCCCCTCGTGCCTGCCCCCCTGCATGCCCCCGCCTGCCCCTGCCCCCCCCCCTCCAGGCCCCCCTGCTGCTACCCCCCGTCTGCCGCACACCCCCTGCTCCCCTGCCCCTCTCCCCCAACTCCATGATGCAAGGTCCAAACTCTAACCCTAAATCTTTCCACGCAACCATTGCGTACCCCTCGAAAACCCTACCCTAATTCAGAAAAAATGTTGGGATTCTCAGAGGGTAAACATTTTTTTGTTTGATGGAGCCTCTGACTCTCAACGATTGACTTGGGATTCTCAGAGGGTAAACATTTGATTTGTTTGCTGGAACCTTTGACTCTCAATGTTAATTTCAGGATTTTAACAAAGAGCAGAAAAGTTGCTTGTTTTGCATGAACCTTTGTTTCTTTCCTTCCTTGATCTTCACATCAGGATCTTACAGAGGGTAACCTGGGTTCTCTCTCTGTCCTGGCTTGTGTGATCCACATTCATCTTTGCTTTCTATGCGCGTGCCGGTTCTGGTCACGTTTCTAGCACATTTTGCAAAGTTGATGTGATTATCAAGTTCGAAGGAACAAATCGATAGTTGAATCAGGAATATCGCAATGACTAGCACTGGGGCAAATAGCAGTACTACATACACTAGTGCGAAAACGCAATGGCGGGAACAACGGGCAATGGCGTAACGATTTTCTCGATTCGTCTTGTCGATCGACGATTGGACGAACCAGAAAGTTACTCGATATTGTGAAAGAAGGTCGAGAAAACGCTTCGGGGAATACTGTTGTCAAAATATCTTACTAACAACCCTCCAGCAGTGACTGATCCTACATTTGAGCAAGCAGATTCCGTGAAGGAATTATGGGAGATCCTGGCGACGGCGTTTGATGGAAAATGCGACTTGTTTCGTATCTACGACTCGGTCGTTGGCATCTACCGAGCAAACCAAGGAGACAAATCTCATAAGGATCACTTCCGCGCCTTTAAAGCCATTACTGCTGAAATCGACTATGTATTACCTCTGACAACGGTTATCAATGAAACAAGGGCTCAATGTGAGCAACTTCATGTTATGGCATATCTTGCCTCTTTCCGTCCTGATGCGGATTCTTTTTGCTCTCAGATCATTGCTGGATCTGATGTTCCATCTAATGATGGAAGCTCACTTTCGTATCCTACGGACAGCAAAGTCGTTGAGACCGTTCCGGGTAATGCTCCTTCTGATCGATCTGCCCTTGGTGCGGTCCGTGCTGGATTTCGTTGTGGTTGTGGTGGCCGATGTGGTGGCCGAAATGGTAGTCGTGATGGTGGACGAGGCAATGGCAGTCGTGATGGGGGTAGACCGCGCATATGCTTCAACTGTGGTCTGTAAGGCCATTTCCAGTGGCAGTGTCATTTGGCTCCTGCCGTATGTTATATCAGATGCTCCTGATGATGGCATTCGTTCTGTTCAGATGACTGTAGAGTCATATTCAAATTTTCTTGATTTTCAGGTTCAACGTTTCAGTGAAGCATCCACATCTGGATCCACAGTCGGCTACTGAGCGACATGTGTGGTAAAGTTGAAGCAGTGGGTGATTGACTCTGGCACGTCTTCTCGCATAACTGGCGACGCATGTATGATACGCAATTATGTATTGGTGAGTCGTGTTTCTAATATTACTGTTGCCAGTGGTGGTTCACTAACAGTCCGTGGATGAGGAAGTGCCCGTCTTTCTTCCAGACTGTCACTCAAATCAGTATTACAAACACCAGAAAGCCCGTTCAGTTTGCTTTCAATTAGTCAGCTTACTCACGATTTGCATTACTCAGTAACATTTTCTCCTGATGGTTGTGTTTTTGAGGACCTAAGGACTGGAAAGACTATTGGTAAGGGGCATGTGGCTGGAGGCTTGTACCTATTTGATGTACCTTCTTCTGTTGCCTGTGCAGGCGTGAAACTCGATCCTTTCGAGTTACATTGTCAGTTAGACCATCCATCAATCCAAGCTCTCAAAAAAAATGTACCAATTTTTAGATGTTACTGCTTCTTTTTATTGTGACTTGTGTCGTTTAGCTAAGCATTACCGGGTGCCATATCCGGCGAGTACTAGTAAATTTGCATCTGCTTCTTTTGAGTTGGTACATTCTGATGTATAGGGACCTTGTCCGATTGAATCAATAATGTGTTTTAAATATTTTGTTACATTTGTTGATGATTACTCACGTGTCACTTTTATTTATCTGATGAAAAATTGTTCCGAATTATTTCAAATTTGGTGCAATTTTTATGTCGAAATCAAAACACAATTCGGTGTTCCAATTAAATGCTTACGAAGTGATAATGGTTGTGAGTATGTATCTCGTGAGTTCAATACTCATTTGTTCGACAATGGCATCATCCATCAAACTTCATGTCCTTACACACCACAACAGAATGGTGTGACTGAGCGTAATAATCGTCATCTCTTGAAAACAACACGTGCTCTTATGTTTCAAGTACGTACTCCCAAAAGGTTTTGGTCGGATGCGGTACTTACCGCTTGTTATCTTATTAATCGTATACCATCATATGTTTTCAATGATTCTACCCCTTTTTCACGATTATATTCCGGAAGAGAGTCGTTTCCTCTCCCTCAAATTTTTTTTGGTTGCTTGTGCTATGTACGAGATACCCGTCCGACTCTTTCTAAATTAGATCCTAAGGCAATCCAATGTATTTTCCTTGGGTATCCTAAAGATCAGAAACGGTATCAGTGTTTCTCTCCTACCTTGAAGCTGTACTTTTTCTCTCGGGACGTTACTTTCGTAAACTGAATTTCCTCCACTTCCGCAAACTTCTGATCCAATTCCACAAATTTATCCAGAAGATGATTTCTTATTGTTTCCTATTCAACCATAACAACCCCCCAAGGGTGCCCTCCCCTATCGAGCCAGTATCCCGGTCCGACGGTCCGCAAACACTGGTTCAGTCAGTACCGATGTCACCAGAAAAACATCGCAGATTGTGCCCACAGAGTCATCCTCCTCCTTTAGCTACACCGATTCGCCTTCGTCCGTCCCGCCAGCTCGACCTCGTCGTACCTGTCGTGATCACCCATTGTATGTTGACAACTACAAAGGGCTTGCTAGCTATACTCGGTCCTTGGTAGCTACTATTGATGAGATTTAGATTCCCAATACTGTCGAGGAGAGTCTCAAACATCCCGGTTGGCGTGCTGCTATGAAAGAGAAGATGAAAACACTTCGAAAAAATTATACTTGGTACTTGGTAGATTTGCATACAGGTAAGCAGGCAGTCGGGTGCAAATGGGTGTTTGCGATCAAGGTAAAACCGGATGGCACTTTTGATCATCTAAATGCTCGTCTAGTGGCTAAATGATATTTTCAGACCTACGGTGATTATTTTGAGACATTCTCTCCAGTTGCTAGGATGACATCTGTGTGCGTACTTTTGGCACTGACTGTTCGCTATGACTGGCCATTGCTTTAGCTAGATATCAAGAATGCATTTCTTCATAGGGATCTTAAAGAAGAAGTATATGTGGTACAACCTCCCAGGTTTGTTGCAAGGGAGGGCAAATATGTTATCTACGGAAGGCCATATACGGTCTCAAACAATCACCTCGTGCGTGGTTTGACACATGTTGTTACTGATGGAACTGGAGATTCCCAGGACCCTTCCTTTGGTGTGCATATTGATCGATAGAAAGTTAAACAGATCTAATACGTGTTCTAACCCTTCATAGGTGGAAACTATGGTTCACAAATTATACCTGCAGCGGAAAGGAGACAAGTAATTTTTGGCAATCTCGAGCGGACGACCCCAAGATCTTCTGCACGTATTCCTTCCTCGAGTTGGACGTCGTGTGGGCGACGATCTCCCAACATTTTCTTCTCCTTGGCAGCCCTCTCTTTCTCTCCTTACGTGAATCACGAATTTAGTGAAAGTTTCAGATTTCTGATCAGTAATCTGGCGGCCAGAGAATAGAGGATATATATAGGCTACGACAGGGACCATGAGGAGAAATTAGGGTTAGGCCTCCTAACGGATCTGGATATCCCGTGTTCAGTCCGAACACACAATCCAGGCCCATTAACAATAGCTCGGTCCACTAATGAGCTATTGTTGCACTACCTCCATAATCCCAAATTATGTTTGTGGGCTCCTTTTATTATATGCTCGTTTGGCTTCCCATGTTAAGATATCATATGTCCGTCGATCAAATTAAGTTACTGACAACTATATTGATTCGACATTTTTTATCCTTAAGTAGTACCGCTCAACTTTATTTGTCATGTCGGATATAATCCACCTGCAGGGTTTACATGGCAATCCTTATGAGCTCCTTAAGGGGATATCATCAATCCGATGTATCGGGACATGGATTCCATTTATAATCAACAGTCCATCATACATACAATGTTATTACCCAATTCATAGAGGTTGTTGATCCATAATAAATTTCACTCTTTTATGAGTCAAAGTAATGCACACTGCATATACATGTCTGTTATTATATCCGGATTAAGAGCACAAGCATCCATAATAACAGAGGTGTTTGTTCTCTTATGTAGTCAGTACAAAGAGAACAACCTCAAGTGGTCCTGTTCAATACACACAAAGTGTACTAGTGTAAACCTATAGTCAAGATAGACTAATACCAGATTACACTACAACCTTTCCAATAGATTGTCCAAGTCCATCTAGGTTGTGAACTATTTATATACTCCATAGGGAACTGATAATATGATCTTCTGTGTGACACCACACACCATATTATCTACAATATAGAATATCAGACATTTGCATTAACACTTGCAACAAATACAATATGCAAACATTTGTCCATATGATTCTCATTCAAAATTTAAGGAAATAAGGTTACTACAAAAGTGATGCTTTTAGTATATAACCCTAACAGTTACTCAGTTTGATATGTGTCAATAAAAAAAGGATTATTCGGTATTCTACCGACAAACATCAGCTGGAAGGATACTACTTGGTGTCTATGTTGACGACATTGTGATCACGGGAGACGACAGCCAGGGTATTGCAGACCTATTGAAGTTTTTGGGAGAGCAATTTCAAACCAAAGATATGGAGGGCATTGTACTTCTTGGGCATTGAAGTCATAAGGGGTAAGTGGGATATTGTGATGTCTCAGAGGAAGTATGTGTTGGACATACTAAATGATGTAGGAATGATGCAAGCTGAGGGAGCAAACCCTCCCATAGATCCAGGGGCAAAGTTACTTCCAGATGAGGGGGTCCTCATGACCAATTCAGATCAGTATCGTCGAGTTGTGGAAAAACTCAACTACTTGACGGTCATGACTCGGCCAGACATCTCTTTCGTCGTAAGTGTCGCAAGTAGATTTATGGCTTCTTCAAGAATTCTACACTGGCAAGCAGTTTTCAGAATTTTGTACTATCTAGTCAAGAATCCAGGAAAATAAATTCGGATGGAGAATCATGGACATACTCGTATTGAGTGCTTTACTGATGCTGACTGGGATGCAAGTATGATAGATAGACGGTCTACATCTGGCTACTCGGTATTCATTAGCGAAAACTTTGTATTGTGGAAGAGCAAGAAGCAGAATATAATAGCACGGTTAAGTTCAGAAGCAGAATATCGAGCCATTGCCCATGGTACAACATAGGTGTTATATCTTAAACTTCTTCTACAAGAACCGGGAGAAGAAGCAGGATCTAAAGCAGCAGATATGTGGTGTGATAACCAGTCTGCTATCCACATTGCTACTAATCATGTACGAAACATATTGAAATCGACATCCACTTTGTCCGTGATGAATATACAAAGGGGGTGATAAAGTTTCATCATGTGAGGACCGGTGATCAGATAGCCGATATTTTTACGAAGTCTCTTTTGGGTCCTCGGGTTCAATTTTTGTGTAACAAGTTGGACATGATTGACATCTATGCTCCTGCTTGAGAGAGGGTGTTAAGTATTAGTTAATTATTAGTATTGGGCTTTAGTCCCACATTGGCTAGAATAATAGTGAGAGGGGTTAGCCTCTCCTATATATATGTAACTTTTCCCTTAACAATAATCATCCCATTATTCAACTCTACATCCACCATCTACGCCTCCATCACAACCTCTCCGCCAGTCCCAACGTACTTATCGACCTTTGCATGTTTTACTTTCGACTGTTCCGGTCCACCGAATAAGTTTGGTTTTGTTACATTAGCCTTATATTCTCCACAGTTTTATTCTTTTCTTACTGCTATTCATACTACACGAGAGCCCAGTTCTTATCAAGAGGTTGTTGTATCCTGAGTGACAGGAGGTTATGGCAGAGGAGTTTAGAGCATTTCAGCAGACAGATACTTGGGATGTCATTCCACTTCCAAAGGGGGTCAAGCCTATTAGTTGCAAATAGGTCTTCAATGTCAATTATCGACTTAATGGGTCCATTGAGCGACACAAGGCTCGCCTTGTTGTTCGAGGTTTTACACAGGAGTATGGGATTGGCTATGATGAGACCTTTGTCCCAGTTGCTCAGATGACCACAGTTCGTACATTACTAGTCGTTGCTGTCGCTCGTCAGTGGCCACTCTATCAGATGGATATGAAGAATGCCTTTCTTTACGGTTCTTTATCCGAGATTATCTATATGGAGCCCCCTCCAAGTTTTTCTACTCCGTGTTTGTGGTCGTTTGTGGTCTTCGTCGTGCTATCGTGCTATCTGTGGTCTCAAACAAGCTCTTCGAGCTTGGTTCGAGTGTTTCAGAAGTGCTATTTGTGAGGTAGGATTTCAGCAGTATTCTCAGAATCATTCTTTATTTGTGCGGTCGTTACCATAAGGGCGAGTTCTTCTTTTACTCTATGTAGATGACATGATTTTGATTGGCAACGATTCAGCGGGGATTGTATCTACTCAGAGGTAGGGCTGAGCAAATAACGGTTTGAAAACCGTTAACCGAACCGACCCGACCCGTAAAAGCTATTCGGGTCGGTTTTATTTTATTCGGGTCGGGTTTCGGTTCACCGGAACTGAAAATAAAGGTTATCGGTTCGGGTGATGGGTTCGGGTGACGGGTTTGGAACAACAAATGTGAGAAATCATTGGAATGCATGTTCGATGAATCCAAAAAATCAAGATTCCAATCAATCAATATTGAACTTGCAACCCAATGCTAAAGGCAAGGATAAAATTCTTACTAGTTGGAAATTTAATCAGGATGATGTAAGAAAAGCCTTGACACACATGGTTATAGTTGACGAGCTTCCGTTTCGAACTGTGGAATGTGAAGGCTTTAGACACTTTCTGAGTGTTGCGTGTCCTATATTCCGTATTCCATCAAGATGGACCGTGGCACGAGATTGCTATGATATGTACTCTACTGAAAAGACTAAGTTTAAATCATACTTGAAAGAGTCTAATCAAATGGTATACCTTACAACGGACACATGGACGTCATTACAAAAGATAAATTATATGTGTCTAACTGTACATTTCATAACTGAAGAATGGAAATTGAAGAAAAAAATTATAAATTTTTGTCCAATTACTAGTCACAAAGGGGAGGCCATCGGGAAAGAGGTTGAGAAATGTTTGCTTGAGTGGGGCATCGATAGAGTATTCACAATCACAGTTGACAATGCAAGTTCCAACGATGTTGCTATTTCTTACTTGAGTAAGAAAATTCAGAATTGGGGAAATAGCATTCTAAATTGCAAGTATCTACACATGAGATGCATTGCACACATCATCAATCTCGTTGTGGTTGATGGTTTGAAATTGATGTCTCCATTGATTTCTCGTGTTAGGAATGCTATAAGATATGTGAGACACTCTCCTAGTAGATTCCAAAAATTTAAGGAGTGTGTTGAAGCTGAAAAGATACAAAGCAAAAAGTTGTGTCTTGATGCGAGTACTCGTTGGAATTCTATATTCTTGATGTTAGACACGGCTCAAAGGTTTGAAAGTGCCTTTGAGAGATACACATCTGTCGACCCGTGGTTCAGATTAGAGCTAGTGGAGAATGGTCGGTATCCTAGTGAAGAAGATTGGTCCAATGCTAGAAGGTTGTGCACTTTTCTAGAACACTTCTATGATCTCACTTTGCGTATCTCTGGTTCTTTGTATGTCACTTGCAATAACTTTTTTGATGAAATCACATCAATTGACATTCTATTGCGTACTTCGAATGAGAGAAAAATATGATAAGTATTGGGGGGACATAGAGAAAATGAATATGATTATCTTTATTGCACCAATTCTTGATCCACGCCACAAGTTGGAGTATGTGGAATATGCTCTTAATCAACTATATGGTACGGAGAAGAGCGATTCCATGAAAAAGAAAGTGAAGATTGTTTTGTACTCTATGCTCAATGAGTAAAAAATATTAGCACTACTCAAATTGGTGGCAATTGTACTACTACTAGTGATAGGGTACAATCTACTAGTGAAAATCAGCCGGGGAATACATTGCAACTGAAAAAATTTATAAAGGCCCAATTCAAGAAGCACAAGATGGAATTGGGTGACGGTGACACTAAATCTGAGCTCGATCGTTACCTAGAGGAGAGCACCGTAGATGACGACGACGATGACAACGATGATTTTAATGTTTTGGGATATAGAAGCTTAATTCTCCCCGTTTTCCGATCCTTTCGAAGATGGCTAGGGATGTTTTGGCCGTTCCCATATCTACCGTGGCCTCCGAGTCCGCTTTTAGTATGAGTGGTCGTGTGCTTGATTGTTATAGAAGTTCTTTGACTCCTAAAATTGCCCAAGCACTTATTTGTTGTCAAGATTGGTTTAGGAGCCCTTCTGATCGATCCATTGTTTCTATTATTGAAGAAGATTTCGAGGATATCTACAAAGTTGAAATGAGTAATTTTCAGTTTCTATATTGTATTACATTCTTTCAATTTGATATAGTTTTAACTTGTTCATTGATTTGTTCTTTTCATTTAGAATTGGGTAAGTTAACGGTGGACTCAACATCAACGAGCGAGGTTTGATTAGTTCCCCTCTTTTAAATCAGTGTCTTTGGAACACATTATTGTAATATGTCAGTTATTATTTACTGCTCTACTACTACTAGACTGCTAGTGCTGGCTACTCTGTGACTTACAGTTATAGCTACTGTTGGATACTCTATGACTTACAATAGTGTAATATATCAGTCATTTTGATACTTTGTGACTTATAGTTCTGGAAAAGACAACTTTGATGCTGTTCTGTTGAATTTTTGATACTTTTCTAATTCTTTGATATTGGTCTGGAAAAATATGTCAAAGAATTAGTGAGGATGCTGTTCTGGAAAAGACAACTTTGATAATTGATGATGCTGTTCTGTTGAATCTTTGATACTTTTCTAATTTTTTGATACTGTCCATTTTCATATTCTGATGAGTGATACTTTCGTGTTCTGATACATGTACATGTTGGATACTGCTTGAGTGCTTATAGATGCGGGGCACTCGTTGGTCGTTGCAGCCACTGGCGAGGCACTTGTTGCAGCCACTGGCGAGGCATTTGTTAAAATAAAGCCTGCCATTGGTGAGGTACTCTCTTCATAGTCGTTTTTAACATTCAAAAAATTTACTGAGTTTTCCCATTAGAATTGACGATGATGATTTGGCACTCGTTGCAGCTATTGGCGAGGCATACATTGCATCTTTAATGACACATTAAAGGCCATTCTGAGCCTTTGTTTTAGCTTTTGTATATAATGCAGGTTTAACTTGTGCGTTGAGTTTGGAATTTGGAATCTTGGATTAGATGTGCTGACATCGAAATGAACATTTCTTCTTCATTGTGAATTTGTATTGGTATATATTAGCTCGGTTCTGTACTGGAGATTTCGATACTGTAGTGAATTTGGAATCTTGGATACTGAAAAGAGTGGGTGTAACTTAATCTGGATATTTGTATTATACTGTAGTGTTCTCTACATCTCTACCGGATACATGTATATTTGTTCTCTTATGACTTCTGAGTTCTCTACCAGATGTAATTTGTATATTTGTTTGGTATTTTGTATTATTGAAGAGGATTCTGTTCTGAGTGGAGACTTGATATTTGTGTTATACTGTGCACTGGACTTCAAGTCCAATTTGAAATTCAATGTTCTGCTGTTATACTGTGCACTGGACTTCAAGTCCAATTTGAAATCCCAGCCCATTATTGATTTTTATTTCATTTTCCATACACCCAGGCCCATTAAAAATCCGGCCCAGCCCACTGGCCCGTAAAATCGAACCAACCGAAAACCGAACCGATCTAATTCGGTTCGGTTCAGGTTCGGTTATATTTTGGTCGGTCCGGTTCTCGATTGACGGTTTACGGTTCCTTTCGGTTTTACGAAAGTCGGTCCGGTTCAGACCGAACCGAACCGAACCGATGCTCCCCCCTACTCAGAGGTACCTTTATCAGCATTTTTAGATGAAGGACCTTGGCTATCTTCGCCATTTTCTTGGACTTGAGATTGCACAAGGTAAAAGAGGATACTTATTTCTCAACAGAAATATACTTCAGAGATTATTTCGTCTGCTGGTCTATCGGATAGTCGGACAACTGATACTCCTTCGGAGCTTCATGTGAAGTTTCGTCCCACAGATGTGAACCTCTCACAGATGCTACTCACTACAAGCAACTAGTGGGTCAACTTGTGTATCTCTGTTTGACTAAGCCAGATATTTCTCATGCGGTTAGTATTGTTACATGTCTCGATCAGCTCACTATGGTGCATTAATCCGGATTCTCCGATATCTTCATGGTCCCATTACACGCTCATTATTCATGTCTTCTACATCTACTCTGGAGCTTTGAGCATTTTCTGATGCAGATTGGACAAGAGATCCGACCACTAGACGATCTACTACATGATTCTGTTTGTTTTTTGGAGATTCATTGATCTCACGTCGAAGTAAGAAACAAGACGTTGCATGTTCTTCCACTGAGACAAAGTACAGAGATATGACTACCACTACCAGGAAGATCATCTATGTACGTATACTGCTCTCTGATATAGGCATTTCTCTTACTCGACCTACGTCGCTTCACTGTGACAACAAGCGTTCTATACAGATTGCAAATAATCCGATTTTTCATGAAAGAACAAAGCACATTGAGATTGATTGTCACTTCGTTCGTGAGCATATTTTGGTAGGCACTATTTCTCTATCACATGTAACTTCCGTTGATGAAGTGGCAGATTTTTTTACAAAGCCACACCGTACATTGCTATTTCAGTTTCTATTGGGCAAACTTATGTTGTTTGACTCATCATGAGTTGGAAGGGGGGTGTTAATATTAAATAGGTTTAGTATTAGATTTCT
This sequence comes from Iris pallida, assembly GCA_029216955.1. NCBI lineage: Eukaryota > Viridiplantae > Streptophyta > Magnoliopsida > Asparagales > Iridaceae > Iris > Iris pallida. The sequence goes on from JANAVB010023800.1 coordinate 9,516,021, forward strand.
TTTTCTATTTGGATTCAGTGAATTACATTTCTTCTCCTATTCAGATTCAGATTCCTCTCTTGTATGGATATGGATTTGTTCTCCCTATATATATATTCGTAGTTGTATGGCTTTTTTTATCATCCATTAATAAAATAAATATTATTGATTTGCTTCAGCTCCAAGTCACGGATCTAGTCTAGTGTTGACCCCACCTAACCCAACGTTCAGCTTGGTCTCTATGGTGTCAACTCTAGTACTAAATCTTAGTTTTAATCATCTTGACCCTAGTACCAATCTCATTCCTAGCGTCTATATCCGGGTACTATGTTTGTCAAGCTTATGGCCCAATTCATAACTACTCAAAACTTTGCATCTTTTTCAACAAATCTAGCATTCATTGCATTAGATAGTGCAAGGACTACTTGAACATGATTTGGTCAACATATCTATTTTTATAGTTCAACCACTATGCAGTTTCATGAAGTATCCTAAACTTATACTTTGATACCAAGTATGTCGCACGATGGATCTTATAGGGTGTAAATGTAGAAGAGTCTAATGACAATATCACGAGGATAATGGAAGTAGTTAGTTAATAATGGTTAATAATATCTAAATCAAGCAATCCTAACTAAAGCACAAATGATTCATGAATTAAAGACAATCGGAAGAGGAAATTGCGGAAGTTAAATCCTTTGTGTGATAAACGTTCAAATACACAATGGCCAAGGAACACCCCAAGTATCTCCATGTTGACTTAATATCCTCTTGTAGACATGAGAAAGCGACAAAATCAAGATGATGAACCATTGGTGCTATCAAACATAAGTCGATGTCAGAACACTGATCGGGGGGCACTGCTTGGTTCATCGATCTGAAATTTGACATGATGTTGAGGTTTTGTTATGAACAGTAAACTCACAATGTGAGTTCTTCAGAATTGGTTCTCAGTAGTGAACCTGCAATGTGAGTTTTGTAGGATTGCAACAGCCCTATGGATGGTCTTTATGAAACAATGTTTAGTTGCCGACGAGTTGTCAATGGAGATGTCTATGTGATAGGGATGAGTGAAAAATCTCGAACGATCTTGACTTGAAATTGGTTAAGAAGCGTGTTGTCGGATTCCAAAATAAACACACTACCACGAAGGAAATGGCGATTCATGTACTTGAAGAAACTATGGAAGATTATCCGAGAAACACAACAAATCTACAAAAATTATGTGGAGGAGGATGTTAGATAAATTAAGGTTAGGAACTATTTTACAAGACTTATTTATTTCAATTCAATCTCTAGTAACAAAAGTTGTTTTTACCGTGCCTTTGTAGCATAGTTTGCAGTATCGACCGATACCGATACGATTTGGCATGTCCCGATCCGATATCGACCAATACAAGATACTAACCGATACCGACATTTGGGGTCTCTTTTTCGGTCAATTCGGCAAAGAAAATTGAACGAAAAAGATCAACTAGTAAGGGTGTAAAAGCATTGTAAGGTTGTAGAAGTATCTAAAAGAAAAATAAACTGGAAATTGCTGAGATACCCACTTTCGGGGTGGGTGTTTATGAAAAACCCACCCGCATGGTGGATTTTATGAAATATCCAACATTATGTATTTTTACGTTAAATATTTCAAGATTCCCTTTAGATGTTCTGTATTTACAAAATTGCCATTTTGATAATACCATAGCTATCCCTTCGCGCAAATTTGGTCATATATATGTATTTGAATTCACAAACTCAGATTTTGATTGCGATTTTCGTCTTCTTCTTCTTCACGAGAGATCTGAATTCCATTGCTCTCATCTTCAGCAGAGATCACAAAGATCGTTCGTAGTTCACTGTGCTTTTCTTCAGTCGAACTCCGATCATCGCTCATCATCATCTTCGTGGAGAGATTGAAGTTTTTCGACGATTAGGTCTTTTTTAATGACTTCATTCTGCAACGATTCAACTTGTTTTTGAAGTTCGCTTTTCTCATTCCTGAGCCTTTTATTTGTCTCTTTGAGCTTCTCAGTTATTTGCACTGATATAAAACAAACAACAATGAAAAGTATGATATCAATCAATATATACTTTAAAAAAAAGAAGGAAAAAAAAGATCATTCTCCATGATCTTAACACGAGGAATGGTCATTCTCCGTGATTATAATACGGGGAATGGCCATTCTCCTGCATTCTAACACGGGGAATGACCATTATACGTTATTTTATAACGGAGAACCGCCATTCTCCGTGATTTTAACATGGAAAATGATTATTCTCCTGCATGTTAACACGTATCACGGGGAATGGCCATTCTTCGTGATTTTAACACGGGGAATGCCCATTCTCTTGCATTATAATACGGAGAATGACCATTCTACGTGATTTTACAACGGAGAATAGCCATTTTCCGTTATTTTAATACGAAAAATGACTATTCTCCTGCATGTTAACACGAGAATAGCCATTCTTCGTGATTTTAACACGGGAATAGCCATTCTCCTGCAGGCCATTTTTCGTCATTTTAACACGGAGAATGGAAATTCTTCGTGATTTTAACACGGAGAATGACCATTCTCATTCATTTTAACACGGAGAATGGCCATTCTTTGTGATTTTAGCACGGAGAATGACAATTCTCCATTATTTTAACACGTATAATGACCATTCTCCTGCATTTTAACACGGGGAATGGTCATTCTTCGTCATTTTAACGCGGAGAATGACAATTCTCCGTCAATTTAACACGGGAAAGGCCATTCTTCGTGTTTTTAACATTTTCCGTAATTTTAACACGGAGAATGACAAAAAGCTCTTAATTCTCTTCACATCAGTTCTCTCTTCTCTAACTGGGGTTCCAGTTGATACTGATGATGAAGTGGTGTTCCAGTTGATGCTGCTGATGATGATGAAGTGGGAACTGATGATGACGACATGTTGTGAAGATTGCGAATGGAGAGTCACTGACGAGTTTTTGAAGTAATGTTTGAAGATTTTGGAGGAGAAAACCTAGATTCGAAAGTGAGCAGCGTATGGAAGAAGAGGAAGAATCGAAACGTTTTTTTGAAGAGTAGGTTTCGTGGGTGTTTTCAATAAATTAGAAGGACAAAAAGGTCATTTCGGACCCTTTTATAGTTTTTCGCTAATTCTGGGCACACGATAAAATATTATTTTGCGGTGGATTTTTCATAAAACTTTTGCAATTTTTGGACATTTGATAAAATTTCCCAAAAATAAACTTATCTATCGCATTAAACTAATTGGAAATGGTGACTACAATTCCAACCAATTTCAAAACTGCTAAAAAATATCACCGGAAATACTTAAAATTATGCCTAAATGTATATAATATACTTTCTAAAATATTAATAATTTGTTAATAATTATTTGATTTTCGATACCAAAAAATCCGATACTCCGATCTGAAACCGCTGATATTCTGAATATCGCCGATCATGATACTCATAGGAATGGTCCGATACTGATACTGAACCTTGCTCTGTAGACATCCCAACCCTAGAACTGTTCCTGATAGACATATTGGTCCCAACAACTGAAATCAAATATTAAATAACTAAAATAAACACAAAATGCATAATACTAAACGAACTCAAATGGTTCTATCCCAAAATCAAATGGACTCGGAACCGGTTGATAGTCCTCTAAGAAAGGGTTAGGTTTTTCAGGTTGGGTGGAAGATAAGGGTTTTGGTAAGGTACATAGGATTTTACTTAGTGGGAATTTTATTTTGGTGGACGGTAAAGAGCTGGGTCCAAGATAAACCATGCGCTGATATCATGTAGAATACTACATTGTGATACTTCATTGATGTGTTTGAGTACATATACATAGGAGGAAGAGAAGCTTCCTTATACAACTCTATCAAATGGACGACCTTAGTAGATTATATAGAGGTACTACCTCTAACAATGATTAACTTATTATTTCAATGGTACATATGGAAAATAAAGATACTAGAAAAAATTCTCAAGGATTTCTCATCTTTTCCCCATCTTGGTGAAAATGTTTTTTTAGGTTAGTATTGCAACTATTATGTATTTTAGTTCACTTGCTCCCCTCTCAGTTGTGGAAGCTTTCTCCCAATTGCTTCCTCTGAGGATTTGACATTTTGGTACCCAACACATGCTAGTTTAAATCATGGTTCAAAAACTAAGTTCCAGTATTCTAGCACCCTTTCTATGAGTATCGATTTCAGCAGGTATCAATGATTTTGCATCAGTCCGTTCAATAGTTTCATCCTTTACGCACCCTTCAACTCTGATTCTTGTTTAAAATGATCTCTCGACACATTTCAGAAACCTCTTTCCAAGCTAAGATCATTTGTGATGAAATTCTTGTGGCCGTGAAACCTCTTCCCATTTTAGGATCATTTGTGACAAACTTCTTGTGGCTGTCTGTTTGGTCTCTCGGGCATGTTTGTATGTCCATTTTACGGACCCTTCAACTCTGATCCATAACGGACAGGTTTTGGACTGACTTACATGCTTGTTTAAAATAGAATGATCTCTCGACTCCATTTCAGAAACCTCTTTCCAAGCTAGGATCATTTGTGATGAAATCATTGTGGCCGTGAAACTATATTGTACTGGGCGCTAGGCGAGGCGAGACGACAGGCCACCCGCCTCGCCTAGGAGGCTACACAGGATCCGTTGCTTTTGAATCAGAAAATTTTGCAATTATGCATACAACAAATATGTAGTTTAACTAATAAGCAATAAACATAAAAGTAATATAAGAAGCAACAAATATGAAATAACCAATATTCAACCTCAAGGATACTAAGCATAATTGGACGCCCCTTGGCAGACCTTTTTTTCCCCATGGGCGACCCTCGGCGGACGCCTAGGCACGCCTAGGTGAGCAAAACCTCATCCATAATTTTTTTTTCCAGGTCGAGGCGAGGCCTCTCCAACCTGCACGCCTAGGCGCGCCTAGGCATTGCCTGTGACAACATAGCCGTGAAACATCTTCCCATATTAGGATCATTTGTGAATAAATTTTTGTGGCCGTCTGTTTGGTCTCTGTTTGTATGTTCATTCAAAGTACTTTCATTGAAACGCCAACTACTTTATGAAATTAACTGTTAGAAGTGGAAACTTGGCACGTTGACTGAGAGATGCATTTTCTTCTTCCAATTGTTATTGCACTATAGGCTGTGTTTGGTTGCTCGCCTAGGCGCCTCGAACCTGCACGCCTAGGCGCGCCTAGGCATTGCCTGTGACAACATAGCCGTGAAACATCTTCCCATATTAGGATCATTTGTGAAGAAATTCTTGTGGCCGTCTGTTTGGTCTCTCAGGCATGTTTGTATGTCCATTCAAAGTACTTTCATTGAAACGCCAACTACTTCATGAAACTAACTGTTAGAAGTGGAAACTTGGCGCGTTGATTGAGAGATGCATTTTCTTCTTCCAATTGTTATTGCACTTTAGGCTGTGTTTGGTTGCTCGAGTGTGAGAGGAAGGGAAGGAATGGAAAAATGAAATTTGATCCTACGTAAATGGGATCCTAATTTTACATGAAATACTTCCATTTTCCTTCTTTCCCTCGCTTTCCACTAAAATCAAATAAAGTCTGGGTTTTTGTCTTTAAGAAGCACTACAGTTTTGGCAACTGATCAAATTCCTTGGAATTTTATGCGTATGTAGTTGAAGTATCCATGGTCAGCAAATGGCACATGATTTCTTGTTTGGCATAGTTATTTTATGTTCATTTTCCCTATTATTTGGTTAAGTAATTAGACAATTTTTTCTGAATGTTTAGCGATATTATAGAAGTTATTGCAAGACTCTTCATTCAATAGAAACCTTGAATCACATTAGAGTCCTGTTGTTGATAATACTTCTAGGGTTTCTATTTCTTCTAGAGTTGACTAAATCAGTAATTTGGTGTCATTTGTTTTAGTAGTATTTCTTGCTACAAATTACTGGGCACCTTAATGACATAACAAAATAGCTTGTTAACAGTAGTGCAAACTAGTAACTAGGATCACTGGAAGCATAATGTGAATTGTTGGAGATCATTAGTAATCAATGGATTTTATGGTGAGCTTGACCGACCCAGTTCATCTTTTAAACTTGAATCAGAATTCTTATCTGGTTGTTGGCTTATCCATAAATTTAAGATTTACAACTAATAACTGCCTGCTTCCGACCCGGTTCTTCTTTTTAAACTTGAATCAGAATTCTTGGATCTAGTTGTTAGCTTATCCATAAATTTACGGTTTACAGCTAATAACTGCCTGTTCCCTTTGTTTAGGATAACAAAAGTTTTTAAGTATTTATCTATGATTGGAATCTTGGTAATTTTATTCTTTCTTTCATTTCAACCCTTCGTGAAAATCACTCAGGTAAATTATGGAAAGTAAGTGGAAGTCGATTGAGGTACCCGGTGTCATCATCCATATCCTCTACAGTTCTATGAATTTGTGCCTCCATTCGTGTCAGTATTTCATCATCTTGAGACAAATAAAACACATAGTAATGATGACCCTCTAGATATTTGGTGCAACAAAGTTATCAGTGCTAGTGCTGTGTCTACATTGTTTAATTTGTTCATTTCTTGGAGTTTATTGATGAGAATAAGGGATCAAATGCCTTTGGTATATTATGTTTATACCCTTAGGGTGTGTTTGTTAAACCGTATTTGGAGGTGGAATTTGAATTTTTATGGATTTGGAGACAAATACATGAAATCCTATGTTTGGTTGGAGATGAATTTGGATATGAAAAGTATGACAAAATCCAAAACTTGGATTTGGTTGGATTTTGGAGGAAAAAATAATTATTCTTTAATAATTTCGTTAAAATATTTATTATTTAATAATTTTGTTAAAAATTAGTAAATTAAAAATTATTTAATCTTTAATAATTTTGTTAAATTTTTTTATTTTTTAATAATTTCGTTAAAAATGAGTTAATTAATAAAAAAACTAACTATTTTATTAGTATTACTAATTAATAAAAATAGTATTATTAATTAAAAAATTAGTTAATTAGTTAATTTCGTTATAATCATAATTAATAATTTATTAGTATTATTATAATATTAATTAATAATTTTTTAATTAGTTAATAATCATAATTTACTAGTATTATTATATTATTATTATAATATTAATTAATAATTTATTAGTATTATTATAATATTAATTAATAATCATATCCTATGTTTAGTATTATTAATTAAAAAATTAGTTAATTAGTTAATTTTGTTATAATCATATTAATAATTTTATTAGTATTATTATAATATTAATTAATAATTTGTTAATAACTATTTTATTATAATCTTAATTAATAATATTTTAATCACAATTAGAATCATAGTTTATAATAATTTAATTAATAATATACTAATCATAATAATATTAATTTATAACTACTATTTTTAAATTATTTAATTTATAGTTAATTAATCGTTAATTATTAATTATTAATCAATAATTATAATTTATAATTATTAATCGTTAATAAAAAATTATCAATTATCAATTATTAATTATTAATCGTTAATTATAATTTATAGTTATTAATTATTAATTATTAATTATTAATCGTTAATTATTAATTATTAATCTTTAATTATTAATCGTTATTTATTTAAAAACTAACTAATCATTAATTATTAATTTTATAATTAATAATAACTAATCGTCAATGATTAATCGTTAATTACTAATCGTTAATTACTAATCGTTAATTATTAATTTTATAAATAATAATAACTATAATTAATCATAATTAATTAATAGATTAATTATTGATCATGACTATAATTTAATTATTAATAATAAATCCAAATCCTATGTTTGGTTGGAGTTGGATTTGAATCTTGAAATCCATGATTTGGATTTGGAGGATTTCCAAATCCAAATCCAAATCCAAATAGTGAAATCCGGTTACCAAACAAGCCCTTACTTAAAAGTGTATGTTGTATAAAACATTGAGCTCATTGTTTATTCAATATTGTGTCGTATTAATATCAACAGTGGGCATGTCTTACTTGTTTTTCATATGGTCATTTTTACTCGATAATAGTTTTAGCTTCAGTTAGGCCCCGTCCTCAACTACAAATCCTGACTCCGCCTCTGCTTGAATGGGAATCATATAGCTTGTTGTACGTTATTTTTATTATTTTTTATTTATTTAAGAGGTAACTTCACATTTGATTGTCCAATGACCGTAGATTATGGTGCCTGATTGAGCGCACATGTATTGCTTTTCTATTTCAATTGTTTCTTATTCACTGATTGCCCTCATTGGTTTCCTATGTTATATTAATTCCTCTTATTAGAAGGTTGATGAAGGTTTTGATATGGTTGACCTTTTTAAGTAGTTAGAAAAGCTTTAGAAACATTGTGTCCCTTGTTTGTGTATGCCCTTATGTATTGGTGATATGGCTGATATATCGGTTTGAGGTCTAAACCTATATATATATATATATATATATATATATATATATATATATCCAAAATTCTCCCCATTTTATTTCATAAAACTGAAAAGTCGAAACTATACAAGTATACCAGAAGGCGCAAAATGTCGAAGCCTATACACGTATACAAACAAAAAAAGGGGAGGAAAGGAATCCGAAACGGCTAGACGGGGATAAGAGGGAATTCCAGAAGACCGTCTGGCCGTGGTTGCAGAGGGATCTCCTCTTACTACACTGCCTGATGGTCTCCTTAATAAGTTGGTCTGCGGAGTACTGACGGCCTTCATATCTCGCTTTGTTGCGATTCTTCCATATCACCCACGTTGCAGCTGCTGCAACGATCTGGTGGCCATTGGACGCCGAACCCCAAGCCTCAACACGCTCATCGTAGCCCCCGTCTCCAAGGGTCATCCTGCAGCGTTGGGAGAGAAAACTCCATACCAGTACCGGAAGTTCTCCCTGGCAGAAGATGTGGTCCACCGTCTCCAATTTACGGTCAGTGCAGCATGTGCATGCGGACGCAAGGCTGTAGCCGATCGTGCTGAGGGTGTCGTCGGTGGGGAGGATCTTACGCTGGGCTCTCCAAATGATGAATGACCACTTCTTTTATATATATATATATATATATATATATATATATATATATATATATATTGTATTGAGAAATTGTTTGATATATCGGACAAAATCTAATATATTGGTCGATATCTCACAATATATTGAAGTGTCGGGTACTAGGGATGAATAATTTTTTTGGTCGGGTCATATCATATCTGTTAACTATACTTAAACCTAAAAAGTCATGAACTCCTCTCTCTCTCTCTCTCTCTCTCTCTCTCTCTCTCGAGTCGCGATCGCAAGCCTCCCCTTCTCTCTCGAGTCGCGATCGCAAGCCTCCCCTTCTCTCTCGAGTAGGTTTTCTTATTGATACATTGTTATTAATATTACTAGTTTTTATTTTTATTTGTACTTATAATTTTATAATTGTTAGAGTATCCACAATGGATACACTCTAAATACATACTCCAAATTATTAAAAATTGTGTCAATTATTACTTTTGGTTTGGAGTCCCTTTGGTATTGGCACACAATGGTATATTCCAAACAAATACTGTAAATTAACATCATTTCTCTTTTTTCTCTTTATTTTTCTTTCCTGTTTGGTAAATTGTTTTTCTCCCTCTTTATTTTCCTATCATGTTTGGTAAAAACGATTATTTTGGCGGGCCGAGGAATTAATGTAGCGGAGTTAGGGCACGTTCCAAATCTGTTGTATTTTTTTTAGCTTTCTAGCAATTTTCAAGTATGGACAAGTGCCCATTGCAGCCTTCAAGTGCTACAAAATTTTACTAAAGTTAAAAAGTAGTACTTGAAATCTCTCCCACTGTGGATGCTCTTAATTTTTTTTTACCATGTTATGATATTATTTTAGATATTCTTTATTTACTTAGTTTTAGACTTGTAGAACTTTAAGAACATATAGTATATCTAGAAATTTGAATTTTACAGGATATTTAGTATATATAATAATATTATTATTATTTTATATTTTAATATATCTATGATCTTCGATATCCGATATCTCAAAATCCCAACTGATATGAACATTTGATAGTAACAATATGAACCATACGTTGAACATTTGATAGTAACAATATGTGTTTATATGGAAGTTGCGACCGTCAAGTACACAATAGATATTGGATGTTATCCATCTGAGTCGATGTATAGAAACAACTGTATACACTTCCACTTCAAAATGTAATAGTGCATGAATTTGTTGTTCATTGAAAATTCGGAAAATTTCATCAGGAGCATTATAATTTAAATAAATTGCATAAAAGGAACCAATTTTGTGAAAATTATAAACATAGCATTGTTGCGCCCTAAAATAGGACGTAAAAAATTAAACGCCCTAAATTAGGGCATGAAAACGTGTAACCGGTTTAACCCTCCCTTAGCCATCTTCCCTAAACACCCAAATGTCACTTAAACAAATCCAGATAAATCTAGCTCAAAAAAAATTAGGAACAAAATATAGTGCCCAACATAGGGCGTGATTTTTTTTTTTGGGGCACCCTATTGAAGGGCGTATAATATTTTTTTTAAAATTAAATTTTGGTGCCTTATTGAAGGTAAGAAAGTATATAAAATAAAACGCCCCAAAATGGGGCACCAAATCAAAAATGACGCCCTTTTTATGGGCGCATATTTTCCATTATGCTCCACTCTTTACTTTTTAAACCCATTCTTAAACCCATATTTTCCACTCCGTTAACCCATTCCTTGTTTACTCCTTAAACCCATACTTTACTTCTCTAAACCAATTCTTCATTCTCGAATCCATTTGTTTTATTTCTAACGTCCCCAAATAAAGGGCGTAAAAATTTATACGCCCTTCTTTAGGGCGTGATGATGCTGTATATATAATTTTGAGAAACTTAGTTCCTTCTATACAAGAAGTTCAAAATTTAATGCTTACCGTACAATTTTCCGTTGAAAATTTGGTAGCACTTAAAGTGTTACTAGTAATGGTTGATAAAAGCTAAGGAATGGTTCGTTTATCCAATTTACTCGGAGGCAAATTTTTACGGATATTTGTATGATATTTGATTGAAAACTAATCCCTATGTAGCTCTATTATGTTGTAATCTTGGTTATTGACAACAACACTGGAAGCATTTGGAAACATCAACTCCTACAATCTCTCTCCTTTTCCAGTTTCTGGAATGTCTATTGTTGTGCGCACTAGAGTTCTTGTTCCGTCTGTAAAAACAATTGATTGGCTACACTAACTAAGAAATGCTCAATTTTTTGCTGCTGCTTTTTTTTTTTAGAATACTTGGGAAATGTGTAGACATTTCATTGTTCATCATAGATATTCTTTGTAAATACACTTTCTTCTCTTATGCAAACGTAGGTGAACAAATTCGAATAATAACCTTTGTGTGAATATGAATCGTATCTGGTTATTGACAACAACACTGGAAGCATTAGGAAACATCAATTGCTACAATATTCATGTCCTTTTACAGTTTTTGGACTCTGTCTATTACTGTGCACAGTGACTAGATTTTCTCTTTCCGTTTGTAAAAACAATCAATTGATACATATTCTTTGTAAATACACTTTATTCTCATATGCAAACATAGGTGAACAAATTTGAACAATAACCTTTGTGCGAATGTGAATCGTATCTGGTAGTGTTTTTAAAGTGGTGGTGCAAGTTCTGGATCCTAATGCAAGCGTCGGCTGTGAAGTTTATCATTCGATGAATAAGGACAATAGCACCTCTCATGAAAATTCTACATGACCACCCATCTGTTGACACAAAGTTCGGGAGGGGGGAGGAAGCTACTTCGTTGAATTGTTAGCATCTTTATTGTTTCTTTTATTTCAACATTTTCTTTGAATTAAAGGCCATATTTATCACAAAAACCAAACTTCAAAGTTTTTTTTTTCTTCTTTCCCATACAAGTTCTCTTCGATTTTTACAATAATATTAACATATATGCAATACATGCATTTTGGATCCCTGCAATACCCTCGCTCCATTCCTCTTGTTAAATTGTTATATTTAAAAAGATATGAGAATGGACATGTCACATCCTTGAGTACCAGCTTGTACCCAAGCCTGGTCTGGAGATGGACATCTTCCTTCTCGACGATCTTCGATGCGTCTTTGTTTTTCATCGTGACCACTTTGAAGTTGACGCTTTCATGTTTGGAATAACTCCCTTTGTGGTGAGGCATGGAAGGATGCTCCTATATCTGTGACCAAGTCAACAACATATGGTGTTAAACTTGGGCTTGACTAGTGATCTCCCATGGTGACTATTAACTACGCTTTGGCTATTGTTGTGGTTTCTCAGCTTCATCTTTCTTATTATTATTTTTACTTTCCAGTTCTTGTTTCAGTTTTTGACAATCTCGCTTGAAGTGGCCCATGGTCTGTAGTGATAGAAACCATCAATCTTGAACTTGGAATTTCACCTGCTGTGGGTCTACTTCCTTGTCCCTTTGCTTTTGATCTCGATCACTTCTCTATAATTAGGGCATTTGAGGATGATGACAACCCTAACTCCTTTCTCTTTAACGCCTTATTCTCACCTTTGTCGTGGTGATTACACCCTCCTCTGATAAATTGCTAAGAGAAACTATCATCGTCTCATGTGAGTCCAGTAAAGAACTCAATAGTAGAAGTGCTATCATCTCATCTTCCAACACCATCTTCATGGTAGCTGGTTGATGATATCCTGAACCTCGTTCAGGTGTCCTCCTGTAACTGAAGAATTCTCCTTGCACTTAGGCCTCGTTTGGTTCGCGGAATGGAAAGGAAAGTAAAGGAAATTGATTCTTAGGTATTTCCTTTCCTTTGGGAAATTATAATTCCCATCAATTTTTCTTTTCGGTGTTTGGAAAGACTGGGATTATTGCTGAAATATATCTTTACTTTCCATTATAGTGTTTGATGTTTGTAAAGAAAGGAAACAAAATTAAGTCAATTTTTCAATAATACTTTCGTGCTAATGAGAAAACTTATTACTCAATAATATTTTTGTCTAAAAGGTATTATGGATAAAAATGATAAATTTATACTTTTGAGCAGGGATATTTTGGTAAAAAAAATTTGTAATAAATGCAGAAAAGTTGGAGGAAAAGTGATTCCTTAGATGGATGGGGGAACCACTTTCTCCCCTATTTTTCTACCTCTTGGGAATTATTTTTTTTTCCTTTAAAACTTATTTCCTTTGGCTTCCAAACACAGGAAATGAATAACTTTCCTTTCCCAAGCAAAAATTCTAAATTCTGGTAACCAAACGAGGCCTTAAGGTTGACCAACTTCCTAATTAGGAGTGCCTTATAGCCCGTCATCTTCCAACTGGCTCCAAAGTCCCTCCATAGTCGTCTCTGCCGAAATGTGATGAAATAAGTTGTAAGCTAATCGTTTTTTGCTCCATATTCTTCCAATCTATAGCGATCATGACCTTTGACTTCTCCGAAATACCCTCCAAGGGATCGTGCATGTCCTTGCAATATAACATGCCCTCTATCCTTAGCATCCAAATTTGTTAATTGGACCCCATGAGGTTGATCATCTGCAATGTGATTCTCGTGTTGTTTATCCAGGGGCGTAGGCACGTTAGGCCGAGGGGGCGACGCAGCGACCCAAGAATTTGTTTTTTTGGTGACAGCGGAATGTCAATGATGACAGTGAAAGAAATGGGAACGAGTCTGTAGATCCTAGGCCTAGACAAGACAACTAGTAATGCTGTCTTAATTGCTTTTCTTGTCTTTTCATGTTTTGATGTCCATAAGCTCATGGCTAGTTATGTCAATGTCTTTTCTCGTGTTAGTGCCGGGGCATAATTTTTCGATGGAAAACTGAAAAAATGAAACAATTATAAAAACAAAGTTCCAACGCAACACTTCTACGAAGGTTGCGTGAGTATAACGAAGATCTAAAAAAATCTCGTTTTAGTATTACGAAAATCTAAAAAGATTTCGTAATCCACAGCAATCGATCGTAGTACTTCTAAAAAGAAGATACAATCAGAATTACTGGCAGCAACGAAGAAGGTGACTGGCGAAAGATGGAAGAACTCCTGCTAGGGTGAATAATCACCGTTGCTCAAAGCTTTATTCGCCCTACACGAACAGCTTCCAGGAACCAGCAAGTTCGTCGGAGAACTTGGAACACTCCTGCTCTTCTGACTCCTCGGATGGACACGAACTCCCGTGCAAAAGCAACGCTGGTGCTGCACCTTTCCTCTCTTTCGAAGGCTGCTGGAATTCGCAAGCAAATTCCGATCAGAACTGTGTTAAAGAACACTTCTGAATTCTCTGTTTACTTGTGTTAAAAAACACTTCGTAAACTTTCTGTGGTGGCTTCTCTTCTTTGTATGTCTTGCCTTGAGAGAGAGAGGATGCCTTATATAGGCCCTGCAGCAACTGTTCGGTTGCCACAAAGTTAGGGACGTGGTAAAAATTACCCCGAACATGTAGCAACCGTCCAGAACATGCAAACGCACGTTCTGCTACAAGTTGCGCCAACTGCGCACCCTGTGCTCCTTGCACTCCGCGCACTGAGCCACTTGCGCCAACCTGCGCCTCTGCGCGCACTGCGCCACTACGCAACCTGCGCAACCTATGCGACCTGCGCCACCTTGCGCCACTCGCGCAACGTGCGCCACGCGCACAACTTGCGCAACGTATGCAACGCGCTCTCCCGGCGCACCCGGCGCAACCTGTGCGCAACCTGGCGCGCAACCTGGCGTGCAGCCTGGCGCGCACCCTGACGTGTACCCTGGTCGCGCAACCTGTGGCGCGCAACGTGGTAGCGTAAGTGGCTCGCGTAACGAGCGCAACTAAAGCGCACTATGCGTCTAGCGACGATGCTGACGTACTAAGTGCAAAGTGCGCCAACAAAATGCCACATTACGTCTAATGAGCCCATGAGACCGAGTCCGAGTCCGAGTCGCTAAGCCCCTACGGGACTTAGCTCCCATGGAAATAAATTTCCCAAGAGCAAAAAGCATGAATGCTTTCAATTGTTGATTTAGACTTTTTCCTATTAGAAAAATAACCCCACATGGCATACCCATGTGAACCTCCACACCACATATGCATCTCTAAACTAGCAAAGCTAATATATAGAGATACAAGTCTTTTGGTCTAGCCGATGTGGGACTAAAAATCTCTTTTGAAAAAGACCAAAACCCAACAATCGCCCACATATCTCTATATATGAGTATAAATGTTCCCCACAGTAACTGTCCATCATGCATTAGGAGAGATGTCACTGACGACTTGAATCTTCCCGCATGGGTCAAACAACAGACTATAATACAAGAATGGACTAAGCCTTGAATTCTGCATCATAACTGAAATTCTTTCCACTCACATAATGTAGTTACATGTGCTTCTGGCTACACATTAAAGGTCCTGTGCCAGCCTGGTTTCAGTGTATAATTTTGGGCGTCTACAAGTTTACCCTCAAGAGACGGCCTGATATCTCTTTGTCCATACACTATAGGTGAGTTCATTATAAAGAGACATGGCATGAAGCGCTTTGCGCTTTCCTTGCGGTGCTACGCCGCTATGACATGGCTTAAAGCCGAGGCCTTACCCCGTACCGGGAACCTCATCGTAGTGTCATACTACTGTAGCATGAGGCAACCGCCTCTTTGTAGTGCCAAACTACCCAGCATGAAGCCTTAGGCTCCCTTGCGGTGTTACGCCGCTACGACATGGCTTGCAAGGCCGAGGCTTTATCCCTAACCGGGTACCTCATCGTGGTGTCGTGCCACTGTAACATGAGGAACTCCTCTTTGTAGTGCTGACTACACCCCTCTTTATTTTAACATACAGCATTAGGCTAACTGCCTATTTGCGGCGCTACGTCGCTTGTGACTTGGCCTGCAAAGCCGAGGCTTTATCCTATTCCTGGGCAGCACCCCACATATAGGAACCTCATTGTGGAGTCACCCCACTATAGCATGGAGTTTCACTCCTTGTAGTGCTGCTCTACCGTGCTTCCTGTAAAGCACACCAGGCATTCACTCTGCCTGAGAACGCATTAAGGCAATTAAGCCAACCTTCCCACAAGAACTGTTTTTTGCAGAAAACAACAGTAGACAACAGTGGTTATAGGTCCGTAATCTCTCCATGCCCAATAGAACATGTACCTCCCGTTCCTGATATTCTTCCGATTAGTGGTCCTCCCTTGAACCAAAAGCTAGATGCCTAGTAGATTTCTCTTTGAACTATTAACATAAAACTTTATGGTAGGAATACAATAATACAATATCAGAATGCCTTCAAGCCCATTTTACAAGCTGTGTCATCGACCAGCTGGCGCTTGAGGCCCTTGGTGAACGGATCCGTCAGGTTCTCCTGACTCCGAACATCAATCACTGCAATAACACCTCTCTTGATAATATCGTGTACTGCCCTGTGCTTCAACCGTACATTCCTCTTCTTTCCGTTGAAGAGGTCATTTGATGCTACCGCCGCAGTCGCCTGGTTGTCGCAGTATATCGGTATTGTCGGTATTTGCGTCCCAACCACTGGAAGATCATACATGAGCTCCCGAAGCCATTCTGCTTCCTTTGCTGCGGTATCAAGTGCAAAGAACTCAGATTCTATGGATGACCGCGAGAGTATAGTCTGCTTCTTCGACTTCCACGATATAGCAGCTCCACCCATTATAAAAATGAATCCACCTGTGGACCTCTCGCTCTCCACCTCTGAGCACCAGCTGGCATCACTGAAGCCTTCTACTACCGACGGATCTCCGCTGTAGTACAGTACATATGTCTGAGTCTTCTTGAGATATCTCATAACCTGTTTCACAGCTTTTCAGTGTTCAATACCTGGGTTGCTCGTAAAACGACTCAGCATTCCCACGGCGAAAGCTATGTCAGGCCTTGTGGCAATAGTAGCATACATCCAACTCCCGATTACACTTGAATACTCCAGCTGCCTGACACTTTCCCCTGAATTAGGCTTCAGCTTCAGATCACACCTGTACGGCGTATCGATCCCTGGAAGATCCCGATACCCATAACGTGTGATCATTTTCTCAATATAGTGAGACTGTGACAGCGCTAGTCCAGTGTCTGTCCGGATGATCTTGATCCCTAAGATCACATCAGCTTCCCCCAAGTCCTTCATACTGAACTTGCTCGAGATGAATTTCTTTGTCTCCGTGACACAATCTATATCCGTACCTAGGATAAGCATGTCGTCCACGTACAGACAAACGATCACACCTCTTCCATCAGCGAACTTCGTGTAAATACACTTGTCCGTATCGCTGACCATGTAGCCATTTGACCTTATAACTTTGTCATATTTCTCATGCCACATCTTGGGAGCCTGTTTAAAACCGTACAAAGATTTCACCAACTTGCAGACTTTGTCTTCAAGACCCCTGATGACAAATCCCTCTGGCTGTTGCATGTAAATCTCTTCGGTCAGCTCGCCATTTAGGAAAACCGTTTTCACATCCATCTGATGTATCACCATCTTATGTATTGCTGCGAGAGCAATCAACATTCTGATGGTGGTCATCCAGGCTACTGGAGCATACGTGTCAAAGTATTCAATCCCCTGCTTCTGAGAAAACCCCTTGGCTACCAACCTAGCCTTGAACTTGTCAATAGTTCCGTCTGCTTTCATCTTCTTCTTGAAGATCCATTTGCATCCGATGGGTTTCGCTCCTTCAGGAAGATCAACCAACACCCAAGTGTTATTTGAGGTGATGGAATCAATTTCATTGTCAATCGCCTCCTTCCAGAAAACTGCGTCTCTGGTCTTCATTGCCTCATCATAGGTAAGCGGATCTACTTCCACATGATAGATGACAAAGTCACTTCCGAAGTCCTTCGGCCTCCTCACTCGCTTCGTTGACGGCTCAGCGAGATCTGATTCAACCGTTGTTTCAACAACAACATCTTCTTGGACCACATCTTCATTGAAGACCTGCGCACCCTCATTATTCTCCGGAACATCCGCAAGAACAATATTCTTGTGCCTTGCAAATTTGTCTTCAAAATATTCTGCGTCGCGAGATTCAATGATATGATTTGACTCAATATCAAGAAATCTCCGAACATCACTCTTCTCGGCATACCCCAAGAAGATCGTCTTAGTAGTCCTTATCCCAAGCTTCTGAATCTTCAGATCTGGAAGCTTGACATTTGCCAGACACCCCCACACTCGAATGACATTCAAGTTAGGTCTGACTTTGAACCAGAGTTCATGAGGAGTAATGTCAGAAGTTGCATGAGGCACCCTATTCAGAATGAAAGTGGCCGTCAGTACAGCTTCTCCCCAGTAGCACTTAGGAAGACCAGCAGTCAACAATATTGAATTAATCATTTCTGTTAACGTTCTGTTCTTCCTCTCTGCTACTTCCGTTTGATTGAGGAGAGTACGGAGCCGTAGTCTCATTGACAATTCCATGGTCTTTGCAGAACGATACGAATTCATGAGACCTGTACTCCCCACCTCGATCACTTCTTATTCTTTTGAGTTGTTGTCCAGTTTGCCGCTCAGCTTCGGCTCTGAACTCTTTGAACTTTTCGAATGCTTCGTCTTTAGCCTTCAGCAAGTAGACGAACGCATACTTTGAGAAGTCATCGATGAAGGTTATGAAATACTTCATCCCGGCCTTTGTAGAGAACTGTTTGAAGTCACAGATATCGGAGTGTACCAACTCCAGAAGATCTGTACTTCGATTAACCCGAGGAAAGGGTTTCCTTGTGATCTTTGTTTGAGCACAAATTTCATATTTCTCTACCTTACCCCCACACTTGGACATAAGTCCTAGACTAGACATTCTGTTTATTCGTTTACAATGAACATGTCCCAGTCTATTATGCCACAACTCAAGAGTATAAGCAGAAGGAGTGATTTCATTAATCACATTAATTACATTGGACTGATTTACAAGCTGAATTTTGAACATTCCTTCGGTATAAAAAGCTTTCCCGAAATATGTTTCCTTGATAGACATCACCATCTGGCCAGCATTGATGTCCATCCTGAGGCCTGCGTTGCAAAGTAGGCCTCCTGAGATCAGGTTCTTGGCGATAGTGTAGAAGCATGGAATTTCAGAACCAGAAAGTCTATGTGCCAGACTACATGCGCCAGAGCTTGGACAAAGTACTTCACTGCAAAAAGCAACAAATATAGACATTGAAAGAGGACTTTTTATTTAACATATAAAAGTCTATTACATGTCTAAGAAAGACTGTACAAAGGAGAATTTCTACAAAGAAAAGATCCTAAGTCTACAGCCAGCAGCCAACATGCGCCCTCAAGTAGGCGCAGCAATTAACATGCGCCCTCAGCCAGGCGCATCCCACCATGCGCCCTCAGTAAGGCGCATTCTTTTCAGCAGCTTAGTTATGTGCATCCCAGTTATGTGCATCCCTTCAGCAGCCCAGTTATGTGCTGCTCTTCCAGCCAGGCTCACCGTCGTCAAAATTCTTCGACTAATGAAGCATTTATTGAGCAGAACGAGGGTGGCAATCAACCCTCTAGCCAAGGAAGGGAAAAGAACCACAAGCCAACCTGTGGCCAGGTGAGGCTTCGAAAGAGCCTTCAAAGGCCAAGGAAGACCGTGATCGAAACCGCGGCTAAATGAGCAGCTTTCAATACAACCAGAATGTGCTATACCCATTTTGAAGGAAGAAAGAGCCACCAAAGCCGCAGCACCGCCATTCCGATCTATGGCTCTTCCTGCACAACGAAGACGAGGCTCGAGCATCCCTATCTTTGGATGCAACAGGTACCTTCCGCCTGCCTCGGAAGCCCTCGACTCCGACTTTTGGATATAACAGACACCTTCAAGTGCATCAACGAAGACACTGCGTCGCATCTTCACCCTCGGAAGCATCTCGTCAACAGAATGCATTCGAGTACACAAGTTCATGTCGGAAAGACGTGAGAGAATGAGAAGCAAACCCTCTCTCCATGCCACTATTTATAGGCCGGGCAAATCAAACCCATGCGCCAAGTGGATGGCTCTCCGAATTCCGTGCAATGAATTTGCATTAAATGGATGAACCGGACGCTTCGAATTCAGCTAAGTCAAAACGGCTATTTAAAGCACTCGAAGAACGTAACAGTCGCACCATTAAAGACGTGCCATGAAGTGGATGCGCCGGCCAGACCGCGCATCACACAGACGCGCCCTTCAAACATCAAGCACATCACACAGACGCGCCTTTTAGCACCAAGCGCATCACAGGGGATGCGCCCTCAGGTGTCCCCATACGCCTAGTAGAACGCCAATCGACGCGCCCACTCGGCTGTCCATCGAATGTCGCAAATATTAAATGCTGAACTGACAGAGTTGGCAGCACGCCTCCCGAAGTCTGAACAGTCGACAGCTTTTTCAGAAGACGAAGCATCGCCAACGTCAGCGTCACCATTACTTCCCTCCGACGGCTACTGCCACGTGGCCACTCAACCACTCGCATGCGCCTCCGCAGCCATGCGCCCAAATCTGCATACGCCTCAAAAGCTGTGCGCCTCAGACTTTTCACTGATCCCTAAAGACAGAAGGAAAGTCACTATTAAAACTCTGCATGCACCTCAAAAGCCATGCACCCCAGACTTCTCTCTGATCCCAAAAGACAGGAGTAAAGTCACTACTGAAGCTCTGCATGCGCCTCAAAAGCCATGCGCCCAGAATGGTTCGTGACTCCTAAAGGTTACGAGCCAAAGTCTCCTCATGCGCCCAATCCTAGGCGCATCTTACCAGATCATTCCCCCATCAAATCCGAGATCTCCGAGCCATGAGTTTACGACACGTGTCCTTTGACTCAACTCATCCAAGATCTCAGCAACAGAAAGATCTTCTTCTCTGCTACGTGCCGGCTCACAACAGCAACATGAAGAAGTCAACCCCTCGATCAGGGCGCATCGTCCATGCACCTCCATCAGCAATCAACACGTGGCGTTCCCGCGTACAGGCGCATCCTACATGCGCGCATGAGCAGTCAGCCTGCAAAGCTATAAATAGAGGGATCATTTCCTTCTTCCACACACACACACCTACCTACACAACGAACACACAGAGACTTCGCACCACCAGAGAGGCAGATACAGACACTCAACGTCTTCCTCCTCTCAGCAAGCTCCAGCTCCCAGAGCAATCCAGACCTTCAGAGAACCGATAACCGTCGTCAGATCGTCAATGGAGTCAATGCATTACCACTCACTCCATCGGCACAAGGAACCCAGATAAACAAAAGTGTACTCCTAGGACTACATCTAAGTCCTATATTGTAACACTGTTCTGTTTGTATTGAAATTTGCAATCAAAAAATTTTAATGGCAAACAAGCTGGCGACTCTGCTGGGGACCTCTTTCTCCTCCACCGAGAAAGTTGTGTCACAATTCGACGACGTGAAGGTGGGCTCCTCCCACAAGATGCTGGTCGTACGCCTCAATCAACAGGCGTATAAGGAGTTCATCTCTGAAGCGTCAGAGACTTCCCCGAAGTCAGCTTCAACACCACCGTCCCGATCCCGAGCACTTCAGCTTGTGCCTGGTTCGCCATCATAACTACTTCAGAAGTAGGTGTGTAGGTGGTGAACCACTCCTTACTGGAGCAGACATGACAGGAGGCTCCAGTGTCTATCCACCAGTCAGAGTCAGTCCTTACCGCATCAACCTGCGCAATCATAGCAACAATATCAGTAATCATAGATACCTTACTAGGCTCTCCTTGCTCTGATTGCTTGGTCTTTGCTTTGCATTCATTCTTGAAGTGGCCCTTCTTGCCACACTTGAAACAAGGCTTCTGAGATTTTGCCTTCTTTCGCTTGAAGGAAGTCCCCTTCACGTTCAGATTGTTAGGGTCCTTCTTCTTGCTGTAGAAAGCCGCCTGCTTTCCCCTTGGTTTCTTGGTATGAACCAGATTGGCGTTAGCCAATTGCTTGGACAGTGCATCCACCTTCAGTTGAGCCCGCATCTGGTCCTCAACATAGATTTCCTGCAAGAGATCTTCAAGACTGATCTCAAGCTTTTTCCTATGCATGTTTACATAGAACTTACTCCACCCAGCGGGGAGCTTTGAGACAATCCCTCCAACAATAAACTTGTCAGGGAGGGGCATCACTTCGTCTTCCAACTTTTGTCGCAGCTTCAAAAATTCTTTTACCTGCAGCAACATGGACTTCTCGTCATCAAAGAGCCATTTGTGATATTTTTCAACCACAAATATCTTGTTCCTATTTTTGTCTTCTTCGTACAGTTTCTCCAGAGACTCCCATATGTCTCTGGCAATTGTCTTCTTACTGTAGGATTCTGCTAGGTAATCCTCCATATCATTCAGGATAAGCAACCTGCAAATGCTATTCTCCCTTCTCCACTTTGCCTGAAGTTTAGTAGCCGCAGTGATTGCGGCAACAGACCCAGTATCTGGAACGGTAGGTTCCTCTTCAAGAAGCACGTGATCAACGTCTTTGAGTTGAAGAGTGAGATAAACCTTCCTCTTCCAGACTTGATAATGCTCTCCATCAAACTTTTCTAAATTACAAAAGTCAGTATTGAGGAGTGAAGCATTAACATTTTCCATCGTATCAATAAAGCTTTGAGATTGTTAGTGCCGTGGCACAATTTTTCGATGGAAAATAGAGAAAATGAAACAATTGTAAAAACAATGTTCCAACGCAACACTTCTAGGAAGGTTGTGTGAGTATAACGAAGATCTAAAAAAAATCTCGTTTTAGTATTACGAGAATCTAAAAAGATTTCGTAATCCACAGCAATCGATCGTAGTACTTCTAAAAAGAAGATATAATCAGAATTACTGGCAGCAACGAAGAAGGTGACTGGCGAAATATGGAAGAACTCCTACTGGGGTGAATAATCACCGTTGCTCAAAGCTTTATTCGCCCTACACGAACAGCTTCTAGGAACCAACAATTTCGTCGGAGAACTTGGAACACTCCTGCTCTTCTGACTCCTCGGATGGACACGAACTCCCGTACAAAAGTAACGCTGGTGCGGCGCCTTTCCTCTCTCTCGAAGGCTGCTGGAATTCGTAAGCAAATTCTGATCAGAACTGTGTTAAAGAACACTTCTGAATTCTCTGTTTACTTGTGTTAAAAAATACTTCGTAAACTTTCTGTGGTGGCTTCTCTTCTTTGTATGTCTTGCCTTGAGAGAGAGAGGATGCCTTATATAGGCCCTGCAGCAACTGTTCGGTTGCCACAAAGTTAGGGACGTGGTAAAAACTACCCCGAACATGTAGCAACCGTCCAGAACATGCAAACGCATGTTCTGCTGCAAGTTGCGCCAACTGCGCGCACCCTGTGCTCCTTGCACTCCGCGCACTGAACCACTTGTGCCAACCTGCGCTACTGCGCGCACTGCGCCACTGCGCAACCTGCGCAACCTGAGCGACCTGCGCCACCTTGCCCTACTCGCGCAACGTGCGCCACGCGCCCACTTGCGCAACGTGCGCAACTGGCACAACCGGCGCATCCGGCACAACCTGTGCGCAACCTGACGCGCAACCTGGCGTGCAGCTTGGCGCGCACCCTGGTCGCGCAACCTGTGGCGCGCAACGTGGTAGCGCAAGTGGATCGCACAACGAGCACAACTAACGCGTACTATGCGCCTAGCGACGATGCTGACGTGCTAAGTGCAAAGTGCGCCAACAAAACGCCACATTACGCCTCATGAGCCCATGAGCCCGAGTCCGAGTTCGAGTCCGAGTCCAAGTCGCTAAGCCCCTACGGGGCTTAGCTCCCATGGAAATAAATTTCCCAAGAGCAAAAAGCATGAATGCTTTCAATTGTTGATTTAGCCTTTTTTCTATTAGAAAAATAATCCCACATGGCACACCCATGTGCACCTCCACACCACATATGCATCTCTAAACTAGCAAAGCTAATATATAGAGATACAAGTCTTTTGGTCTAGCTGATGTGGGACTAAAAATTTCTTTTGAAAAAGACCAAAACCCAACAACCCCCCACATATCTCTATATATGAGTATAAGTGTTCCCCACAGTAACTGTCCATCATGCATTAGGAGAGATATCGCTGACGATTTGAATCTTCCCGCATGGGTCAAACAACAGACTATAATACAAGAATGGACTAAGCCTTGAATTCTGCATCATAGTTGAAATTCTTCCCACTCACATAATGTAGTTACATGTGCTTCTGGCTACACATTAAAGGCCCTGTGCCAGCCTGGTTTCAGTGTATAATTTTGGGCGGCTACAAGTTTACCCTCAAGAGACGGCCTGATATCTCTTTGTCCATACACTATAGGTAAGTTCATTATAAAGAGACATGGCATGAAGCGCTTTGCGCTTCCCTTGCGGTGCTACGCCGCTATGACATGGCTTAAAGCCGAGGCCTTACCCCGTACCGGGAACCTCATCGTAGTGTCATACTACTGTAGCATGAGGCAACCACCTCTTTGTAGTGCCAAACTACCCAGCATGAAGCCTTAGGCTCCCTTGAGGTGTTACGCCGCAACGACATGGCTTGCAAGACCGAGGCTTTATCCCTAACCGGGTACCTCATCGTGGTGTCGTGCCACAGTAACATGAGGAACTCCTCCTCTTTGTAGTGCTGACTACACCCCTCTTTATTTTAACATACAACATTAGGCTAACTGCCTATTTGCGGTGCTACGCCGGTGTGACTTGGCCTGCAAAGCCGAGGCTTTATCCTATTCATGGGCAACACCCCACATATAGGAACCTCATTGTGGAGTCACCCCACTGTAGCATGGAGTTTCACTCCTTGTAGTGCCGCTCTACCGTGCTTCCTGTAAAGCACACCAGGCATTCACTCTGCCTGAGAACTCATTAAGGCAATTAAGCCAACCTTCCCACAGGAACCGTTTTTCGCAGAAAACAATAGTAGACAACAGTGATTATAGGTCCGTAACCTCTCCATGCCCAATAGAACATGTACCCACCGTTTCTGATATTCTTCCGATTAGTGGTCCTCCCTTGAACCAAAAGCTAGATGCCTAGTAGATTTCTCTTTGAACTATTAGCATAAAACTTTATGGTAGGAATACAATAATACAATATCAGAATGCCTTCAAGCCCATTTTACAAGCTGTGTCATCGGCCAGCTGGCGCTTGAGGCCCTTGGTGAACGGATCCGCCAGGTTCTCCTGACTCCGAACATCAATCACTGCAATAACACCTCTCTTGATAAGATCATGTACTGCCCTGTGCTTCAACCGCACAGTCCTTTTTTTCCCGTTGAAGATGTCATTTGATGCCACCGCCGCAGTCACCTGGTTGTCGAAGTATATCGGTATTGCCGGTATTTGTGCCCCAACCACTGGAAGATCATACATGAGCTCCCGAAGCCATTATGCTTCCTCGGCTGCGGTATTAAGTGCAAAGAACTCAGATTCCATGGATGACCGCGAGAGCATAGTCTGCTTCTTCGACTTCCACGATATAGCAGCTCCACCCATTGTAAAAATGAATCCACCTGTGGACCTCTCGTTCTCCACCTCTGAGCACCAGCTGGCATCACTGAAGCCTTCCACTACCGGCGGATCTCTGCTGTAGTACAGTACATATGCCTGAGTCTTCTTGAGATATCTCATAACCCGTTTCACAGCTTTCCAGTGTTCAATACATGGGTTGCTCGTAAAACGACTCAGCATTCCCACGGCGAAAGCTATGTCAGGCCTTGTGGCAGTAGTAGCATACATCAAACTCCCGATTACGCTTGAATACTCCAGCTGCCTGACACTTTCCCCTGAATTAGGCTTCAGCTTCAGATCACACATGTACGGCGTATCGATCCCTGGAAGATCCCGATACCCATAACGAGTGATCATTTTCTCAATATAATGAGACTGTGACAGTGCTAGTCCAGTGTCTGTCCGGATGATCTTGATCCCTAAGATCACATCAGCTTCCCCCAAGTCCTTCATACTGAACTTGCTCGAGATGAATTTCTTTGTCTCCGTGACACAATCTATATCCGTACCTAGGATAAGCATGTCATCCACGTACAGACAAACGATCACACCTCTTCCATCAGCGAACTTCGTGTAAACACACTTGTCCGTATCGCTGACCATGTAGCCATTTGACCTTATAACTTTGTCAAATTTCTCATGCCACATCTTGGGAGCTTGTTTAAGACCGTACAAAGATTTCACCAACTTGCAGACTTTGTCTTCAAGACCCCTGATGACAAATCCCTCTGGCTGTTGCATGTAAATCTCTTCGGTCAGCTCGCCATTTAGGAAAGCCGTTTTCACATCCATCTGATGTATCACCATCTTATGTATTGCTGCGAGAGCAATCAACATTCTGATGGTGGTCATCCGGGCTACTGGAGCATACGTGTCAAAGTAGTCAATCTCCTGCTTCTGAAAAAATCCCTTGGCTACCCACCTAGCCTTAAACTTGTCAATAGTTCCGTCTGCTTTCATCTTCTTCTTGAAGATCCATTTGCATCCGATGGGTTTCGCTCCTTCAGAAAGATCAACTAACACCCAAGTGTTATTTGAGGTGATGGAATCAATTTCATTGTCAATCGCCTCCTTCCAGAAAATTACATCTCTGGTCTTCATCGCCTCATCATAGGTAAGTGGATCTGCTTCCACATGATAGGTGACAAAGTCACTTCCGAAGTCCTTCGGCCTCCTCACTCGCTTCGTTGACGGCTCAACGAGATCTGATTCAACCGTTGTTTCAACAACAACATCTTCTTGGACCATATCTTCATTGAAGACCCGCGCACCCTCATTATTCTTCGGAACATCTGCAAGAACAATATTCTTGTGCCTTGCAAATTTGTCTTCAAAATATTCTGCGTCACGAGATTCAATGATATGATTTGACTCAATATCAAGAAATCTCCGAGCATCACTCTTCTCGGCATACCCCTAGAAGATCGTCTTAGTAGTCCTTGTCCCAAGCTTCTGAATCTTCAGATCTGGAAGCTTGACATATGCCAGACACCCCCACACTCGAATGACATTCAAGTTAGGTCTGACTTTGAACCGGAGTTCATGAGGAGTAATGTCAGAAGTTGCATGAGGCACCCTATTCAGAATAAAAGTGGCCGTCAGTACAGCTTCTCCCCAGTAGCACTTAGGAAGACCAGTAGTCAACAACATTGAATTAATCATTTTTGTTAACGTTCTGTTCTTCCTCTCTGCTACTTCCGTTTGATTGAGGAGAGTACGGAGCCGTAGTCTCAATGACAATTTCATGGTCTTTGCAGAACGATGCAAATTCATGAGACCTGTACTCCCCACCTCGATCACTTCTTATTCTTTTGAGTTGTTGTCCAGTTTGCCGCTCAGCTTCGGCTCTGAACTCTTTGAACTTCTCGAATGCTTCGTCTTTAGCCTTCAGCAAGTAGACGAACGCATACTTTGAGAAGTCATCGATGAAGGTTATGAAATACTTCATCCCGGCCTTTGTAGAGAACTATTTGAAGTCACAGATATCGGAGTGTACCAACTCCAGAAGATCTGTACTTCGATTAACCCGAGGAAAGTGTTTTCTTGTGATCTTTGTTTGAGCACAAACTTCACATTTCTCTACCTTACCACCACACTTGGAGATAAGTCCTAGACTAGACATTCTGTTTATTCGTTTACAATGAACATGTCCTAGCCTATTATGCCACAACTCAAGAGTATAAGCAAAAGGGGTGATTTCATTAATCACATTAATTACATTGGACTGATTTACAAGCTGAATTTTGAACATTCTTTCGGTATAAATAGCTTTTCCGAAATATGTTCCCTTGATAGACATCACCATCTGGCTAGCATTGATGTCCATCCTGAGGCCTGCGTTGCAAAGTAGGCCTCCTGAGATCAGGTTCTTGGCGATAGCAGGTACATGCTTCACGCCTTGAAGCATCAGAGACTTCCCCGAAGTTAGCTTCAACACCACCGTCCCGATCCCGAGCACTTCAGCTTGTTCCTGGTTCGCCATTATAACCACTTTAGAAGTAGGTGTGTAGGTGGTGAACTACTCCTTACTGGAGCAGACATGGCATGAGGCTCCAGTGTCTACCCACCAGTCAGAGTCAGTCCTTACCGTATCAACCTGCGCAATCATAGCAACAACATCAGTGATCATAGATACCTTACTAGGCTCTCCTTGCTTTGATTGCTTGGTCTTTGCTTTGCATTCATTCTTGAAGTGGCCCTTCTTGCCACACTTGAAACAAGGCATCTGAGATTTTGCCTTCTTTCGCTTGATGGAAGTCCCCTTCACGTTTAGATTGTTAGGGTCCTTCTTCTTGCTGTGGAAAGCCGCCTGCTTTTCCTTTGGTTCCTTGGTATGAACCAGATTGGCGTTAGCCAATTGCTTGGACAGTACGTCCACTTTCAGTTGAGCCCGCATCTGGTCCTCAACATAGATTTCCTGCAAGAGATCTTCAAGACTGATCTCAAGCTTCTTCCTATGCATGTTTGTATAGAATTTACTCCACCCAGCGGGGAGCTTTGAGACAATCCCTCCAACAATAAACTTGTCAGGGAGGGGCATCGCTTCGTCTTCCAACTTTTGGCGCAACTTCAGAAATTCTTTTACCTGTGGCAACATGGACTTCTCGTCCTCAAAGAGCCATTTGTGATATTTTTCAACCACAAATATCTTGCTCCTCTTTTTGTCTTCTTCGTACAGTTTCTCCAGAGACTCCCATATGTCTCTGGCAATTGTCTTCTTACTGTAGGATTCTGCCAGGGAATCCTCCATAGCATTCAGGATAAGCAACCTGCAAATGCTATTCTTCCTTCTCCACTTGGCCTGAAGTTTAGTAGCCGCAGTGATTTCGGCAACAGACCCAGTATCTGAAACGGTAGGTTCTTCTTCAAGAAGCACGTGATCAACGTCTCTGAGTTGAAGAGTGAGATAAACCTTCCTCTTCCAGACTTGATAATGCTCTCCATCAAACTTTTCTAACTTACAAAAGTCAGTATTGAGGAGTGAAACATTAACGTTTTCCATCGTAGCAATAAAGCTTTGAGATTGTTAGTGTCGGGGTACATTTTTTCGATGGAAAATTGAGAAAATAAAACAATTGTAAAAACAATGTTCCAACGCAACACTTCTAGGAAGGTTGCATGAGTATAACGAAGATCTATAAAAATCTCGTTTTAGTATTACGAGAATCTAAAAAGATTTTGTAATCCACAACAATCGATCGTAGTACTTCTAAAAAGAAGATACAATCAGAATTACTGGCAGCAACGAAGAAGGTGACTGGCGAAAGATGGAAGAACTCCTGCTGGGGTGAATAATCACCGTTGCTCAAAGCTTTATTCGTCCTACACGAACAGCTTCCAGGAACCAGCAAGTTCGTCGAAGAACTTGGAACACTCCTGCTCTTCTGACTCCTCGGATGGACATGAACTCCCGTGCAAAAGCAACGCTGGCGCGGCGCCTTTCCTCTCTCTCGAAGGCTGCTGGAATTCGCAAGCAAATTTCGATCAGAACTGTGTTAAAGAACACTTCTGAATTCTCTGTTTACTTGTGTTAAAAACACTTCGTAAACTTTCTGTGGTGGCTTCTCTTCTTTGTATGTCTTGCCTTGAGAGAGAGAGAGGATGCCTTATATAGGCCATGCAGCAACTGTTTGGTTGCCACAAAGTTATGGACGTGGTAAAAACCATCCCGAATATGTAGCAATCGCCCAGAACATACAAACGCACGTTCTGCTACAAGTTGCGCCAACTGCGCGCACCCTGTGCTCCTTGCACTCCGCGCACTGAGCCACTTGCGTCAACCTGCGCAACCTGGCGTGCACCCTGGTCGCGCAAACGATGCTGACGTGCTAAGTGCAAAGTGCGCCAACAAAATGCCAACAAAATGCCACATTACGTCTCATGAGCCCGAGTCCGAGTCGCTAAGCCCCTACGGGGCTTAGCTCCCATGGAAATAAATTTTCCAAGAGCAAAAAGCATGAATGCTTTCAATTATTGATTTAGCCTTTTTCTCATTAGAAAAATAACCCCACATGGCACACCCATGTGCACCTCCACACCACATATGCATCTCTAAACTAGCAAAGCTAATATATAGAGATACAAGTCTTTTGGTCTAGCTGATGTGGGACTAAAAATCTATTTTGAAAAAGACCAAAACCCAACATCTCGTACTCCTCCAGGAGCATGTATAGGATAGCTCACTCTCTTCTACAGCTGCACTGCTGCAGCCTGTAGGCTACATGAGCATGCTTCTACAACTCCATAGGGTACCCATCACATCCTAAGTCCCCCTGGATGGCTCTTTATTTTAATACACTTTTCTTACTTTCCTTCTATATTCCTTCAAAGTTCAACCCAACTATTTTATTTCCAAATTTATTTTTCACTGGGCCGGCTCTGAGCTAATGGAGGCCCGAGGTAAAACTTCCAAAATACCCATATATAATTTAAAAAAAAGTGTAAATAAAACAAAAAATTGTTGTAGTCAAGATTTCAACAAAGACCTCTTAAATATAAGTATAGCATCATAATTACTGCACCACAATATTTTTTTTGTTAAAAAAAGCACATGATGCATACTAGTTCTATTGTAGATAGTTTTATGTTGGTACCCTCTTTCGTCATGGGGTCCTGAGTCGTCGTCCGGTTTGTCCTGGACCAGGGCCGCCCCTGATTTTCCAACAGGTAACAATTTTTCATTTTTTTTATTCATTTTTACCACGTAACCTGCTTATATCATGTATCATGTATGATTAATAGGAATTAACAGTAGTTTAATGATATACAGCCGATACAGGCCAAGTTTTGTGTCATGTACCAATGAATTTGTTTAATGATATAACATGAACTTGCATTTATGATTTTTTTTAAATGCAGAAAGGCTTGGCCATAGGATTTTTGCTTAGTTATATTTTAATTTGTAAAGTGAATTTGGTTAGTACGGGAAGCATGGGGATTCAACCGTTTGGAATTTGTTTAAAGTAAATTTAATGGTGGCAGAGGAAGATACTGGATTAAGTAAATTATTCTTTATTTTTTATTTTAATGATATTTTTCCTGCAGTTTTTTAATACCACGAAGATGACCCAAATTTAAGTTCTTGTTGATTTTGGTGATCAAAAAGTTCTTCAACAAATTCAAGTGCCATTAAGTAAATTATGTCCCTTCCTCTTGTTTAAAATTAATGTTTATAGAGCAACTTCATACTTCGGTTAAATACTTGGGTTGTTTTTTAGAGCAACTTCATACTTTTGTTCAAACTGTTTAATAATCTTGGCTAAAATAATCTTGGTTAATATTTCAAAACGCAATTACATAATCTTGGCTAATACTTCAAAACTGGATATTTTCAGATAAAAAATAATACACTATTCAAAATTTTCAATAAATCCCGAGAGCAAGATGAAAAATAATATATTATTCAACTGTAGAGAGAGTATTTTTTTGCAATGAAAATTATCAAAACTTTATTAGGTAATCGATTGGAAGATACGACGATGAATGATTGTTTGGTGACATATATTGAAAGAGACATTTTGGATGCCATTGACTATAAAGATATCATTCAATATTTCTAGAATATGAAGTCTCAAAGGTTTTTATTGCCAAGGAAAAGAGTTACTTAGTGATTGTAATAATTTATGACATTTGATATTAATATATAATATTTTTGAAATTATAAATGTGTTATTATTATTTATTATTATTTTAATAGTAAACATTGTGCCCCTATATTAAATTTCTGTCTACGCCCCTGTGTTTATCTTAGCCATCTTCTTTGTCGAACCTTGGGCTTTGATACTACTTTGATAGGTTTGAATCCACCAATCAATAACCAACAATGTGGAATAAAGGAAATCACAAACACAGACAACATATTAACGTGGAAAAGTTCTTGTAGTAAAAAAAAACACGGGGTAAGCCAAGCACAACTCCACTATAATCTAGTTACAACTCTCACGATTCATTATCCAAAGATGCAAGGTATACCTAAACCCTGATAGATCCAAAAGAACAAAAACAAAAATCGCAACAATTACCCTACCGATGAATAGAATAAACCACTCACCAAAAACTGCCACTCACCAAAAACTGAAGGGATGTAGAATCCATGACCATGTCGACACCATCTTTTTCTCTCTCTATCAGTTGTAGACTGAATTTTCGACGAAGTGGCCGCTTGTTAATTCTTCGAATTAGTACCGAGATTGGCTCTCCACAATAACTCTCTAATTTGTTTGTGTCCTAATGCATTTTATTTATCGCTCCCAAGGCTATGGACGGATAATTGAACACGATGAATTTGGCCCGTATTCATAAATTTATCTTGTATTGATGATTTTCAGTATTTCTCGATTACATTTTGTGTACTCATCATATTGCGATAAAACTTGTGCCAAAGATTCGTAACATGATTTTACCCCTACAGTGCAAGTTTTGTTCAAATATGAGACCGTCATTCGAATCGCCATTTCGCAAGCCCACAAACTATTGCACGCACGTGCATTTGCAATCCGTCCGTCGAATTTCAACTTTGAGAGTACGTATGAGTGTTCACCATCTTTCTAACCTAGTTTGATAGATAATTTATCTTGTTTAGATACTTGTTAATCTAGCTTCATTTTCTGGTACCATGCAGTCTCGCTTGCAGATCTTGTTTAACCTTGAATCAATAATTTTCTGCACTTTCTCTGAGTTGAACTTCTGGACAGTTTTTCATCATCTCTGACATCACACAGGATTTGTGGTTTTTTTTTTTTGTTTTTTTTGTGAGATTTGTGTTTTTTTCGTATCTGACACGTTTGTGTCCAATCCGTCGACACTTTACTAAACACGGACTAGACAAGTATACTTTGTTGATCGTACTTCAGTTTATGTTATTTTTATGTCATGCTATTTTATCATTTTGTTATCATTATCTTACTTGTTAATCAGTACCCGGACTTTGGAGTGAGGCTCGGGTGCAATCAACTGATTGAGGTGATATGGATCGATGGATAGCAGTGTTGATTGTTAATTGTTGATCTAGTTAGGGGTACCATGTTACCTCATATCTTTGGATACGATCCCAACCCTAGAACACAGTTACTTGCATTCATGTTTGGGCATGTACCCTCATATTCGACTTGTCGTCGGAACATTCGTGACGTGGACCCGTCTTTTAGATCATCAAGTAGAATTTTCATTCCAATGATGACTCTTGGACTCTAAATTACTAGTGATACTCTTCGATCTCTCATGTACTCGTGTTATATAGTAGGACCCTATTGCATATATCGTGGATGCGATCCATGCAGTCTCATCGGATGGGAAGGACAGTTATTAGGCACCTGAGCTCCATTGCATGCCTTCATAGTTGCTCACATGATATATAGAATGTTCTATGTCTGATAATCTAGTGTCTCAATAGATCATACATAGCTGTAGTATTTTTTTTTTTATCATGACAGCTTAATACATGCAAATATTTTCCTCAACTTGCATTTTAGTTAGCTAATTAGCCTTAGCTGTACCCCATGACATCGTGGAGTGTAGTAGGTATATATTTTTCGTTTTACTATCAGCATGCTACTATGTATGTTGTTGCGTCCCTCTAAGGACATGGTTCTTTTGCAGGCATAGTGAGGAGATATACAGGAAGGAGCACACTCCAGGAATCTATCTAGGAGGTAGACAAGAGGATGCAGAGGACAACCCAGAGGAGCATCCTTGAACCAACGGTAAGATTTTCGCTTTGGATTTGTGTATCCTATCTAGGTAGCAGATACTCGAATCTAGTTATCTTCCAGCATTGCTTCTCTTCAGTCCTTGTAGAAGTGGCTTTGTTCCCGTCAGTCCTCAGACAAACTTGTATTATGCTAGATCTATTTATTATTATCTTTATTTTTAACATTTACGGATATTTAGTTATATATTATTCTTGTTCTTTTTGTATCTGTGGATGGGAATAGTTTATCTGACTGTTAAATAGTATTGTGGACAAGAGTTGTTATGTCCTGCTCACAGAATACGGCGAGCCTAAAACGTAACAAACATCCCAGACCACACGACGTACGAATACATTACTACATGTATTCGCGATTGGCGTATGTAGGGTTTAGGATATGTTACTATAGGCCATCTTATTAGAAGATAAATTTATAATTTCTATATATATATATATATATATATATATATATATATATATATATATATATATATATATATATATATATATATATATATAGAAATTATAAAAAAAATAAATAAAAAATAATATATATATATATATATATATATATAAATATATATATATATATATATATATATATATATATATATATATATATATATATATATATATATATATATATATATATATATATGTGCCAAGGATCACGAGCTCAAGTGGTTAGAGTAAGGCATATCCCCCCCAGAGGTTGCAGGATTGAGCAACGGAGCAACCAGAGTGCAGGCTGGTTGCGTGTGCAGTGCGTAGCGATGCAGGTGCGATACAAGTACGGTACGGGCCTTCGGGCTGAGTTTGTAGGCCTTCGGGCCAAGAGTCAAGAGTCTGTAACACAATTACCTCTTTCAGAATATATATATATATATATATATATATATATATATATATATATATATATATATATATATAGTTCCAACAAAGTTCCTGAGCTTCTCTCCCATGGCGATTGCGAGCTCCTGACCTGCGGCTTCCCTGGCGAGTCCCGGTCGGCCTCAGCTCGTGCAGGCAGTCTTTGTACGGCATTCAGGTGAGTCCTCCCGTCTTCGGCGTTTCTCCGGCCCCCTCGCCTCCCTCCAACCCCGGTTCAGCGCTTCTCCCCTGGTCGTCGGCTGCTCCGCCCCGCTGTGGGCTCTATGGGCGCCTTGGCCGGCCTCCCCCTGGAGGACCGGCCCCTCCGGCGCTGCGTCCGCTGGACGGCCCTCCCCTCCAGCCCCGTGCTGCTGCTCCTTTGCCGACAGACCTGTTCCTCCTGATGGGTCTGCCGACTCCCCCTGTTCCCTCTCATCCTCCTCCATTTGTCTTCCCCGCCTCCGTCCTTCGCCGTGGCCCCTCGCCAGCCGACCTTGCGTGGTTCTCTGCTGCGTCGGCCGCCGTAGGCTCCCAGTCTCTCGCTCTTTCCAGTGGTCTCGTCTGGCCCCCTCCGTCCTTGGGCCCCTCGCTTGGAGTTTCCCGCCCAGCCACCCTCGAGTCTTATTCAAATTTGCTTTTGAATTTGAGTTCCCGGCCCATGCGCCACCTGGTATCTCTGCGCCATTTGTTGGCGTCCTGGTTTGTGCGCCACCTGCTTCCTCTGTGCCATTTGTTGGCGTCCTGGCCACCCTTTCGTTTGGTGCTACCCTCCCAGCCCGTGCGCCACCTGGTATCTCTGCGACTTTTGTTTGCGCACTGGCATGTGTGCCACCTGGTACCTCTGCACCATTTGTTGGCGTCCCGGCTTGTACGCCATCTGGTGCGGGCCCCCCCGAGCCTGTTTTTGGCAATGGGCATGCGTCGCCGTTGGATGCGACCTGTATTGCGGCATCTGTCTCGCGCCACCCTAGCCGCGTGTATGTTCATTCCGTCGTTCGTCTGGCTGACAGCCTCTCAGCTTCCCTCATCCCGTGTATCGGCACCCTGTCCTCTCCTGTTGCGCGCCTCCCGTCCTTCGGGCCCCAGCTCTTGGACGCTGTGGGCTGTGCGCCACCCCCCGGTGTTTCTAGGCCCCTAGTTGCCAGAGCCCAGGAGCCCTCCCTTGGCGACCCCTCCCCCCTGAGCGCGCCCTCGCGGTACAGCCGGTCGTGGCCGGTATCGCTGTTCCACCTTCATCGGCTCAACCCGTGGCCTCTTTGAACACCCCTGTAGCTTCCTTCGCAGACAAGGTTAGGCCCGACCGGGCTGCCAAGAGAACCCCGATCATTTTGGACGTGGAGCTTTCAGAGATCGATTACCACCCCCCGACAGATGCGCAGGCTATCTTGGTGCCTTTCTCCTCTAGCGATCTGGCATCCCTGTACGAGAGATTCTCCTCCACCTTCGTTCTTAAATTCCCCACTGGTTGTCCGAAGTTAGCCCGAGTCCAAGCAGCAGTTGCCTCCTGGAGCCTAACATCCGATTACAGGGTCGCTCCATTAGACCCCAAACACATTCTTTTGTACCTATCTTCGACGAATGATTATAAGATTGTTCAGACTAGGGGCACAGGCAGGATCGACTCCCATGTCATGACTATAGCCAAATGGTCCCAGGATTTCAACACGAAGAAGGACTCGCCTATCGTATCCGCATGGGTCACCCTCCCCAACCCCGTGCTCATCTTTTTCATTCCGCCAGCTTTGAAAAGGATCGATAATTCCTTTGGAACCTACGTGGCCATGGCCGAGGAAACTAGAAACCTGACTAAAGCTAACTATGCCAAAGTCTGCATGGAGCTAGACATTTCGAAGGAGCTCCCCAATCTATCCAAATAACACTTGGCAATAAGATACACACTCAACATATTATTTACGACAATAATATTATCTATTGCAATCACTGCCATATGAGAGGGCATCTTATTAAACACTATTTCAGAGCACATCCGGAACTGAAAAAGAAAGTCGCTCACAAGGCGGCTCCTAAGCTCCTGCCTAGGCATGAACAGAGACCTCCATTCCTTCCTCTACCTAACTCCTATGTTCGGTTTGAAGCAAGTGCGGAGCTCCCTCACGGTCAAAAACAACTTCTAAAAAATGCCCCTGTGGGACGTGACACAATCCCCACCAAAATCACATCCCTAAACCTCACCAACAAATTTGACATCCTGGCCACGGAAACCGACGACGACATCCAAGAAACTAATCACCCTGAATACATTCAGATGGATACCGCTGACGATGGAGGCATGGAGCTCGGATCGGAGGATAACACCCCCCCAGACGCGACGCCACAGACTCCGGAGACCCCGTCAGATACGACCACTCATAGCATGGGAGCCGATGACCTCTACCAAGGTGTCAACATTGAGGGGGAGGATAGCTCTCAGCCGGAGGGAGAGAGACCCGCGACAGAGACTGCTAAACATTCAGACCTGGACACACAATTCAACCCTAACAAAGAGTCTGCCATCCACGCGGGACAGCTGGCTAACATAGGTTCTGAACCAGTGGTCAGGATGAAGCAAGCATTGGACGCCAGATTTGCGGATAGGGATAACTACTTCAGAGCCTTGGCCGAAATAGAGGGAGAACTTTATTTCCATCCTGCCATCGACCCACCCGACATCACCTTGGACAGTCGCCCCAAGGAGCCAGGAAAGGCAGCAGCCACCAACAAAAGATCAAGTAAAAGAAGCTCCAAAGAGGGAACGACCATGATCACCAGATCTGCCGCAAAACTCACCAACTCCTCCCTCCCCAATCACCTCGACGATTAACATCCTTTCGTGGAACATTCGATGCATCGCTAACAAACCAACCTTGAGAAGATTAAAAATGTCTCAAGAGACTTCACAAAATAAATATTCTTGTGATTATTGAACCCAAAATCCCCCCAAGAAACTTAAATCCATCTAGTTACAGTTAGGATTCTCCTCCGCCATCGCCAGCTGTCACGACATCTGGATTCTCCACGCCAGGGACGTGAAGCTCGAGATCATCCACGATTCTAGACACGAGATCTCGTATTGGTTGGATCACCCATGCTTCAGTCTCGATCCCTCCTGATGGCAGTTCATGGTAGTTGTGAGATTGCCGAACGCAGATAGCTATGAAGCTCATTGATTGACACACATCTCCAACACCCTAACACCCCTTGGCTATGTGTCGGAGACTTCAATGTTGTCACCTGCAGAGAGGAGAAGACGGGAGGTCGCCCTCCCCCCATGCCAGCTATGTTCGACTTTGCCAACTTCATTTTTAACGACCATCTGTCCCTGCTTCAGTTCTCTGGCAACGAATTCACTTGGTGCAACATGCAGGAAGGAGCCCGGCGGCAATACTCCCGCCTCGACCGTGCTCTCATAAACTCTCAGTGGTCTGACCTTGCTATCAACTCCAGACTCTCGCATCTCAACGCCACTGAATCAGATCACTCACCACTCCTCATCGAGATCAGCAGAAAAACTATCCAGCCCAAGAAGAACTTTCACTTTCTTGATCTGTGGCGTCACCTCCCACAGTTCAAGGACATTATGCCGGCGGCCTGGAGGGGGGCCCAGTCGACCCCAACCCTCTTGTCCGAGTGGCCGCCAAACTTAAAGCTACTAGAAAAGCCCTCACCACTTGGAGTAGAGCAGCCTACGATGACATATTTCAGGCTGTTCGCATCACTAAGGACGACGTTGCTCGCGCTGAGATCCTGTACGCTCGCGAATGCTCCTCGTCGGCCCGTGCATCACTTAACCTCACCAGAGCGCTATTAAAGTTCCGCTGAAAATCGAGGAGGAATTTTAGAAACAGAAAGCCAGGCTGACTTGGGACATTGAGGGAGACAAGAACACGAGTTACTTTCACTCTTATGTCAAGGGCCGCAGACAACAACTCAATCTCCACCAGATTACAAATGAGGGCGGTCGCACCTTCAACGACCATCGTGACATTCAGTTGGCTGCGACGGATTTCTACACTAAGCTGTTCACCAAAGATGTCATTACCAAATACGAGGCCTTCCTTGCGGCGATCCCCCGCTTAGTTGATGACAGAGACAACAACCAACTGCAAATTCAACCCACTGAGTGTGAAGTCAAAGAAGCAGTGTGGGCACTGAACGAGCATAGTGCCCCCGGCCCGGATGGTTTCACTGGCGCCTTCTTCAGATCCTGCTGGGACATTATCAAGACAGACATCACAGAGGCGGTGATCGCCTTCTTCCAATGAGCCAGATACCCCAAAGCGATATCTAGCGCCAACCTGATCCTCATCCCTAAGAAGGATAACCCAGAGACGTTTAAAGATTTCTGCTCCCTGAGTATGTGCACCTTCACCAACAAGATTATTTCCAAGATTATAGCTGTAGTGCCCCGCTCCCGTTGGAACGAAGCACTATGTGATAGGCTCGTGGCAAGTCAGACATGGTCGAGAACATAGATAGCTAGTCTGACTCAGCGACGGGTTTGGTATACGAAAACCATGGCATCAATAAAATCTATTTAGACGAGTGAGATGGGTACCGTTCCAACTAATGGATCGGTTACTGCTGAAATAAATCCTAGATGCAGCAGACCGTGTCTTGGTGAATGAACTCTAAAGAGAGCGACGCAACCGGTCTGCTGTTAGTTTTTTTGGTTTTCTTGGCTTTCTGAATGAATTGTTGTGTGGGTTTGATAAGTGTGCTTTTGCGTCGATTTCTGAATACGTCTTTGGGAATTTCAAAGGAAGGATTGAAGGAAGGGTTCTAATTTGATGCTCGTGCTATTGCAGGAGTTCGTGTAACAGACGCTTGACCGTCGTGAAGCGTTCTCTTACTCCCGGCACAATCTCTCTAGGTGGGTGGTTCTTCAGCCTTTTTTTCTACCGCTTCCCGCCAACAAAATTCATAAAAGTTCAACGTTCAAATCGATGATGCTAACTGGGTATATGCTTTGCCACTAAGATTAAGAACTCGGGATAATATAACAACTTAGAGAAGTTAACTCCGAATTTATAAGTTTCACACTAAGTAGAGAAAAGATAAAGTTCTAGGAAAGAGATAGAATTTATTTCATGCTCGGCAAAACACAACGAAGAAACCTTCGTTGCGGCATATTACGCCTCGGAGAATTTGGTGCCTACGGGATGCTAAATCAGAACGTACGGTTTCGGAAAAAAGAACCCTTTCACGAGTAGAAGTGATTATGTGGTTTAATAATGTCTACGCTATGCAATTTACTTCATATATATTAAACTGTTCATACGTTCTCATGGTCATGGATGACTCGTGCATAAGGTGAGCTTTCCTCGAGACGGTACCCGAGACGGTGGGACCGAATCGGCCGAGGAAGAAATTATGGGATCGTGCTTCGGCGCGAGGCATTGCGAGACCTCCAGTTAGGCTCGCAACCTGGACTTGTAGGGCGCATCGCAATGCTACGTAATCGTCCTTCATGGTGTCGATATCACTAATGACCGCATATAAGATAGATTGCATGCTCACCTATTGTCTTGTGCATGTGGTAAGTATTATGTATATTTTGTGCAGTAACGGAGCACGGCCGTGGTAAGATAAGTTAAAATTGGTTATGTTGTTACTATTTAAAATGTGCCTTCGATACGAACTGCAATTCATATAGTTCTAAATAGAAAGATCACTTCGTGTATGCTAGAATCCTTAATAAGCAGTGTCGGTTTAGACGAGTGGGTTCGTCCCATCCACTAGCAAGTGTGCTAACCCCCAACTCCCCAGGCAACGAGCGCACTGCGGGAGCTCGAGATTAGACTGAAGCTGAAGAACGGGAGGCGGCGTGAAGCTCTCCTATTTTGAAGTATTTTGAAGCCCAATTCAGATCGAAGGCGTTTTGTTCAAATGTATAAAGGGACATGAATGTATGGAACGACAAGAATTATTTTATGGCAGCTTGTCGAGAGTTTTCTTTTGTGTTCAAAGATGTAGCCGCAACGACATATGTAATATAATAATGACCTTGCACATACTTTGCAAGTTTTATGAATGAAAAGCTAAATTTCTTCCTATTCTATGTCTTAACTCTCTGTACTGTTTAATTTCAACGTATCGTCTCAAAGGAAATTTCAAGTGCACATTCTTGCCTTGTACAAGACAATAAAGACATGTACGACATCACGTTCCGACTCGTGGGATCGATTCATCTCGAGTCAAGGCGATGACAACCGATTGGGCGAGTCGGGGCATGACAAGTTGGTATCAGAGCACGGTTCACACCTCGAACCTTCAAAAATACTTTCTTTTAGATGTTGTTGCAATTTTTCAAAAACTATGCTTTCCGACATATGCGACATGAAATAATCGTTCCATACATATAAGCTCGTAGATATTTTGAGAATACTAACGGGTTTGCTCAATTTTGTAGGAATGTCGAAGAGAACGGGTGTCCCCGCTGTCAACGCTACGTTGATTAGCACGGATAGCACCGAAGAAGCGACGCCTAGCGAATTTGCCATAGAGTGATTATTGTGCCTCATGGAAGTCCAACAGTGCCACGCGGAGATGCAGCAGCGACAACTGCAAGAACAGATCCAGGCCCAAATCAGTGCCCAACAAAAGCAGATGGAGGCCCTGACCCGGATTGTGAGCACCATAGCGACCCAACAGAACTCGACGACCGTCATGTCAGAAGAAGCAGTGCAGCCAGCAACGACGAAGCATATGTCTTCCTCCTTCCTGCTCAAGGCGACCAAATTCAAGAAGATGAACCCGCCTGAATTTAACGGCAGAGCAGAGCCTGACGAAGTCATGGGGTGGCTAGTAAAGATTGAGGATCTGTTCAATCTCCTTAACATCAAGGGGTCAAAGAGGGTCGGGTGTGCAACCTTGCAGCTAAACTTGAGGGCCTACGACTGGTGGGAGGCGAAGAAACAAGAGCTCCATGAGGCCAACCCCAACGCCAAGGTCTCGTGGGAGACATTCAAACTAGCCTTCCTCGAGCAATACATTCCTCGTGCCGTTCGTCGACAGAAGGAAGAGGAATTCATGTCCTTGAAGCAAGAAAACATGTCAGTTGAAGATTACGATACGAAGTTTGTAAAGCTTGCGAAGTTTGTCGGGGCCTTTCTGTCGAACAAGGAGGCGTGGTGCGAGCGCTTCCAACAAGGCCTGAATGACGATTCGCGTCGGGACGTCATGAACCAAAGATGCCAGACTTACAAGGAATCATATAATACCGCCCTTGATAGCGAGCGGATCTTTGGTCGAGCTTCGCAAAGGACCGGGTCCGACGTCCATAACAACTTCAACAAGCGCCCTCACGATGCGGGAGGATCTGGTGTGCCAAAGCGTCAAAAAATGTTCGAGTATCGGGGACCTCACCCCGGCGTACGATGCCATCGCTGCGACAAGATGGGACATCTGGCGGTCGATTGCCAGGGGGACGCTTCAAGTGTGGCCAGCTAGGTCACAAGGCAGTAGATTGTCGAATGAGGAGGGCGAACCAATATCCATCAAGGAACGTCCAGAATCAGAACAGGACGCCTCCCGCCCATGGCGCAAACGCAGTGCCCATGAACCCACAAAATCGCCAAGGGGCACAAGGCCGAGTCTATGCACTGACTCTGGACGAAGCGTTCGCATCCGACACTGTCGTGACAGGTATATTACTCTATAAAAATGTGCCTGCTAGAGTACTGTTCGATTCGGGTGCTATGCATAGTTTTATATATGCCAACCTTGTAGAAGAGAATAAATTAACCATGCAACTTTTAGATATGAATCTTGGCGTTAACACTCCATCGGGAGTAGATATGCTCGCCACTAAAATTTGTAGGGATGGTTACATCTGCATCGGAGGGAAAAATTTTATCCTTGGAAGTTATCGTCCTCGACATCAAGGAGTACGATATAATCCTCGGTATGGATTGGTTGGATGCATGCCACGCAACGATCAAGTGTACGGAGAAAAGAGTTGTGTTGCTCCTTTCGGGCAAAACTGAGTTCTCCTATTCGTACGGAGCAGCATCAAAGACAGCAATGATGATATCGGTGATTTCGGCAAGGCGTATGTTGTATTCTGGTTGCAGCGGGTACCTAGCATCAGTTCGAGACACGAGAACGGAGATTGTAAGCACGGCCCAGACTGAAGTCGTGACATAATTTCCTGATGTGTTTTCAGACGAGTTGCCAGGGATGCCGCCGGATCGAGAGATGGAATTCAGCATCGACACCTTTCCGGACACCCGATCGATATCCAAAGCACTCTATCGAATGGCGCCGACGGAGCTGAAGGAACTGAAAGCACAGCTACAAGAGTTGCTAGATCGCGGATATATTCGCCCTAGTGTCTCCCCGTGGGGTGCTCCAGTATTGTTTGTAAAGAAGAAGGATGGATCGATGCGGTTGTGTATCGACTATCGGAAACTTAACAAGGCCACGGTATGAAACAAGTACCCATTGTCAAGGATAGACGATTTGTTTGACCAGTTACAAGGGGCAACGATATTTTCCAAGATTGATCTTTGCTCAGGCTACCATCAATTGAAGATCAAGTCCGAGGACGTGCCCAAGTCCGCCTTCCGAACTCGATATGGTCACTACGAATTTCTATAATAGTCACGTTCAAGTCCGAGGACGACCGATTGGGCGAGTCGGGGCGTGACAATAGCTAATCGTATATCAGGGCTTCTTCCTAAGATCATCTCCGAAGAGCAAAGTAGATTTGTTCGTGGACGCAACATCCTTGACAACATCCTGCAGGCTAAAGAGATGATCAGCTGTATAAAATTCCCGTCCAGGGGAGGGAACATTGCCATTAAGCTAGACATGGAAAAGGCCTACGACAGACTTGATTGTCAATTCATGATATGGGTGTTCAGGGCCTTCGGGTTCTCGGAGACTTGGATTGACATCGTCTGGAGGTCTATTAGTAATGTATTGTTTTCCACGGTCGTCAACGGCCAAGCTGACGGATTTTTTAAATCTAGCCGCGGGTTTAGACAAGGGGATCCTCTATCATCAACCATATTTATCATCGCCGCTGAAGCGCTGAGCAAAAATCTGAATAACATGGTTGGCTCCCCTCGCTTCCAACACTACCACACTGCTAGCGGCTGCCCGATCATTACCTACCTGGCTTACACTGACGACATCCTCATCTTCTCATCTGGTGATGCGGGGTCCGTTGAGGTGGTTAACAACACACTGCAGAGATACTCCAGATGCTCCGGTCAGCACGTCAACCCCTCTAAAAGTGTTATTTATGTCCACCACACTGCTGACATAGACCACACTACCATGCGCACCAATAC
Source organism: Iris pallida (assembly GCA_029216955.1). Classification (NCBI taxonomy): domain Eukaryota; kingdom Viridiplantae; phylum Streptophyta; class Magnoliopsida; order Asparagales; family Iridaceae; genus Iris; species Iris pallida. The sequence continues at coordinate 9,559,798 of JANAVB010023800.1, forward strand.
CACATCCTTCGCTGTGGAATACCCCCCATTCACCTACTTAGGGTGCCTGTTGGTGTACGACAGATCTAACGCGGGACTCTTTGAAGGGTTGGTGGGAAAAATCAGGAAAAGAATCGAGGGCTGGCACAACACGATTCTATCGCCAGGAGGCAAGATTACTCTTATTCAGCATGTGCTCTCCTCCATTCCGATCTACACTCTGGCCGCTTGCTCTCCTCTAAAGAAGATCATCTCCAACATCGAAAATCTTTTCGCCAACTTCTTCTGGGGTCACTGCGACGGCAAGGATAAGCACCATTGGGCTAGCTGGGACACCATGGCTAGACCCACGGATGAGGGTGGCCTTGGATTCTGCAGGTTAGCCCACATTGTCGATGCTTGTTCGATGAAGATGTGGTGCAAGCTTTGTGAGAACAGTTTCCTGTGGGCTCGTTTCATGAAGGCCAGATACTTTAAGTACTCACACCCGTCCACCGTCTCCTTCAATAGTAGATCCTCTGCTTCTTGGCGACGCATCCTGGTCGGCAGACAGCTTGCCGAACCTTTGATTCGCCTCAAGCTGGGATCAGGTGAATTGTCTATATTATTTGAAAGGTGGGCAGGGGACGCTCTTATTTCCCCGAAATCGGGTGCTCCTAGCTCTGCCATAATCAGAGAGTTAGGGAATAGCGAGGGGGGTGGAATTGGGAGCGGGTCATGGATTGGATTGGAGAGGAGTGTAACCTCCGTCATCTGAATTTTTGGATTTTCTTCGAATTTTTGCATTCTTCAAATTTTTCTGAATCTTTAGAAATCCTGAGTTTAATACTTTTGATCGTGATATGCCAACGTTATTGGTTGGTCTTTGGTTTTGAGAAAAACTATATCTTTGTCATATATCATTCTTGTCTTTTTCTGATTTTCTTTATAAGTTATAAATATTTAATTTTGTATAGGAGAAATATTTGTTTAATATGATTTAAAAATAAATATATCTATTAACCGTTTTAAATAGTGGGTAGCAACTAAATGTTAGTGACTAGCAATGGGATTAGCAGTTAGTATTTAGTCATTTTCCACTATTTTTCTCATAATTCTAACATATACATTGATTTTAGGATTTTCCCTTTCTACACTATAAATAGGCACACATTCCAACATTTATGCATAATTTCCTAATCCCTACATCATTCCTGTTCAGCCGCCACCCCCTCACTGTGCACAGCCCCATTCTCCATCCCGACCAAGACCAGTGCCTCCTTCCTGCGTCTCCTCGACCACTCCGTTCACCTCCGGCAATCACACCACTCAGCCATTGCGACCACCATTAACACCACCACCATCTCCCGGCCATTCCGGCAAGCCACGCACCACCACAACCACTGCACAGCTCCACCGACCTCGACTTTCCGACCATCCCGACCACCCCCGGACAAGACCAACATCACCGCCATCACCCCATACTTCACCGGCCCTCGACCTCCTATCCCGAGCCTAGCCCCGGCCACCCTGGTCCGCCAACACCACCAGCGCCACCACCAAACTCTTGGCCAACACCGGCCCCTGACCTCCCCCAAACGACCACACCGCCAACAACAAAGAAAACCACCACCACCTCCAAGCAAAATCCATCACAGAAAGAAATAACATAAGAAGGGACGACCGCAACTCACCGGCCATGCCAGCCTTCTCCTCCGGCTAGATCTGACGGCCGCACCTGCTCTGCTCGTCCGAATCTGGCTCCTCCGCCTCAGTGCAGTTGCCCGGTGTTGCGGCGCACGACGTCGCCGTAGCTAGCCCTCCCTCCGTCGCCAGACCAGTCCCGCCGCCGCCTGTTCAGCTCCGCCTGGCGCGCTCCCTCCGCTGACCCCGGCGCTGCGAGCCAGGCCGTCCCGCCGAGCCTCTTCGTAAGCACCCCTCTCCTCTTTCCCCTATCTTCGTTTTTGCTTTGGAACTTTAGGGTCTGATTGGCAATTATAGGGGTAACAGTTATTAGGTTTTTTTAGAGTACCGGTTATGAGCGGTTATGAGGGGTCTGGTTTTGGATGGTTTTTAAGTAGCGGCTTTTAAACTAGTCCAATTCATGCTTGGTAATTCTCTAACGAGCGGTTCTGAAATTTTTTTACACGAATAAATTAAATAGGAAAGGGTATTAGTAGTTATAATTATATATATTTTTGTGAGGATATAAATGGAATACAAAATTAGAGCCACTCAAAACCCACCGATTTGAGGTGTTTATAAAGCCACCCAAAAATATATTACACCGATTTGGGAAGATTTTTGAGCCGACCAAAACCGGTGCCTCAAAAAAATTAACAAGCAGGGGTTTTCATAAACGATCGGTTCAAAAACACCCAAAACCGGTGAAAACACCGTTACCAAGCAGACCCTTAGGGAATGGAAATCGAGAGCACAACAACTCTTTCCCTTCTCTCTCGGTTTAAATAAGCTAAGGATTGACATTAGTGTGGGCAGCTGCATTTTAATCCCTCACTTCTCTGTCTTTGAATTTTTAGGGATTGTTTGGTCTGCTGTTTATTAGTTTTTGTTGGGATATAAGTGCATAGTGGTTCTTTTAGGGATTGGGGTGTGTTAAGTTTTAAATTGTGATGATTAGGTGGGTTAGGTTTTAAAGTGTGGATTTGGGTTTAACAAGGCCCTGTAGAGAGTTTTGGGCTTTAGGCCTTGGGCCTAATAATAGTAAAATGTTTCTTTTTAGTTTAATAAATTTTGGGTATGGGCTTAAACTAATATTTTGGGCAATAAAATTTGTGAGTTTTTATAATTAGTTGTTTATAAAATTAGTAAATAATTAAAAGGGTTAAAATGGTTTTTATAAATACTAATAAATATTTTGATTGGTTAACTAATATATGTTTTGTATATATTCGGGTATATTTATATATTTGGGTATATGATAAAATACTTACATGTATATATATTTTGTATATATGTATATGAATATGCATCGTATTATCATTTTATTATTACTAATATTATTAAAAGTATTAATTATTTTATGAATTCTATAGATATATGATAATAATTTTCTAAGATATTTTTGTTATAAGGCTTTAGCCTAAAATTTCTATTTGACAAATTAGAGTTCTAGCACTAAATTGTTTTCTGTATTTTCAAAACAAAATATCGAAAAAATATTTTGTTATACTTTCTAAATGATATAAAAAAATAACTTCAAGGGTAGTATTATGTTTGATGACATTTTTCCCTTAAAATCATAAATCATGACTATTATAGTCAATTCTGTTTCTTGGTTCGTTTGTCGTGTCGAACTCTGATTTTGGACTTTTATATACTGAAATAGGCTATTTGGACTATTCTGGACTCGATGGGATCGCCTGTGCTATCGTTTGGGACCATCTTGTGGAGCTTAGCATCGTACCTATTCCGTGTCGACATGTTCGTGTCGTGCACGTCGACTTCCAACTAAATTGAGGCGAGTACATTTTTTGATAGTTTTCATTATCTTGATAGTCTCTATGATATCAGTTTGTAGTGTTATACTTGATTTCTGGCACGAGAGTACACGGATTGGTATAGCTTGGATCCTGTCATGAGATGTTACTCCTGGTTATCCTGGTCTCGTTCTTGACTATTGTCCTTGTACTTGTATAGATACCGATTTCTAAGGAGATTTCCTACCCTCTTAGAGAATTTCGTGTCGTAACGTGCTATGGTTGGATCCATTATACTAGTCGAGAGATGGAAAGATATTAGAAGATTATGTGATCAATACCCCTCCTGTAACTACTTGTGCATAGCTTCACCCTCGCCACACGTAGGGTGTAGCCTGACCTGATACTACTTGTGCATAGCTTTCCATTTTGGCCGGCCTGATCTCCAGGTTTACCTGTGCTTGTTCTTGTGCATAGCCGGTCAAATGGAACAGCCTGATCTGGACCCAAGCCGATCACATAACACTCTAATATCTCAAGGCACTGTTTAGCAGTAGTAGTACATGTTCTATTCCAGATTTTCACCTGCTGGTCACTGTACCCATGATTACTTACAGTACATTATTACCATGACATGCTCACATGATTTTCCTGCTTTTCTACTATTCAGTTCTACTTATCCATCATGTATTTCATCTTTCTATTATTTATAGTTTTTGTCAATTTAAATGAAACTGCTGTTAGTTTATGTACTTCGCTCCAATTCTGACTGGATAACCAACATTTTTAGGAGTTATTATGTCCCACATACTTGGACCACATGACGATGCTATCTGAGACAGGTTCTCAATGTTCCATCTACCGTGAGTTGTCTCCTGAGAGCTATATTCTATTATTCCTTATTTAGATTCATGTTTTGTTGTCCTGTTTATCTCTGACACATTCTTGTCTCATATGATCTTTTTGTAGACTCTAGTTGATTTAGTGATTCCATTATCTTTTCTTATTCATATCTTCTTAGATGTTTGTGATTTGAGTACATATTGTTGTTATAGATCATTTAGATGTTGAAATTTTTGCTGGGTACTTAACAGCGCTCTACCGTCGATACTGCGGTGTAGGCTAGGCGTGGCCCACGAACTCGTGCCTGATATCCGGGTGCGGGTCGTGACACGTTTTTATGGTGTCCCATGCTGGTCAGTCTTCGCAACCAAAGCGAAGTCGTGGTGGTACTTAGGCTTAGTCGTGCTACTACGAGCCAGCCCTAGGATTAGGATTTAAGTCATGGAATATTCTAGGAGTTATGGTACTCAATCACGTATTAGGATCTCTTGATAAATTCCAGGGATGACCCCTGAAAATCTTACTCCGAACTATATTGAGTCCATTTTCATCCGCTTTTGTTTATCCTGATTTTGGAAACACATGTCCATTGCCGAATCCTATTCTTGCATTAAGATGAGTTTTATGGACTATGTGAGGAACAATGGAGTAGAAGTTGAACTTATGGCCATTCGGATTAAGAGCAAATGATTAGTCAATCTTGTATATGAAGGTTGTGATTTATTTTAGGTTATATCCAAGTATTACATTGGGACTTGCAGGTTTGTCGAAATAGGTTTGAGAAATAAACGGAAGATAACAAGTAAATTTAGAGAAACATGGAATATATAGTCAGACTGGAAATGATTTATAGATATGGCAATTTTGGAGAGTGGATGATAATATTGTATGGACTTGCGATAAGGAAAATGTTAAAAAAAATGTTTTATAAATTTTTACAGTAGTAAGAGCCATCAAAGAAGATGTTGGATCATCTCCCTTGCTTGAGTGGTTAAGAAGGTGGCATGAGGAGTGATTTTATACAAGGGATGAGGTTCCAAAAATTTCAAGGAATTACCAAGACATAAATAGTAAGATTACAATGGAATTACATGAGTGATGACTAAGAATTGAATTTGGGATACTTAGAGTTTACAACTTATTTAGTAGATTAGACAAGGCTAGAAGGTCATACAACTTGGATAAATTATTGACACAAGAAATTTTAAGAAACGATTACATATACAGGAATTGTGATTCCTACCTGGTTGTCAACAAATTTAATTGATTTGAACAATAATTAAGGTTGCTTGAATAAGACAAAGGATAAATTTGAAGCTAGATTGCTATGATCTCATTATTAGGACAATTTCAACGACATAGAGTAAATATCTGGAAAGATAAGAGTGATGGAAAATTTATGATGATAGAAAACCCCGACAAATTTAGACGTGAAGGTTTAAAAAAATTTGCATGAGTATCAAGTAGATAAGTGACCCTAGGTATGGGATTAGACAAGGCTATCAGTAGTGGATAACTAGTGACTTGGAGTCACAAAGAGGATTTAGTGATGAAGAGGTTGATTATTAGATAAGGTGAACATCTTGGAGGTTGAAATATTATGCTTTGTTGATTATGGACAAGTTCAAGAAGAAGGAAGGAAACGACTTCGTTATGACCAGATGTGCAAAAACAAATTTCTATCATCAATTTCTTCGTCTTGTCATCATTTCTTCGTCCTGATTAACCTTGTCCTGTTTACATCTATCAAACTATCTTATATCTAATCTGTTAACTACACTTTGAAATCTTTGAATTCTTGTATCTCTCTACTTGGGAAGGGCCGAGAAGTATCGAAATCATCTAGCTCGAAAAGGGACAAAATTTGTTATCAAGCGACAATCTTGGTAGGAATATAAAAGGTTGGGCATCTAGATAAAATAGTAGGATAAGGATCTAACGGAGAATGAAAACAAAGACAAGAGACCAATAATACCAAATTGGAAATATGCTTAGAGAATTATTTTGAGTATGGATTACTTTAGAAAGAACGTATGAGGATTTCGAGATGAAGAACAATGGAATGTACATTGATGGTGAGAACTGTAATATTTTGTAGTTGTATTTTTTTAGAACTATTGAGGATATTCGAGGGCGATATGGTTTTGAGAACCTAAATATTTTTAAGTTACTAGTTCTTGAGATATTTTATAGGCTTAATTGCTAATTGCTACCCTCAACTATCACACTTTTTCAAGTTGATACCCTAAACTTTTTTTCGTAACAGATTGATACCTCAACTATATTTTTTTTTCAACTTAATACCTAACATTTTAAAAAACCCCAAAATGCCCTTATCCCTTCCCTCCCTCCACCCCCTCCCCCACTCCGGCCATCCCCCCCTGCTAGTTCCGGCCGACCCCCCCTCCTCGCTTCCGGCCAACCTCCCCCCCTCCTCGCTTCCGGGCCACCCCCTGCCCCGCCTCCCGCCCCACACCCCCCTCCCCAGCCCCCCTCCTCCCGCGCTGCCACGCCCTAGGGGAGAGACGGGAGCGGACGGGCGGCCGGAGCGAGAGGGGGGGGTGGGGATGGCCTGAAGCCAGCGGGGAGGGGAGCCAGCAGGCGGGTGGGCGGCCGGAGCTAGCAGGGGGGGGGGCAAGCGAGCAGGGGGGAAGGAGGGTTAGGGGTAGGGGCATTTTTGTCCAAAATAATATCCGGGTATCAAGTTGTTACAAAAAAAAGTTTAGGATATCAACTTGAAAAAGTGTGATAGTTGAGGGTAGCAATTAGCAATTAAGCCTATTTTATATTAGAGTTAAGACTAGGATACTGAGACTTGGAATCCAAATACATGGAAGGAAGATTATGATTGCATGCGGTAGTGATACCAAATTGAGTAAGGGATTGATAGGAGAACGATTGAGAATTGGTAGAAAAAATGAGAATTTTGGGCTATAGAAAAATCTAGAGATTTTGTGAGATTTCTAAATTTTAGAAGGATAATATCTGAAAGTACAAATTGAAGGATATGTGGAGGTTGATGTAAATAAGGAGGAATAAATTTTATGTTGTAGTGACATTAACATGAGGAGTATAGATTTGGACAATGTCCAAGGATTTTATAAATCCTGATACAAGGATTCAATTAAAATTTAGGACAAGGTAGAGGAATTCGGACTTTCAAGATGACTAAGTCGGAAGGATTACAAATCCAGGAAAAAAGAAAGAAAAGGAGAATCGAGGAGTTAAAACAAGAATATGCTTCATGGGTAGTCATCTTCATGGTTGGAAACTTTGATTTTGGAAGTAGCCACATCAGGGTTTGATTTTCATGATTGAAGATCATGATTTTGTAATAGTAATCTAAACTTGTGAGAAAGAGACATAATTGAGAAATAACGAATGGATAACCTTGGTAGTAGTCGAAGTAGAGCGAGATGATTTCCTTGATTTTTCCTATGCAATCCTATCTTTGAATTTCCTATCATTGTAGAAGAAATTTGACTTTTCCTATTCTTAAATCGTTCATTAAATTCAAGGTTGCAAAAATTTGATTCCCTTGATCGTGACCCATCGATTTTAGTCAACTCCTTTATCGCACAAACATTCTTGATTCTAGACTATACTCAAACGATTTAGGGTTCGACCATGACTTGAATTTCAATCTTTTGGTTGCTCGTGTTCAGACTTCGATTTCGTTCTTCATCATGCCTAAATCATTTTTGATCAAGGGTCGATCGACCTTATCTTCGATCGCGTCAAAATTTTAAATTCTGACCGTGTTTGGAATTCAATGCGATTATCGCTCGTGCGTAAAACTTTGATTTAATTCTTAATAATGACTAAGCTCTGTTCTAACCATGATTAGGTTCATACTACTCTTGATTATATCGAACTTTCATGTTTGGTCGTGCCTAGATGACCGGCACGACTAAAAGATCGTGATTCAAACGACCTTGATTTCAATGATCGCGACTATACATATTAATTGAACTCCTGAATCTTGCCTAAAATTTTGACTATCTTGATCAGGACTATCTACCAACTTAGTTGTGTCATATTCGATCATGTTTCGATAAAATTTTCCATCGTGCCTAGATTTCGATTATATCGTCACTCGTGCTCAGATTTCATTTTGAATCATGCCTAGGTTTTAAAACTTTTTGTAGCTCTATCCTAAATCGTGCTTAAGTAATTTAAAACCATTTCAAGGTCTTGATCACGTCAGAGTTTTGGTTACGATTCATGACCTAACCATAATTGTGATTTTTAGGACTTGATCGTGTCAAGCATTTGATTATTCTTAATGATGTCTAATCGCATCGTCCCTGTATTTGATCGTGCCTAACCGATTGATCATTCTATACTTATATTTGATTATGACTCGCGATTCTGATTCTCCTAATCGCGACTTCACGCTTAAATAACTTGAATTTACTTTTAAATCGTGCCTATAAGAGTGTGACTTCGAAATCTTGATTTTGCCTACGTTTCACCTTCATTCATAACTATGTTTTCATCTTGATCGTGCTTGTGCGACTTTGAGTCTGATTATCGTCAAGCTTGGACAGTTGATCATTCCGTACTTGAAATTTGATTCTATCTTCGGTTTATTAGCCGTGGCTGATATCGTATTTGAAATAACTTGTATTTATTCCTGAATCACGCCTATACAATATTGTCCATACTTCGATTTTATCGTGCCAAATCATTAGTCGTGCCTACGCGATTTGAATTCGATTATCTTGTTCATGTCAAAGCCATCGCCCTTTAGTCATGTTTAAGGTATTGACTGAGTTCTCTATCGTGTTTTGATCTGTCATGACTCGCACCCAGTGTAAGGGTGCAAGTGCGTAACAACGTTCAGCCTACGTCGCAAAATCGGCGGTAGAACGCTGTTCTAGGTCACTATCTAAACTAATTCACGCAATTATATAATGTACTCGTCTTAAATCTCAACTCCGAACGGAGGACAAGTATAGAAATAATATAACTCAATCACAGTCTAAGCACGATAGGATAACACAAAATTCTATAACTAAAGAAACAATAAATACTACTAAATGATAGTATCTCTAAACAACTCAAAATAAGTCTAACTCTTAAATTTATTACAACTCAAGTTCTAGTAAAGAAATCTAAAACAGTCTATTTATCTATCTCTATTTTTAAAAATAAATTAATCTCTCTTTGTTTAAAAGTAAATAGATAGATAAGCCTTATTTTTTTAAGATAAAGATATGTTTGTTTTTAAGAGGATAGATTTAAATTTTTAAAGAGAAAGAAATTCAGAAGAGAAAGTATATTTCGGCCGGATATTTTTGAGTTTTTTTTTTATCTACGTAAGAAATTGGTCTATCCTGTAAACTTATTCGGTATAAGAAGGGGGTTGTACATATATATATATATATATATATATATATATATATATATACACACACACACACACACACACACACACACACACACACACACACACACACACACACTAGTAAAAGCACGTGCGTTGCACGTAAAATAATTTTATTTCTAATGTTATCAAAATAATTGCTAAAGCACCTATAATAACGTATAATAAGAATATTATCTAATTACAAAAAAATATCTCTTCTAACTCATATGGTTAAGGTGGGAGGTAATTCTCTTGTTTGGTTGAGTTCGATTCCCTATGTTGTATATTTATAACAAATTTAAACTTTTTTCAACAATTTTTTATATAATTTATTTTATTTTTTAAATTAAATGGTTGATGATATACACGGCTTAGACGGCTCAAGATTGAGCCATTTTGAAGCCCCTTTATATATATATATATATATATATATATATATATATACCTTAATTGATGAAAACTAGAACATCAACCTCCAACTTGCTCGTCTTCAGTTCCATCTCTCCGTTCTAGTGCTCCAATTCCTTGCAGTAGTAGCCTTCTGAGAGTCATCTTCTCAAATCTAGTGAACAATATTTGGTCGCCAAATGACATGCAAGCCCCCCTCAAATGGATGCAAAAATAAATTACAATAGACATAATTGATAAGATTGAAATAATTAAAAAAGAATTAGGGTATGAAACTTGTATTATTAGATACTGTTGAAACCCTAATTTCTAATTTCTAGTCCTAACACACTACAATGTATCACAAGAAGTCAAACAATCCTAACTACCAACATTCACATATCCTAACACCTTATTCGTATCACACACCAACGTAGTCAATTCATAATCAATCAACCAAACCGCAATCCAAGGACTTCTAAATGAGATGCAATTGGAGAACATTGTAGATTACACTTTTGGCTGATATGGCAAAGCCGCCTGTGTCACAACTTGGTAGTTGCATCACTGACTGTATTCACCTACTGTGCCCCTAGTGCATTTTCTTTCATATAGTAGAGACTAGACTTCTTACTTCCTCTGACAATCATCATTGAACCTCTAAAAGCTTCTATTGATAATTCTCGAAGAGAGTGAAGAATCCCTCATCATCCAAATTTCAACTGACATCGGGTTGAGACGGATATCGGGGACATGACGAACACCTTTGAGAACAAGAGTTGCACATGTCTTTGTTCAAATGCACATTTCCAATAGCAATAACTTTTGACACATCTTTGTTGCCCATCTTAAACACTCCACAAGCTCCTGTTGTGTAAGTGACAAATAGTACCCTTTTGTGAGATACCTGCGTTGAAGTTCCTGAGTCAACCAGCTAAGAATTGTTATCGCATGTGAGGTTCATGATTATCTCATCACCCATAATAATCACGTCGCCTCCATGTGCTGAGGCGATCGTTGTTGTGTTCTCACTTTGCTTTCCTTTGTCACCCTTCTTCTTTATTTTCCAAGTAAAATAGTTTCACCACAATAGTAGCATTCGGAGTCCTCGTGCCAACCCTTCGACTTGCCTCTGCTATTATCTTTTCCACCGTCTGAACCCCTGCTTTTACTCCTGCTACGACTCTCTGAAACATACGTCTCTAAGTAAGATATAGATAAAGTGTACTAAGATTTTTTTCGCATCTCTTCATTCAACACCCCGCACTTGGTGAACTCTAGACTGACCATGCCTTCTGGACCAGAAGAGATCATGAACACTAGTACGATCATCAACGAGTCTGGAAAGGTATAAAGCAGCCACAGCCCCTGAACTTCGTCGTAGAACTTTACTTCTATAGAGGATAACTGGTCAACCACGCCCTGGAACTTACTCAGGTGATCCGTAATGGACGTACCATCCTTGTAACTCAGACTTATCATCTGTCGAATCAGAAAAAATTTCTTTACCTGGCCTTCTTCGCATACAAGGATTCCAACTTCTCACAAAGTGTTCTCGTGTGCTCGATATTGACGATGTGATTGTACATATTCTCGTCAACGAACCGTCTGATATACCCACACACTTGTATATGCTCGAACTTCCAGTCCCCATTGAATTTCTAACTGGCTTTACGGAAGCAAATACCTGAAGATACAATTTCTTGACGAACAACAAATCCTTCATCTTGCTCCACCAATAGCGGTAGTTGGGTTTGTATAATTTAGTGTTTGGATTTGGATGATTTTAAAGAGAAATTAAATAAATAGATGTTATCTAGATATCAAATTGAATACATAGATAATTTTATAGATATTTTATTTTTTAAAGAAAAATTAAATAAATAATTATATACATAAATTTTAAGTAGATGTTATTTAGATCACACACACACACACACACACACACACACATATATATATATATATATATATATATATATATATATATATATATATATATATATATATTGGAAATATATATATATATACACACACACACACACACACACACACACATATATATATATATATATATATATATATATATATATATATATATATTGGAAATATATATATATATACACACACACACACACACACACACACATATATATATATATATATATATATATATATATATATATATATATATATATATATATATATTGGAAATATATATATATACACACACACACACACACACACACACACATATATATATATATATATATATATATATATATATATATATGTATATATATATATATTTTGGAAATATATATATATATATATATATATATATATATATATATATATATATATATATATATATATATATAATCTCATTTTTTTTGGATTAGGTTATTTCTAGATGGCACGATGGTTAGGTGTCGACCCCTGCCCTGGTTGTAGGTAATACATATCTTATTCACTTAATCAATACTCGATCAAATTAAGTATTACATATTTTTGGCACATGCAATAAGCTAAGCCTCACATCCTCTCTTCTTAATGCCTTGCGCAGAAGATACTTTACTGATTGATTTTTTACTGTTAATTATATTACAAAGGTTTCGTCCAGTATGATCCAAATGTTCTTCTTTTCTCCATGATGTAATCTTAGTAAATACAAACAATTTCTAACTATTATTATCTTGAATTAGGAACTTCAGATTATGAGTTTCAAACTAAGTGAGCTTCACTCACGTCACGGTACGAAGATTACATACCTAGACATGAGTGTTTTGATCTGTGTGCGCTAATCATGACGTGATACGAAAACACCATACAAGGAATATCCGGCACAACGAATACCCTTGACATTGAATAAGCAAGGTTTGAGAATTTAGTTTTATCACGTGTCCATATGTCTGTCTGTCCTATGAATTTTAGAGTTATCGCGAGTCCGTCTCTACTCTACTGGCACACAATTTATTCTAATTAGGGATTGTCAACGTTCGACAATTTCCGAACCAATATTATGCTCTCGTGAAATTTCTAAAAAAAATCGACAAAATCTTCTTTGTATTTCTTGATCCGAAAACCTGTCAATAGTTAATAATTCAAATCCGGAGCAACCCTCCATTGAATTTATTTGTAAAAATTCTTTGGGTGGACCAACTCAACATCGAAAACCCACGTGTGTGTGTGTATCATGGATACATTTCTACACATAATACAAAGACTAAAGACACAAAGGTTAATAACTCTGGAATTATACCAGTAAGTAATGATGAACATGTGTAAATTATAACTCTTCCCATAACCCATCTTAGGTTTAAATTACCAGATGATAATAATCATAATAATAAATCTTACTGGAAATTGCTGAAATACCCACTTTCGGGGTGGGTGTTTATGAAAAATCCACTCGCATGGTGGGTTTTATGAAATACCCAAAATTATGTATTTTCACGTTAAATATTTTAAGATTTCCTTTAGATGCTCTATATTTACAAAATTACCATTTTGATAATACCATAACTATCCCTTCGGGAAAATTTGGTCATATATATATATATTTGAATTCACAAACTCAAATTTGGATTGTGATTTTCGTCTTCTTCACGAGAGATCTGAATTCCATTGCTCTCATCTCCAGCAGAGATCGCAAAGATCGTTCGTAGTTTACTGTGCTTTTCTTCAGTCGAACTCCGATCATCGCTCATCATCATCATCTTCGTGGAGAGATTTGAAGTTTTTCGAAGATTAGGTCAATTGTGGAGAGAAGATCTTCTTCTCTTTCTATAGATCTTAAAACCAAGATTCGAAAGATTTTCCGGCGATTGATTTGAAGTTTTTCGACGATTAGGTCAATTGTGGAGAGAAGATTTTTCGTTGTAAAATCACGTAGAATGGACATTCCCCGTATTAGAATGCAGGAGAATAACCATTCTCCGCGTTAAAATCACGAAAATTGCTATTCTCCGTGTTAAATTGACGGAGAATTAAAATCACGGAGAATGGCCATTTCTGTGTTAACATGCAGGAGAATAGTCATTCTCCGTGTTAAAATCACGAAAAATGACCATTCACCGTTGTAAAATAACGTAGAATGACCATTCCCCGTGTTAGAATGCAGGAGAATGACCATTCTCCGTGTTAAAATCACGGAGAATTGTCATTCTTCGTGTTAAATTGACAGAGAATGGCCATTCTCGTGTTAACATGCAGGAGAATAGTCATTCTCCGTGTTAAAATTACGGAGAATGGCCATTCTCCGTTGTAAAATCACGTAGAATGGCCATTTCCCGTGTTAGAATGTAGGAGAATGACAATTTCCCGTGTTAAAATTACGGAGAATGATCATTCTTCGTGTTAAAATCATGGAGAATAGCCATTCCCCGTGTTAAGATCATTTAACACGGAGAATGACAATTCTTCGTCAATTTAACAAGGAAAATGACAATTCTCCGTGATTTTAATACGGAGAATGACTATTATCCTGCATTTTAGCACGGGGAATGGCCATTCTCCGTCATTTAACACGGAGAATGGCTATTCTCCTACATTTTAACACGGGGAATGGCCATTCTCCGTGATTTTACCACGGAGAATGGTCATTCTCCTGCATTTTAACACGAAAAATGACTATTCTCCTGCATTTTTTTAACATGGGGAAAGGCATTCTCCGTCATTTTAATACGGAGAATAACAATTCTCCGTCAATTTAACACGAAGAATGACAATTCTTATTCTTCGTGATTTTAACACGGAGAATGAACATAACTTAAAGTTATACCTTTCATTCTTCGTGATTTTAACACGGAGAATGAACATAACTTAAAGTTATACCTTCTTTTTGCCCTTCTTTTTGCTTACCAGCCTTTAGCTTATGTGCAACTATCTTAATTCTCTTCACATCAGTTCTCTCTTCTCTAACTGGGGTTCCAGTTGATGCTGATGATGATGAAGTGGAACTGATGATGATGACTTGGTGTGAAGATTGCGAATGAAGAGTCACTAACGAGTTTTTGAAGTAAGGTTTGAAGATTTGGAGGAGAATACCTAGATTCGAAAGTGAGCTGCGTATGGAAGAAGAGGAAGAATCAAAACTTTTTTTGAAGAGTAGGTTTCGTGAGTGTTTTCAATAAATTAGAAGGGCAAAAAGGTCATTCCGTTTCCTTTTATATATTTTTCGCTAATTCTGGACACGCGATAAAATATTATTTTGCGGTAGGTTTTTCATAAAACCTTGGCGGTTTTTGGACATTTGATAAATTTTTTCTAAATCTTATTACCAAATACTCAAGAATGAATCAAACATCCGATTGTTCGGTTTCGGTTATTGATACACATTATGCACATTGTGTTTACATAAAGTCGTAATTTATAACATATAAAACTAAAACAAATGAATCAATGCCATGGCTAAACTTTTACTGAATTGGTTGAAATTTAGGCGAGTTGCATGACCTTAGGCTACGATAACTTTGTAGCCAAGAATTTGCATTATGCTAGATTTAAAGCTAAAAAGCCTACGATGGGTAAAACGCGGATTAGTGGCTTTTGAATCCTACCAAACCCATATATAATTACTAAGTAGGACAAGTTACTACCTCCCAAAGAATAATTATTCAATTCACTTTGAAAGTGAAACTCTACATTAAATTGGTAGAATCGTAGTCGAAATACCTTCTTTTAGGCCTTAACAGGCTCCTGAACAAAAAAAAAAAAAAAAAAAAAAAATTTTCTAAACAAGGGCGGATTTAGTAGAAGCCTGGGATAGGCTCCACTTAACAAAAATAAATTTATTCTAAACTGGGGCGGATCCATTAGAAGCCTCGGGTGTGCTGGAGTCCACCCCAAAAAAATGCTTACTTTTCTTCCATAGAGTTATTCTATTTATTTTATTTTTTTCTGCAGGAATTAGCCCACACCTAGTCCGTCCTAAGTCAGTCTAGCTCACCCAGTTTATATTTCTGGATCCTTTCTTGATTCTAATGATCTAAAATAATCCAAACTCAAACTTTAGATCCGATACACCGTATGCAACGACGCTAGTTGGTATGTACAATTTATCAATTAGTGTTATTACACTAAGAATATACTGCTCTTATGATTAAAATGTGACCATTTGAGCTGAAACTCCAATTTAGGAACCGACACGTCCTAAATAATAATACTGAAGTGATACCGATTCAAGGTACTGGGGACCCTAAATATCCCAAAAAAAACATATTAATAAGTAAATATCCGTTGAATTCTAGTTAAACGAGTCATGAACGGACTATCGGGACCCTAAAGTCAAGCCAGAAGGGTCTGAACTTGATATCGGTGGTATACTATACAACCGAGTTGCCAAATAATGTAACTTAAACCTAATTAATAAGAAATGCAAGTAACTAGCCCAAACTCATTTTTCGGACAACAGCTCATTACTCCTAATTCAATTCCGAATGTCTTCAATTTACGTCGTAGGCAGATATAATGTAACTAAGAAACTAAATCAAAGCTTCTATAAAAATTGCTCCCTAATTATCAAAATTGTTCAAAGTACCTCAAGCATGTAATTCATGTATCACATCCCCACATGCTCATACCAAATTCTATTTCACAAAACCTAAGTTAATCTTGTCAAAATAATTCCAAATTATGGCATATAGGAATTTGAAGATAAGATCAAGAATTTATTTCAGTGACAAGATTACAAACTAGACAGGAGTGTCTATCCAATGAGCACACCTCCTAAATGAGCACAATGAATGATATCCCTAGGATCTTATCTCAATTTAATCTAATGGTTGAAAGTTTAATAGCTTATTAAGGAATAAAAGTTAATAATAATATTGATAATAAAATGATATATACTAATATACAAATTTGAATATTAATGATCTGATAGCATCCGATCTCTCCTTCCCTCTTTTTCCTTTCTCCTCCACATAATTTTTAGATAGCCTTCGTCTCCTTCCCTCTTTCTATTCACCGGAGTTGAGTTTGACCAGGTTCTGTTTGTGTCGGACTAGTACGGTCAAAGTTCACGGACTGGACCGAACTTGATGGTTCTTCACAGGGAATGTGCAAACTTGTCAGGTCAATATACTTTGCAATATAAAGAGCAAAAGATGTATAATCCACAGCTTTGTCACCCATGACTTAGTCAATGCCGCCGCCATCGTCATTGTCGACTTTCTTGTTAGTTCTCCAGTTCTGCCAATGCTAAGCGTTGATTGTGACGGTCGTCTTCCACCTTCACATTCCCTGGTGGGTCTGGCTACCTTCTTTCCGAATTGATCATGAAATGAAGAGGATATGAAGGCTTCTCTGGAAAAGGATCCAGGAGCAAGGCGCGCACGAGTGAATTTTCTTATTTTTTGGGTTAATGGTGCATGGCCTTCCTCATTGTTTTTTTTTTTTTTTTTAAAATCACTATAGACTAGGTACATGAATGAACATAACAGTTTGTTCTCTGTAGATTTTTTCGAAATTTATTTCTAGGCTATGAATAGATCTTTAATGTTTTGTACTAACATACATACTTATATGTCTTGTTTTCTGATGCGTTTACTCTTCCGATTTCTCCACAATTGGTCACATCCAAGTTGTATTTCAATTTGTTGATTGATTTTCTCAGAATTGATGATAATTGAGAATGTTTGATGGAATAGTTAATATAGTACTCTTTATTTTATTTTTCAGTAAGACTTTGGTGATTCTTGAATTTCCATATCCAACAGTTTAGCAACCAACTCTATAGTATTTTCTGGTAGTATATAAATAATTTGGTGGCTATAGATTTCTGCCATCATCCGATTGAACGAATGTAAGAAGAATGGCAACCCATGCTTGTATCATTTCAGAACAATACATTGAGTAAAAAATAAATTTGTGTTGTAAAACTTTCAGATGTTTCTTGTTTGTTTGCTCTTCCATTTAAAATCACAATCAACTGAGCTCGTCTTCCATTTTAAATCACAATCAATTGAGCTTGTCTTCCATTTTTCATTTTTGTCTTGGCTGCTTCTAGGTCCTCTGTTGCGACTTTGGACCAGTATTTCTAACTCCAGGAAAGAAGAAGAGTCAGCAAACACATCGTAATTAATTATTTTATGAAATAGATATTGGATAAGAAAAAATTATGAAGTGGCTCAAACAAATTAAAATAGAAAGCTAACTCATTGCTTAGAATTTCTGACAAGTGCGCTTGTCACTGGTACAAATTTCATTAAGTTTTTGCCTTTTTTTTCTCACCATAATTACTACCAAAATTTCTAACATTAAAAGATGTAGCCTTAATATATGTATAATAAAACTCATCATGCGCGAGTTTTAGTTTCAGTTTGTCATCAACATCATGAAAAAAAAAGTTTGAACCAAAAAATGAAAAATAATTTATATGTTTTAACTAATAACTTTGAGGGTCTGCTTGGATTGAGGGGAGAAAAAAAATAAGTAGAGTTAAGTGGGGTTAAATGTAACTCCACTTCCCGATTTTTTTTTTTTTTTGAGAAAAATAAAAATTTGATTTTAATAGCAATTGATTTTGGGTTTCAAATTAAAAGTTAGTTTTAATTATTTTAATTAATAAATATGATGGTTGATATTTTAGAGGGAAATAATTTGGGAGCAATTTTAAAATTTCAAAAGTTGTTACAACCAACTTGTGGTCCCCTCATTTTTCTTCCCAAAAAGTTTTAACTGATTTTTCAGCTTTTTTTTATAATATTCGAAAAAGGGGAGGGGGTTAGTGTAAAAGATCCTGAGTGGAATAGCTGAGTTGCAAATTGGTCGATCGGGAGGGGGGTTTATGTTAAATTCGCATAAATTCTTTTTAAAGAACAGCCTGGGAAGAGAGAGAGTGTGCTCTCACTTTTTTTCAGTCGATTTTTTTTTATCTTCCCCAATTTCTCTGTGCAGACCCTAGCTCCCACGACTCGGCGGCGATGGTGGTGTTCCGGCTCGGCGACGGCGATCTTCTCCTCTCCGGGCGTCGCTTAGCTGGAGACTTTGTCTCCACGGCAACAGCGTCCCAGGCGACCACTTCTCGGCGAGAGTAGCGACGACGACAACCGAAGCGATGACTGAACCGACCATGGCGGTTACAGGAGAGCTTCACGACGACTGAGCCGGTTGTAGTTCTTCTTCTTCGACATCAACAATGGACTCGTCTTCAGATCGTTCGAACGATCGAAATTCCTTTCTAATCGCTCAGATCTACTCTGGTGAGTTTTGGATTTGAAGTTCTTGCCTAATTCGTTCTGGTATGATCAATCGTTGATCTACTGTGTGCATCTTCCTTGAACAGAATTATAGATCAATTTGATTTCTGGGATTTAGGACGGGTTGGGGAAGAATTCAGTGAGTATTTCGTCTCTGGAATTTCTGTATGTTTAGGCATTGTCGATCTTCCATTTCTTGAAACTAAATTGTTGCTTTACAACTGTTTGTGGGAATGCTTCTTGAAGTTTAAGAAATCATTGATCGTGTTGATTGTGTGGAATTCGTGGAATCAGGACTCAGAGGAACAGGGGATCCATTTCAGGTAGCATTTCTAAATCATAGTTCCTACTTTAGATGCCTATTGGTTCATATTCAACCTAGATTAAAGTAAAAATCAAGTTTAAGTTTCCTAATACAGGAATGGTTTTAACAACCAAGTGTATGCCAGGGGCTCACTGACCCTAGTAGCTAGAGGTTGTTGATTTCACTAATAATTTCTCCTAGTGTTTTGAACTGGGTAGATTATTTTCAGTATTGGTATTTTGAATCTGAGTTTTATTTGTATATAGAACTGAGTTCCATTGAATGATTCAAATCAGGTTGAAATCTGGGTTATCACTGCTTGGGTTCATGAACATCTCATTAAATCTGAGATGAACATGAGATGGCATTCGAGTGTTCATAAGTATGCTAATTAAGAGATCAGCCTAGTGAGGAGAATCATCTGAGTTACCAGTTCCTTGCAAGCATATTAAAATTTTAGTACAATTCCTGAACCGGAAATCTCATGTTATGACATTCATTGCCTGGTCCACTTGGGAACAAGGAGTTAATTTCAGTTAACACTGAGAGCATTCATATAACTGAGCTTAAGTCTTTGAACCTGAGATTCAAATCAGGTTGGGCACTCGAGAATTTGAATCTGCAGTTATGACATTCATTGCCTGGCCTATCAGGGAACTCTGAGAATCAATCTCGGTTTAATGGATGAAGTCTCAGATAACTGGGATTGAATCACTGTTGTTCCAGTGTGAAACAGTGGATGAAATCTGAGATAACTAGATTGATTTCCATGTATAACTGGATTAAATTCTATTTACCTGTGTTTGATTTCCTTTATGCCTGGGAATCTATCCTGATGGTTGGACTGGGGGCTCATGTATTGAACTTGGGAGTTTTGGTTTAGTTGTTGAACTTTAAATGACTGTGCAATGCCTTGGTTCATTCCATTGAACCTTAATGACATTTGTCACGCCCCAGAACCAGAATACTGGAGAGCGGGGGGATGACTCAGCCAGCTACGTATTACGGGTAGATGAATACCGTATAATACGATCAATGCTGTCTAACCAGACGAGGGTGTGCATACTACATAAAAGTCCTACTATGGTCACTTCACATCTATTGTCTCAATCATTCAAACAAGGAACAGAAATAGAGAACATGTAAGATAAAGCAGTAAGGCGTCCCAAACGCTCTGTCAAAATGTTTTTGACATCTGGCTTTACAAAACATAGCTAGATGATGTAGTAAGGTATACACAATTGTTATCAGCTGCAGTCTGACTTTAGTTACAATTATGTAAAAGTAAATACAAGACGATCCGACTAACATGTCGGTGCCAAACGACAAAGTATAAGGTAAATAACAAAACGAGCGGTGAAGTAAAGAACCCACTCGAGTCCTCCTGCGATCATTCCTCTAGTATTGACCATCTTGGAGGTGGAAGTAAGCTGGATCCTCGGGAACCGGCTCTAAATCTGGCCATGCAAAACCAGAGAGGTTAGACCTCTAATAGCAAGTACCGCAAGGAAGCACGATATGAAGGATGAAACCAGTAAATAAGGGATTATAATAATAGATC
Source organism: Iris pallida (assembly GCA_029216955.1). NCBI lineage: Eukaryota > Viridiplantae > Streptophyta > Magnoliopsida > Asparagales > Iridaceae > Iris > Iris pallida. The sequence goes on from JANAVB010023800.1 coordinate 9,580,865, forward strand.
TCTGCTTGCTACTGAGATTCACATAACATCACGACACTTCGAACCAACCTCCCAACCAAACAAGGACAGAAGTTGGCCCGTCATGTCCTGACATTCTGATCATCTCAGTTAGGTAACAGAGTAAATACAGTACACAAACAAACAATTTAAACGGCCATCCAACTCCTACGGCTTACTACTGTGAGTCTCAAGTTATCCTGGAATTATGCAATAAAGGATTCCTCAGTTCTTACTATGTGCGAGCAAGGCTAGTCTATCCAATCAATCAATTGCGCCAATCATGTATTAGACGAGTCCCAGCGGGACGTCCGTCGTTAATATACCATGTACAATTTAATAATATAAGCAGATACCGCTCCCTGCCCGTGTGGCAGAACTGCAGTATCTGTGGGAACCAGCCGGCCTGTCGGGCATTTAATAGTCCCAAGAGGGCTGCCATGTAAGAACTCGGGAATCCATTCTCTCCATGCAATCATTATTTTATTTAACTTAATAGCCTCTATGTTGCATGGAATTCCATGTCGTGGATCATGGTCATTCAGAATGAGTACTTCCGTACAAAGTACGATATGCCAACTCTACAACGATACCCGTGCGGTTAGGTTGTAGGTCTTACATAACGTAATGCATCAATTAAAACTAACCACGGAATAATCATGCCTTGACCATAAAGTACACATGCTGCTTTGGTAAAATAAATGAATAAATTAATTAAAGCCTGCATGTATCCATATGCCAATATTCGAGATCAGCCAGTCGATTACAATAGTTCATAGTTCATATGAACGTGTCTCATTCCATTTAATTCAATAAGACGACTAGCCAGTCTCTTAGTTCCACCTAGGAACGCATGATCAATTATAAAGCAAGATAACAATCAATGTTAATTAATGCCAAATTCGAAAAATAAAAATCTATCTCATGAGTGAGGTTGGAAAATAAAAGTCTCATGCGGTCGGAAAATGAATAATCCATGCGGCTGAGAAATGAGATTGGAAAATAAATAATCCATGCGGCTGAGAAATGAGATTGGGAAATAAATAATCCATAATAAATATCTCATGCGGTTGAGGAATAAAGATTCCATGCGGCTGTGAAATGAGATTGGGAAATAAATATCTCATGCGGCTGAGAAATGAGATTGGGAAATAAATAATCCATAATAAATATCTCATGCGGCTGAGAAATGAGATTGGGAAATAAATAATCCATAATAAATATCTCATGCGGTTGAGGAATAAAGATTCCATGCGGCTGTGAAATGAGATTGGGAAATAAATATCTCATGCGGCTGAGAAAGGAGATTGGAAAATAAATAATCCATAATAAATATCTCATGCGGTTGAGAAATGAGATTGGAAAATAAATAATCCATAATAAATATCTCATGCGGTTGAGGAATAAAGATTCCATGCGGCTGTGAAATGAGATTGGGAAATAAATATCTCATGCGGCTGAGAAAGGAGATTGGGAAATAAATAATCCATAATAAATATCTCATGCGGTTGAGAAATGAGATTGGAAAATAAATAATCCATAATAAATATCTCATGCGGTTGAGAAATGAGATTGGGAAATAAATAATCCATAATAAATATCTCATGCGGTTGAGGAGTAAAGATTCCATGCGGCTGTGAAATGAGATTGGAAAATAAATATCCATAATAAATATCTCATGCGGTTGAGGAATAAAGATTCCATGCGGCTGTGAAATGAGATTGGGAAATAAATATCTCATGCGGCTGAGAAATGAGATTGGGAAATAAATATCCATAATAAATATCTCATGCGGTTGAGGAATAAAGATTTCATGCGGCTGAGAAAGGAACCCATCTTCTCAGAAAACCTGAGAAGGATGGTCATGGAACCCTTGGCTTCCAAGCTCCATAAAATCTTTACCGTAAGTCCAAATTTGGACTTCCATAGGTCAAAATAGGGTAGAACGAAATTCTCTACGACATGGAACCATCAAAACTTGAAGATAACAAAGTTTACTAGATCAAAACCTAAGAAATCCGAAAATGCATCAATCTTAGATATACAACAAATAAGCCATAGAAATTGAAAATGCTAAGTACTAAAGAGACTTGGAATCAAATAAGGAAGATGATGGAACAATAATAATGGGAATCCATCAAGAAGCAAGTTGGCACTTGCCTAGCTCTCTTAGGTCGGTGGAAGAGGAGTTATGAGGAAGAAGAAGATTAATGGTGAAGTAATGAAGAGAGAGAAAGGGGGATAGGCTTTAAATGGAAGGGATGGTGGTAGGTGGGGGTCTAATCCGGTTCATGATGAACCCACAAATAAACCAATCTAAGCCGATCCTAAAGCAAGGCTAAAGCAGAATATAAATGCAGAAATAAAATTGTAGGAAATTAATTAACATAAAATTGAAGGAAATTAAATACAGAGTAGTACATGGTAAATATTAAAATAAATACTTTTAAACAGTGCATGTATTTAAAATACGTATTCTGGGAACGGGGAGTGACATCTCTACCCTCCTTAGAAAAATTTCGTCCTCGGAATTTCAAATCCAAGCAGGATAGAAACATCGGGGCTAAACTAATCTAAGTACAGGCAATTCAATCAAGCAATCATTCTATATTTTACAATCTACGATATCAAGCAATTCTACCCATAAGTTGATAAGCATGAGGAATCAAGACAATCAAGGTACACAGAAAAAGATATACCTTGTGAGTCAAACAGGTGTGGATACCGTGATCGGATATCATCCTCACGTTTCCACGTTGACTCTCCTAAAGAGTGATGACCCCAAGCAACCCGGACAAGGCTAATTGTTCGGTTCTTGAGTATCTTCTCTCTTCGATCCAAAATAGACACAGGCTGCTCCTCGTAAGACAGGTTGGTTCCAACAACCAGCTCAGAATGATCGAGGATATGGCTTGGGTCCGATACATACCTTCGCAACTGAGATACATGAAACACGTCATGCACCTCTCGTAACGAAGGTGGAAGGGATAAACGATAAGCGACATCGCCTATCCGATCAAGGATAACAAACGGGCCCACGTACCGCGGACTCAACTTCCCGCGAACGCCAAATCTAATGACCCCACGGGTAGGTGAGATTCGCAAGAACACGTGGTCCCCAACAGAAAACTCTAGCGGCCTACGATGCTGGTCCGCCCAATGACGATGCCGATCTTGCGCAACTCGAAGTCGCTCTTTAATTCCCTTAACCACTTCAACTGTTTGGACAATCATTTCCGGACCTAACATCTTTCTCTCCCCGATATCATCCCATGCTAGTGGCGATCTACACTTCTTACCATATAGTGCTTCAAATGGCGCCATCTAGATACTGGCTTGATAACTGTTGTTGTACGAGAACTCGACTAAGTGCAGGTGGCTCTCCCAAGACCCTCCAAAATCCAAAGTGCAAGCCCGCAACATATCTTCTAAAGTCTGGATTGTTCTTTCTGATTGCCCGTCCGTCTGTGGATGGTAAGCCGTGCTAAATCTTAATTTGGTACCCAGACTATGATGTAAGCTCTTCCAGAAATGTGATGTAAAGCGAGTATCTCTATCTGACACAATACTGACAGGGACTCCATGCTGCCTGACTATCTGCTGCATATACAACTCTGCCAACTTTTCTGTAGATTGTCCTACTCTGAAAGGAAGAAAGTGTGCCACCTTTGTAAGCCGATCTACTATCACCCAAATAGCATTTTTACCACTTGGTGATCTCGGTAAACCGGTCACAAAGTCCATTGTAATATGTTTCTATTTCCATTCCGGAATAGGAAGCGGTTGCAATAATCCGGCTGGCCTCTGTTGTTCTGCCTTCACTTGCTGACATACCAAGCAACGGGAAACAAATCTAGCTATCTCCCTCTTCATCCCGTTCCACCAGAAGTGCTGCTTGATATCTTGGTACATCTTGGTCCCTCCAGGGTGTATAGAATACTGAGAACTGTGAGCTTCTGCCATAACCTCTTGTCTGATATCTCCACTAGGAACACATAGGCGTGACCCAAACCTAAGTGTACCATCTTCATGGATTTGCATCTCCTTTCTGAGTCCTGACTCACATTCTGTCCTAAGCTTCTGAATCCTTGGATCTTGTGCCTGAGCTGCCTTGATCCTGTCTACCAAGTTGGATTGAACTTGTAGACTCGCCAGAACTCCTACATCACTAGGAAGTATAACCTCGATGCCCATCTCCTGAAGGTCTTCTAAGATATGCCTCTGTGTTGTTAACATAAATGCGCCGCCTCTCCTGCTGAGAGCATCTGCTACCACATTAGCCTTGCCTGGATGATACTGAAACTCCACGTCGTAATCCTTGATCAACTCCAACCATCTTCTCTGCCTCATGTTCAGTTCCTTCTGAGTAAAAATGTACTTCAGACTTTTGTGGTCTGTGTACATGTCCACTCGATCACCATATAAGTAATGCCTCCATAGCTTCAAAGCAAATACTACTGCTGCCAACTCCAAGTCATGAGTCGGGTAATTCTTCTCGTGGTCCCGAAGTTGCCTAGAAGCATATGCTATCACCTTTCCATGCTGCATAAGGACACATCCAAGTCCTTTACCTGACACATCACAATATACAGTAAAACCTCCGGGTCCCACTGGCAATGTAAGAATAGGCGCTGATATCAACTTCTGCTTCAAATTCTCAAATGATGCATGGCATTCTGCCGACCAGACAAAGGGCACATCCTTCCGTGTCAAGCGGGTCATAGGTGCTGAAAGCCTCGCAAAGTCTGATACAAACCTTCTGTAATATCCTGCCAATCCCAAGAAACTTCGCACATCTGCTACGGTCTTGGGTACTGGCCAACTCTCTACGGCTTCTACCTTCTTGGGATCCACTTCTACTCCAGCTCCTGATATGATGTGACCCAAAAATGAAATACGATTCGTCCAGAACTCGCACTTGCTGAGCTTGGCGTACAATTGGTTCTCTCTCAGAACCTGCAACACTTTCCTGAGGTGACCTTCATGCTCTTCTTCACTAGCTGAGTATACTAGAATGTCGTCGAGGAACACAACGACAAATTGGTCTAAATATGGCATAAAGATGCGGTTCATCAAATCCATGAATATTGCCGGAGCATTGGTCAAACCAAACGGCATTACCAAGAATTCATAGTGCCCATACTTCGACCTGAATGCTGTCTTGGGGATGTCCTCCTTCCGAACCCTCACTTGATGATACCCTGACCGAAGATCTATCTTGGAGAAAACTCTAGCTTGGCTCAACTGATCAAATAAGTCGTCGATCCGGGGTAGTGGGTACTTGTTCTTTACTGTTGCCGCATTTAGCTTCCTGTAATCGATGCACAATCTGGATGACCCATCCTTCTTTCCCACAAGTACCACTGGTGCTGCCCATGGTGACACGCTAGCTTGGATGAACTTCTTCTCCTTCAGTTCCTCTATGTGCTGATATACCTTGGCCTGCTCGGAATCCGCCATTCTATAAACTCGATCTGATATCGGTTTAGTTCCAGGTGCCAATTCTATACTGAACTCAATATCTCTAACCGGTGGGAGACCTGGAAGTTCTTCAGGAAATACGTCTAGAAATTCTTCAACTACCTTCGGAACTTGAACTTCTTCCATTGCCGTCACTACTCCCTGCTCTTGTTGAGTTGCCACTGATCTGACTAAGGTGAACCGCTTCATGCCTGGAATATCAAAAGATACACTCCCTCTACGACAATCTATTGTCGCATGACTGTCTTTCAGCTAGTCCATGCCTAAGATAACGTCGAAATTTCCAACAGGAAATTCTATCAACTGGGCGGGTAAGGAATGCCCGCAAACTATAACACTACACGCTAGAATAACTCTACTAACTCCTACGAGCCCATTACCAGTGAGTATATTCAACCTCCCTGGCAATGCCTCAAACTCTATTCCTAGCCGTGTCGCAAATTGTGCAGATATAAATGAATGTGATGCTCCCGAATCAAACAATGCTACTGCGGGATATGAGGCGACGAGAATGTTACCTGCCACAACATCTCCTGATGCCAATGCCTCTTCCAAGGACAGAGTGAATGCCTGCCCTCGACCTCTTTGTTGGTTTCCATGCTGCGGCCTAGCTTGGTGCTGCTGCTGGCCCCTTCCTTGATGATGCTGGGGTGGTCTATGCTGGTGTTGCTGCATCGGCGGTCCCTGCTGCCGAAATATTTGAGCCTGCGGCATTAACGGGCGCTGTGCCAACGGCCTCACTGCCATCGCTGGTCCTCGATACTGTCCTGCCCCTGGTGCTGGCAGAGCAGGAAATTGCTGTACGGGTCCTCCTGACCTCGAGTTCATGGGACATGTGGTAACCCGATGGTCTGGATTTCCACATATCAAACACTGCCCGTTCAATGTCCGACACACATCTCTAGTGTGTCCTACCTTTCCACAATAAGTACAGCCCGCCGGGGGTTGCTGGTTCTTCCTCTGTTGCTGTTGTTGTTGCCTTGGTGGTGGTGCTGGCCCTCGCATCGCCACATCGTGGATACGAATGCCAGGGGATGGTGCTGTTGTTCGGCGCGCTGCTCCCCCTCCTCCTTCAATCTGACTGTGGGATCTCTTCTGACCTCCAGTCCTTGCCGCAAGCCTCTGAATGGTGATCTCATGCCTTCGGGTCGCCGTCAATACTTCATCAAAAGTCTGGTAATTGTGCCCCTCTATCAATTGCAAGAGCTCAAGATTAAACCCTTGCTGGAACCTCATGGCCCTCTGGCGCTCTGTCGCGACCATCTCTGGGGCAAACCTACTCAATCTGCAGAACTCCGCTGCATACGCATCTACAGTCTTGCCAGCCTGTCTGAGGTTGATAAACTTCTGTTGTAGCTCAAACTGTGCCACAACTCCATAGTACTTTGTCTTGAATCTTGTGGTAAAATCGTCCCAAGCCACAGGACGTCTGATGCCTACTTCCTCTGATTCCCACCAATCACGTGCGAGATCCTGAAGTAACAACTTCACTAGATCCACACGCTCTTCTGTCGGCACCTTAGCTGCTGTCAAGATAGCCTCAATGTCCTTAAGCCATGCATCTGCTGAGATGGCATCCTCCGTGCCTTCGAAACGGCGGGGGTTGAATTTACAAAACCGGGCTGACGCTCCTGAATCTGTCCTTGCCCCTCTTTCCAATGCCGTCTGCAAACCTTGGTTGAGTAGTACATTCTGCTCTTGCAACTGAGCGTGCATGTGCTGCTGGGCTAACATCTGGTGTTGTTGAGTGGCCATCATCCCTCTCATGATCTCCAGAAGGGCTGGTGTGTCCACTTCCACGGGGGTAGGCGGAACGATGGGTGGTGTAGGAACCTCCGGATACTGCGGTCCAGTTGCTGGTTCCACTATTACTTCTTCTTGAATAGTCTCATGAAGTGGTTCTGGCCCTTGTTGCTGACCAACCTGGTCAGGTTGTCCATGCTGCCCTTGTTGTTGTTGCCCAATCCTGACAGATGCGGACGAGGTGCCCCCTAAGAAAAGGGACAAGAAAACAATCAAACGATCGGACAGGAAAGATCAATGAAGTCAAAGGATGCCGGAATGTCAAGCTAGAGTCGAGAGTAACGAATCATGAGATCAAGGGGGAACATGTGTGATTGAGACATCCTATAAATTAAAACACCCCACAAGTCTGAAATCAGACCTGCATGGGCCACCACTAAAACCTTGTCACGTCCCAGAACCAGAATACTGGAGAGCGGGGGGATGACTCAGCCAGCTACGTATTACGGGTAGATGAATACCGTATAATACGATCAATGCTGTCTAACCAGACGAGGGGGTGCATACTACATAAATGTCCTACTATGGTCACTTCACATCTATTGTCTTAATCATTCAAACAAGGAACAGAAATAGAGAACATGTAAGATAAAGCAGTAAGGCGTCCCAAACGCTCTGTCAAAATGTTTTTGACATCTGGCTTTACAAAACATAGCCAGATGATGTAGTAAGGTATACACAATTGTTATCAGCTGCAGTCTGACTTTAGTTACAATTATGTAAAAGTAAATACAAGACGATCCGACTAACATGTCGGTGCCAAACGGCAAAGTATAAGGTAAATAACAAAACGAGCGGTGAAGTAAAGAACCCACTCGAGTCCTCCTGCGATCATTCTTCTAGTATTGACCATCTTGGAGGTGGAAGTAAGCTGGATCCTCGGGAACCGGCTCTAAATCTGGCCATGCAAAACCAGAGAGGTTAGACCTCTAATAGCAAGTACCGCAAGGAAGCACGATATGAAGGATGAAACCAGTAAATAAGGGATTATAATAATAGATCTCTGCTTGCTACTGAGGTTCACATAACATCACGACACTTCGAACCAACCTCCCAACCAAACAAGGACAGAAGTTGGCCCGTCATGTCCTGACATTCTGATCATCTCAGTTAGGTAACAGAGTAAATACAGTACACAAACAAACAATTTAAACGGCCATCCAACTCCTACGGCTTACTACTGTGAGTCCCAAGTTATCCTGGAATTATGCAATAAAGGATTCCTCAGTTCTTACTATGTGCGAGCAAGGCTAGTCTATCCAATCAATCAATTGTGCCAATCATGTATTAGACGAGTCCCAGCGGGACGCCCGTCGTTAATATACCATGTACAATTTAATAATATAAGCAGATACCGCTCCCTGCCCGTGTGGCAGAACTGCAGTATCTGTGGGAACCAGCCGGCCTGTCGGGCACTTAATAGTCCCAAGAGGGCTGCCATGTAAGAACTCGGGAATCCATTCTCTCCATGCAATCATTATTTTATTTAACTTAATAGCCTCTATGTTGCATGAAATTTCATGTCGTGGATCATGGTCATTCAGAATGAGTACTTCCGTACAAAGTACGATATGCCAACTCTACAACGATACCCGTGCGGTTAGGTTGTAGGTCTTACATAACGTAATGCATCAATTAAAACTAACCACGGAATAATCATGCCTTGACCATAAAGTACACATGCTGCTTTGGTAAAATAAATGAATAAATTAATTAAAGTCTGCATGTATCCATATGCCAATATTCGAGATCAGCCAGTCGATTACAATAGTTCATAGTTCATATGAACAAGTCTCATTCCATTTAATTCAATAAGACGACTAGCCAGTCTCTTAGTTCCACCTAGGAACCCATGATCAATTATAAAGCAAGATAACAATCAATGTTAATTAATGCCAAATTCGGAAAATAAAAATCTATCTCATGAGGTTGGAAAATAAAAGTCTCATGCGGTCGGGAAATGTATAATCCATGCGGCTGAGAAATGAGATTGGAAAATAAATAATCCATGCGGCTGAGAAATGAGATTGGAAAATAAATAATCCATAATAAATATCTCATGCGGTTGAGGAATAAAGATTCCATGCGGCTGTGAAATGAGATTGGAAAATAGATATCTCATGCGGCTGAGAAATGAGATTGGGAAATAAATAATCCATAATAAATATCTCATGCGGTTGAGAAATGAGATTGGGAAATAAATAATCCATAATAAATATCTCATGCGGTTGAGAAATAAATAATCCATAATAAATATCTCATGCGGTTGAGGAATAAAGATTCCATGCGGCTGTGAAATGAGATTGGGAAATAAATATCTCATGCGGCTGAGAAAGGAGATTGGGAAATAAATAATCCATAATAAATATCTTATGCGGTTGAGAAATGAGATTGGAAAATAAATAATCCATAATAAATATCTCATGCGGTTGAGGAATAAAGATTCCATGCGGCTGTGAAATGAGATTGGGAAATAAATATCTCATGCGGCTGAGAAAGGAGATTGAGAAATAAATAATCCATAATAAATATCTCATGCGGTTGAGAAATGAGATTGGGAAATAAATAATCCATAATAAATATCTCATGCGGTTGAGAAATGAGATTGGGAAATAAATAATCCATAATAAATATCTCATGCTTGAGGAGTAAAGATTCCATGCGGCTGTGAAATGAGATTGGGAAATAAATATCCATAATAAATATCTCATGCGGTTGAGAAATAAAGATTCCATGCGGCTGTGAAATGACATTGGAAAATAAATATCTCATGCGGCTGAGAAATGAGATTGGGAAATAAATATCCATAATAAATATCTCATGCGGTTGAGGAATAAAGATTTCATGCGGCTGAGAAAGGAACCCATCTTCTCAGAAAACCTGAGAAGGATGGTCATGGAATCCTTGGCTTCCAAGCTCCATAAAACCTTCACCGTAAGTCCAAATTTGGACTTCCATAGGTCAAAATAGGGTAGAACGAAATTCTCTACGACATGGAACCATCAAAACTTGAAGATAACAAAGTTTACTAGATCAAAACCTAAGAAATCCGAAAATGCATCAATCTTAGATCTACAACAAATAAGCCATAGAAATTGAAAATGCTAAGTACTAAAGAGACTTGGAATCAAATAAGGAAGATGATGGAACAATAATAATGGAAATCCATCAAGAAGCAAGTTGGCACTTGCCTAGCTCTCTTAGGTCGGTGGAAGAGGAGTTATGAGGAAGAAGAAGATTAATGGTGAAGTAATGAAGAGAGAGAAAGGGGGATGGGCTTTAAATGGAAGGAATGGTGGTAGGTGGGGGTCTAATCCGGTTCATGATGAACCCACAAATAAACCAATCTAAGCCGATCCTAAAGCAAGGCTAAAGCAGAGTATAAACGCAGAAATAAAATTGCAGGAAATTAATTAACATAAAATTGAAGGAAATTAAATACAGAGTAGTACATGGTAAATATTAAAATAAATACTTTTAAACAGTACATGTATTTAAAATACGTATTCTGGGAACGGGGAGTGACAACATTATATGTTGGGGTGTCATGGGCTGGGATTGGAGTTAGCATTGAAGACTACTTCTTGAGTTTAGTAGTTGAATGATTTCTACCTATTTTCCAATTTGTATAATTCCTATTCAGTCAATGTGTACATATTTCTTGAGATGGAAATGTTGCATTAGTCTTCAGTAAAAGTAGCCGTTAGGTTATAGTTTTTCAATCCTATTTATTTATTCCTTGGAAGGTACTGGGTGTTGGAATATATTCTTGGTGTTGGAATATATTCTTAGTGTTGGTATTTAACCGGGATTGGCTTAGTTGGCTGGACTGAAATATCACATGCAATTTATTAGACCTGAGAGTGTTGATACATTTTGTATCACTGTCCTGGCCCATTGGTGAACCTGAGAAGTTAATCTCAGTATAAATCTGAGAATTCATGTAGCTGTGTGGAGGATATCTATTGAACTTAGTTTGCACATCAATATGAGTTCATCTTATTTAACTGAGATTTACATATGCATTGCTGAATTATTGTTGAACCTGGGACCATATCTTTATGTCTTGGTTTAAATTCAAACTGGGATTCATATATTCAGCTGTAGGACACCTTAGTGATCAGCCAAGGGATTGTTTTGTAAACTGAACTGATTCCTGTATCAGTTCCTTGATCAATTCAACTGAGAAATCAGTTCAGTTTTTCCTTGTGATGCTCCTGACTGAACTTGGGCTTTAACTAAAGGCTTAGTTCATGTTCAAGCTAGAGTTTAACTGTGCCTATATCCATTTCTGTGGTGGGTTTTTGTATCAATAGATGAGGCCAGTTAGTTGTAATTGCAATAAATTAAGTATTCTTGTATCAGTGACTTGATACCGTGGTTGAACCTAGGAGACCCTTCACTAGTTACCTCTAAATCCTGTTGTAACAAACAGCATATAGGACTGATTAATCTTTTAGCCTATCTCAAGGAAGAGTAGTAGCATGAATGTCAAATTGGGTTTCTATTTTTAATCAATGTTAGTTAACCTTGTTTTTAAACTGTTAATTAATGGTTATAAGAGATAGTTGTAGGAAGTTAATATGGAATAGTTAAATAATGGGCTTAACCAAATATCAGGGTTGTAGTTAGGCATGCTTAGAATTGCAAGATACCAATTTAGAGATTGTATAATATTTTAACCAACTTGTATCAAATCATTTAATACAGGAAGATATCCAGTCCCTTTCACTACCCGTACTTTCCTGGAGCAAGGCAAGTACATTCTATGGTCTTGTGCATTTCATTATATCCTGTACTTTCTTGATTGACACGCTGCAACACGACATGTATTTCTGGTGCTCATGTTCCTTGTTCTTATTACTTGTACCTGGGGTGGGAAAATATACTATTTATGTGACCAAACCCAAGAAACAACCTAGGTGTGTTTAGCTTAGACCCCGCATCGTGCACGCGGGTCCTAAGCCGTACCATTCATGTGCTTTCATGTGCTTACCCCTAGCCGGTCACATACTTAGTTATATTTCAAATATTGTACACACATGTTCAGGAGATATACCTTGTACTTATTTCCTGTGATTTCTGAGATATCATGTTCTTTCCTGTGCTTACATATCATGTTCTTTCATGTTCTTAGATATCATGTTCTTTCATGTACTTTACATACCCTGTTCTTTCATGTACTTTACACACCCTGTTCTTTCATGTACTTATTCACCATGTTCTTTCCTGTACTTCTCACGTTCTCTTGTACTTTCATATCATGATGTCTTGTTCATTACCTAGAATTGTACTTTGCTCCGCTCCTGAATAGGATATGTTGCAGGTATGCTTGCAGGACATTGTTCTACTCTATGGGCCAGAGCCCAGGATTTAGCTGAGCAGGATGAGGCTTAGCTTGAGGCTTCATGTTTAGATTACTTAGCTTTACTTTGAGATATTGACTTTAGAGTTCATAGCACTTTTCATTCCTATTGATTCTGGTACATTATTATATCTGAATTTGTGGATTATGGTGATCATTCTGGGATACATTTTTAGATGCTGTGATTCTACACTTTCATGTTTATCTGGTTAGTTTTCCCTAGCTTGGTACAGCTTACTTCGTCGTGTCTAACGACGAAGGCTGGGCGTGTCCGACTCGTGTCCGATTATTCGGGAGCGGGTCGTGACATTAAATGAGGAGGAGTTAAGTGAGGGGGAGTAGAGTCAATACATAGAACCTTGTTTGGATTGGAGGAAGAGTTAAGTGAGGGATATTTAATAACTTTTGTTTGGATTGGAGGTTTTGAGTGAGAAGAGAGTTAATAAAAGTATGATAGTTACCAAAATAATCTTATTGTTGTAAGGCAAAAACTCAAACACGCCAGAGATGTGACGAAGTATACTCGTATAATATAAATCACTCAAGTGCCACTTACAAGCTATCCCAACCCCTCTTTATATAGGGAGAAAGGTTGGAGGTTATGAAGAAATGAAGGGCCAAAGGTCATGTGTAGGTTACAAGGAGATGAAATGTGAAAAGCCATGAGTTACAACACTCCCCCTTGGCTTTCCCGAAATTCTTCTTGTAAACACCTCTGAGTTTCTTCGTCCGTCTGTAGCTTGCACCTTCAAATTTGACCACCTACTTGTGCCTCGTCAAAACCTTGCCAAAGAAAACCCAGTGGGAAAAACTTTGGTCGAAGGACAAAAGAGTACGCACAGGTCAGTGTGATGGGGTAAACTAACCATTGCAAAGGTGCCTCGTCAAAACCTTGTCAGGGAAAACCCAGTGGAAAAAAAACCGCTGATCGAAGGACAAAAGAGTACACGATGGTTTAGAAGTATACAACTGGATACTCCCCCTGATCATAATAATCCTTAGTGAATAAGGGATTTGAACTGTGTCTCGTTAAAAAAACCTTGCCAAGGAAAACCCAATGGGAAAAAACTTGGTCTAAGGAAAAAAAGAGTACACAAGCATACATCAGGATGCTCCCCTTTTCACTCGCACTCGACAGGACGCGGGATATACGCACAACAGGGCGTTTGGAGGCGCTCGTTGGGGCGCTCCCCCTCACATGCACACAACAGGGTGCAGGAAACATGTTTCACTTAGGCTAGCTCTGAAAGTTTCCTAAGTCTAATTGCTCTGACATATTTCTGGAACGAGTGTTTCGGCAGTGACTTGGTGAACAAGTCTGCACGGTTATTCTCCGATCCAATGTGTTGTACTTCAATCTTCTGAAGCGCTTGTTGTTCATGTGTAAAGAACAACTTGGGCGATATGTGCTTGGTAGCATCCCCTTTGATGTAACCATGTTTCGCTTGATCAATAACAGCGGTATTGTCCTCATAGACGACAACATGTTCACCTGGGTCATATGGAAGATCATATGTACTTCGAATATGGCCAATAACAACTCGAAGCCATACACACTCTCTAGTCGCCTCATAGAGCGCGAGTAGCTCAGAGTGGTTCGTTGAAGTAGCCACTAAGGTCTGTTTGCGAGACCTCCAAGAAATCGCCGTGTTCCCATTGGTAAAGACATAACCAGATTGGGAACGCCCCTTGTGCGGATCAGATAAGTATCCCGCATCGGCGTAGCCAACAAGGGTCGCGTTGCTTCGAGTGCCAAGAGCGTTGGACTCACTCAAAACCGCATAGGGATAGAATAAGCCCAAGTCCGTAGTACCCTTAAGGTAGCGAAAAATGTCTTTTATGCCATTCCAATGGTGGCGTGTTGGCGTGGTGCTGTGTCGAGCTAGACAATTCACAACAAACGAGATGTCCGGTCTAGTACATTGGGCCAAGTACAATAAAGCGCCTATTGCACCCAGATAATAGCACTCAAGACTCAATATCTCTTCGTCGTCCTCCTTTGGACGGAATGGGTCCTTAGTAATGTCTAGAGAGCGGACGATCATGGGAGTAGCGGACGACTTAACGTCAAAATGACTAAAGCGTCTCAACACCTTTTGGGTGTAGTTCGCTTGATGGACAAGAATTCCATCTTTATGGTGCTCGATCTACAGGCCGAGGCAAAACCGTGTCTTCCCAAGATCCTTCATCTCGAATTCCCTCTTCAGGATATCAGCAGTTTCTGACAAGTCTTTTTCGGTTCCTATGAGATTCATGTCATCTACATAGACCGCGATGATTGCGTATCCTGAAGTGGATTTTTTTATGAACACACATGGACAAAGTTCGTTATTAATGTATCCCAAACCGATCAAGTATTCGCTTAGGCGGTTATACCACATTCGCCCGGATTGTTTCAATCCATATAGCGAACGCCTCAGTCTAATCGAGAACGTGTTCCGTGGTCAGGAACTACTTGATTCAGGCATCTTTAGTCCTTCAGGGACTCTCATGTATATCTCTGTGTCCAGATCCCCGTAGAGATAGGCTGTGACCACATCCATGAGCTGCATATTCAGTTTTTCGGAAACTACTAAACTGATTAAGTAGCGGAACGTTATGACATCCATTACGGGAGAATACGTCTCCTCGTAATCAATTCCAGGGCGTTGTGAGAAACCTTGTGCCACAAGATGAGCCTTGTATCATACAATCTCATTTCTCTCATTACGCTTCCTTAGAAAAATCCATTTGTGACCAACTGGTTTAACATTGGGTGGTGTTGGAGCTATAGGTCCAAACATGCTTCTTTTCGCTAAGGAATCTAATTCAGCCTGGATTACTTGTTTCCATTGTGGCCAGTCCGTTCGTCATTGACACTCGGCAACACTGTGAGGTTCCATGTCATCATTGTTCATAATATCAGTGGCCACTGAGTATATGAACACATCATCGATGACAGTTTCATTTCGCTTCAAAATATCGTCTAAGCTAGCATACTCGACGGATATTTCGAGGTTATCGGCATGATTAGGAATAGGCATTTCATCTGGAATGCGCTCTTCTAATACATCGTCGTGATCCTTAATGATCTCATGTGGCAAAACGCTTTCAACAAGATTTCTCCGCTTTCGGGGCAGAACATCTTTGGAACCAACCGGTCTTCCCTTCTTCTTGGGAATAGCGGCGGACTGGACGGCCGATGGCAGCGTCCTTTGCTCGGCGGATTCGACCGGAGCAACATGTTTCAGAGGAACATGGCGTCTCTCAGGGACGTCTATCCTTGCAGGCACATTTACAGCAGGTATAATTGATCTCGTGACTTTTGCTAGGTCGCTAAATGCGTCTGGCATTTGATTTGCAATATCGTATAGACCTAGAATCCTCTGCACTTCGTTATCACTATGTGCAGAGGGGGGATCATGATGAGCAAAAGCGGGCACATGCCATGCTAATTCACATCGTTCCTCATCAATGTTAGCGTGCATTTCTCCCCCTAACGACGGGAAGATTGCTTCATCAAAGTCACAATCCGCGTGTCTCGCGGTAAAGAGATCGCCTGTCAAGGGCTCTAAATAACGAATGATGGACGGGGAGTTATAACCGACATATATTCCCCGTCGCTTCTGAGGTCCAAATTTTGAACGCCTTATCTGCTCAATTGGAACATTGACTAGGCACCCAAATACACGTAAATATGAGACGTCAGGCTCACATCCAGTAACCAGATGGTACGCGAAAAGTGGTTGGGTGGCCATGGGCCTCAGACGGACCAAATTTGCAGCGTGCAAAATTGTATAGCCCCATGCAGATAGTGCGAGTTTGGTGCGCATAACCAAGGTCCGCGCTATCACTTGCAGTCGCTTTATAAAAGCTTCAGCTAGGCCATTTTGGGTATGAATATACGCAACAGAGTGTTCAAGATTTATTTCCAAAGTCATGCAATAATCATCGAAAGTCTTTGATGTAAACTCCGCGGCATTATCAAGTCTAATAGACTTTATCGGATAATCCGGATGGTGAGCCCTTAACTTAATGATCTGGGCGAGGAGTTTAGGAAACGCTGCGTTTCGGGTGGACAACAACACTACGTGTGACCATCTAGTCGATGCATCAACCAAAACCATGAAGTATTTAAATGGTCCGCATGTTGGTTGGATTGGTCCACAAATATCTCCATGAATTCTTTCAAGGAATTGAGAAACCAATCTCGTAGGTTTCACATGGAGCGTCTTGAGATTCGTCTTCCCAATCAAGCAAGCTTGGCAAAGGCTTTTCGGATTTATAATGAAATTATTTCCTCCAAGAGGATGCCTATGCGATGCATTCATAGTGCGAAGCATCGTATTTTGACCCGGATGACCCAGCCGGTCATGCCATAGCATAAAAATGCTCTCATCAACTGGCGCTCGGCGAATGATGAGATTACTCTCGATGTGTTGTATCGTAGTGAGATACAACCACTTGAAAGACTTTTCAACTTCTCCATGATACGCTTTTGGCCGTACTGAGTGGAGGTAATGAAAAGATACTCGAAGCCATGTTCTCGAGCCGTTTTAACATGAAATCCGTTTTCTCGAATATCCTTAAAACTCAGTAAGGTACGACTGGACCTTGGAGAATATAAGGCCTCTGATACTTCAACGGGAGTACCATTGGACAACGAAAAATGGGCTTTGCCAAAACCTTGAACAAGGGTTGAGGGTCCCGAAATGGTTGTCACTGAGGTTACTTTAGGTGTATAGAAGATTAATTATGATTTATCTCTCAAGATAGTGTGAGTCGTTCCACTATCAACCAGACAATCTACTGCCTCGTGGTCTATGCCTATAAGTAAAGAAAATTAAAGTTTGTCACACGTTTGAGAAAAGTGCTCGAAATAGAACTTTAATTTATCGAGAAAACAGAAAATACAAACCACCAAAAGTTTTATGACTTAAATCAAATATAGAGAGAAAATGGAGATTCATTCTTCTATTTCTGCTATAAAATCGGGGGTCTCAAGATTTAGATTTTTGCACTCGTTGACCAGATTTGCTTAGGCCCGGCACCCCTTATGATAGTTATCAACTTCTTGGGGGGTTGCCCTGCAAGTCCGTTGCATATGACCATAAGCACCACATTTGTAGCAGAGAGTAGGCGCTTGGCCTTCCACTCTCGCTTTGGGACGACTGGGCCGTTGGTTCTTACCATGAGACTGTCTAGGAGTCAAAGGTCCTTGGTTCTTGTTAGAACCTCGCTTTGGGTGACGAGACTTAAACTCGCCTCTGTTCCTTGGCTGGGACGACTGGCCCTTGTCTCGTTTCCAACGTGGATTTGGTCCACGAAGAGCGTTTGCATCAGGCATTAGAATTGCCTTTGTTCCAGCAGGACGAGAATTGTTGTTTCTCATTAAAATGAGACTATTCTTCTCGTCTAGTAAAAGCTGGGTGATGGGCTCGGGAAACTTGGTGAACTTAGATGACGGTATTGCTTCTGGAGCAAGTTGTCAGTGGAAGGAAATGTGGTGTATGTTTTCTCCAATAGATCACTGTCGGTTAATATCTCACCGCAGTATTGGAGAAGTGATCGAATCATGCAGACTTCATTATTATAATCAGTTACGCTCTTGAAGTCTTGGAAGCGCAGGTTCAACCAGTCATGGCGCGCTTCAGGCAGCCATATGGTCTTCTGGTGGTCGAAGCGCTCTTTCAGAGAGTCCCATAGCGTCTTCGGCGAGGAGATTTCAATGAACTTCGCCTTCACGACGTCAGATAAATGTCTGCGGAATAGAATCATCGCTTTGGCGTTCATTGAGCGAGTGACTTCCACTTCGCGCTCTTCCTCGTTATAGATGACGTCCAAGAGGCCCTGCGCATCTAGATGGTTCTGGATGTCTTGCATCCAGTCCAAGTAGTTCTTGCCAAAGGCTTCAAGGATGGAAAAATTAATCTTGATCGACATTTTTCTACAACAGGAGAAAAAATCTTGATCAGTCAACATATAAAACGACATGTTTATATGGATTTGGTTTGTATAAGCAACAACAAACAATCATAAATAAAAACAATTTTTGTTTTTTTTTAAAAATTCTCTTATATCGATCGACGGACCGATATAGATAGGTCAATTAGTTTCTTGCAAAAATGCATAATTATAAATACAATTTGAGCAAAAATAATATTCGGTCAACCTCTTTCAGTAGCTCTACGTGAATTTGACCAGGCGGGAAAATGAGGGAGGAGGGTCACCAGGGACCGCTTAAAAACCAAGCCCCAAGTTCTTTCTGACATCATACCCAAATATGTGAGCCTATTCGGAGAGACTTCATAAATTTTTTTTTCAAATGTAAGAATAAATAAGATTTTTCAAGAAATTCACACTATTTGTGAACTGTGCAAAATATGTGACAATTTAGTGCGTGCTCAAAATGAGCGTTACTTTTGAAAAAAATTAGCCAAAAATGTTATTTTGGAAGGCCCAAATTTGGCGGTGCCAGAATTTGTTTATGTAGCCAAAACAATTTTTCAAAATTTTCAAGTTTGTTTTTTTTCCGTAATTACGCAAAAAAAAAAAAACGTACAACATAAGCAAGCAACAGCACACAAAAGAATTGGTGCCTAAGCAAGCGGCACCAATAAAATGTCAACTATTTTTTCGACGTCTAATGAAGCGACGCCTAAAAGATAATGACAAAAAAAATACAATTTTATTATTCATCTGTTACAATGATTCACTGAACAACATAAAAAAATTGCTACTAAGGCGCTCAAATCCATCATTACCAAAAAAAATGTTAGCATTTAAATGTTAGCTCTCTAAATCCCAGACAACAAGAAGGAAGGAGCAATAATGTGACAATAGCTAAAATGGGGAAGTTGGTCTAAAGGGCTAGTTTAAGGTTCTGGTCCGATAGGTCCTGGGTTCAAAAACCCACTTAAGACAAAATATGTATATGTTTTTTTTTCTTTAAAAACAAGATTAGTATTACAAACAGTAAAGACAAACAACAATGTTTAGCAAGTAATGTAGAATTGGACAAAAGAAGAAAAAAAAATTTGTTTTCCTCTTTTTTTCTTTTATCAAATAGTCTGCTGTGACAAAGAAAGTATATTCTTCAATACTACTGTAGTTGTTTTAACAAAACATATTCTTCCAAAAAATTAGTCCAAAAAAATTTAAAATTTTTTTTAAATTTTTTTTTCTTCATTTGACACAAGTACTAGATAATGCATAACAGATACTCTTATATACGAGTATATGACAAAAATAAGTACCTTATTTAGTTATTTAGGATGAAAATGTCAGTTTAAAAATTACCTTTCTTACCGTACGGTGGAAGGAGGTAAAAAAAAAAAAAAACGAACGGTACGTCGGGTCTCCGGCGTTGCACGAACAAAGTGCTAATAGCGTGTTGTAAGGCAAAAACTTAAACACGCCAGAGATGTGACGAAGTATACTCGTATAATATAAATCACTCAAGTGCCACTTACAAACTATCCCAACCTCTCTTTATATAGGGAGAGAGGTTGGGGGTTATGAAGAAATGAAGGGCCAAAGGTCATGTGTAGGTTACAAGGAGATGAAAGGTGAAAAGCCATGAGTTACAACACTTATTACATATATCATAAAATTAAATTTGATTGAAATTTTAATTATAACTTGTCAAAATATCTTCACAAATTAGGAAGTACAGAGCAACATGTTGAAAACAAAAAAAAAAAAAATGAAAGAAAAATCATGATATTTTATAGAACAAATGAGGGATATTTATGACTTTTTAAACAAAATCTTCAATCACCCTCCTTAACCCTCCGATTTGGGGGGTTAAAAATGAACAAAAGATGGTGAAATAAACCCTCACTTAACCCTCTATAACTCTCCCTCCTAAACCCCCACCCTCAAACCAAGCATGATTTTATTTTTCTCTTATTTAACTTTTTTTCACTTAACTCTCTTAACCCTCAATCCAAGCGGACCCTGAGTAAAGATGGAGGAGGTACCATGAACGCAAAAAAAGAAATTAGTAAATCCATAGCACTACTCATTTAAAACAAAGACCATGATACCAACACAAGAACCAAGTCAATGTGAAAGTCCCTATTTTAAACTAATTTGGACAAAATATTGTGTTGTTTACATACGCTCATCCATAGGCAAAGCAAATGGAGATGCTTAGTTTGCCATGAATGAAGATGGGGGTGGTCCGGTTTCACAATAAATTAAATAAATTACCTATTTCAAGGACGAGAACAGCCCAAAGAATGACATGTTGCT
This sequence comes from Iris pallida, assembly GCA_029216955.1. Taxonomy (NCBI): domain Eukaryota; kingdom Viridiplantae; phylum Streptophyta; class Magnoliopsida; order Asparagales; family Iridaceae; genus Iris; species Iris pallida. Next base: position 9,601,746 of record JANAVB010023800.1, read on the forward strand.
CACTACGGTTCCTCTCCGATTGCAGAAAAAATAATAGAAGAGCTCCAAATCCAGTCATCTCCGAATGCTAATCCATTCTAGTCGTGGAGTAGATAACAGAAAGAGGGAAGGAAACGAAGTACGTGGAGGAGGAAAAAAAAGGGGAAGGCGAGATTACCAGGGTAGTGCCTTAGGGACAGATCCGAAGCTATCGAATCATTAACATTCAAATTTGTATATTAATATATATCATTTGTTGTCAATATTATTATTAACTTTCCTTAATAAGCTATTAAACTTTCAACCATTAGATTAAATTGAGATAAGATTCTAGGGATATCATTCATTCTGCTTATTTGCTCATTTAGGATATATATGGTGGCCGTTCTTCCCCGCCCCTTTTCCTCCCCCGCCTACACCCCCCTTTCTCCATTGCTTTTATCTAATTTTTTTTTTCCTGTTTCTCGGCTTGCTGGGGTTTCCGTCTTTCCCCTCTATGGGGGATCCTGCGGTGCCCTTAGTGGCAGCCACCCCTGTACCGAGTGGTGTTTCTTATGCTGCTGTGGTAGCAGGGTTGCCTCCGGTGGAGGCGCCGATCATCCTTCCGTGCACGGCATCAGTGTTTCAAGGGGCCCCTGAGGTGTCCTTTACGTCAGAGGATGTGGTCGCGCTTGTCATCCCGTTTCGTTTTGCCCTTATAGGGAAGCTATTGCACTCCAGACCCTCGGTGGACGTTGTCCAGAGGGGGCTTGGCTTGCTGGTTTGATCTTCGCTGGGCCGGGTATTATAGAAAAAGATATTGAGGCAGAATAAGAAATTGTATTCATTCTTTTGAAATATATAGAGAACACATACTTATATAGCTAAGGTTCTCCAATAAGTCAGGAGACCAAAAAGGAATGATAACTAATTACAATTGAATACAAATTGATTCAGAATGTTCTAACAGATCAATCCTAATTAAATGCCAAGTTACACTATCAATCTAATTGAATATCAATATATACTTTCCAACACTCCCTCTAAAGTTGGAGAGTGAATGTCAAGAACTCCCAACTTGCACATGAGCAATTTAAACTTCTCTTTCCCCAAAGCCTTAGTGAACACATCTGCCAGTTGTTGTGAAGAAATCACATGTCGAGTAACAACTTCACCTTGCAAAATTTTATCCCGAATGAAATGACAATCCATTTCAATATGTCGTATTCTTTCATGAAATACAGGATTCGCAGCAATATGTAAGGCTGCTTGATTATCACAATGTAAAATAGCAGGACTTGAAACAGGCATATGTAAATTAGCCAATAAATATCGCAACTAAGTTAGCTCACAACATGTACCTGCCATAACTCTATATTCAGCTTCTACGCTAGATAATGATACTGTCTTGTCTCTTGGTACGCCATAAGATAAGAGAATTTTCCAAGAACACACAATAGCCAGTAGTAGATTGACAAGTGATAGGACAACTGTCCAATCAGAATCAAAATGCTCTTAAGTTCAGTTTATTATTAGAACGTAAAAGCAAACATTGGCCAGGAGAAGACTTCAAATATCTGACAACTCGAAGTGCAGCAACCATGTGAGGTTGACATGGCTCATGCATGAATCTACTAAGGATATGAACAGAGTATGTGATGTCAGGTCTGGTAATTGTAAGATATATGTCGACCAACTAAACGCCTGTATGCAGCATGATCTTTGATTAGTTCTCCTTTATTTGAAAGCTTGGATTCCTCCATAGGGAACTTAACCGGCTTAGCACCCAAGTAGCCACTATCTTTGATAATCTCATATTTACGTTGAGATATGTAAATTCCTTTCTTGGAATGAGCTATTTCAATGCCTAGGAAAAATTTATGATCACCAAGGTCCTTGATACGAAAATGAGTATGAAGGAATTGCTTCAGGGGATTAATAGACTCCATATTGTTCCCTGTGATCAGAATATCGTCCACATAGATTAACAAGACAGTAAGGGATGTACAATTCTTGCAGACAAATAAAGAATAGTCGGCTTTGGACTGAGAAAAATCAGCATCAAGAATGGCCTCGGAGAACTTGGAAAACCATTAACGAGAAGCTTGTTTCAGTCCGTACAACGACTTGTGGAGGCGATACACAAGGTTCTCCCCCTGTCGTCGAAGACAAGGAGGAGGAGAAATATAAATTTCTTCTAACAAATCACCATTTAGGAAAATATTATTAACATCTAATTGATAT